>VXBC01000214.1:183269-287754 GCA_013399945.1 Ploceus nigricollis
AATGGAAAAAACAATAAAAAAGCTGAATTCTTCCAGTAGGCTCTGCCTTTTTATTCAGCTGATCAAAGTGGATCCCATTTTCTGCTTCTTGGAACAGAAAATTGCTTTTTGAGCTGAACTTTTTGGCACTGAAAAGCTTTATAATTTTTGTCTTGTTTAGAAATAACTTTTTAGCAAGTTATATATATGTTATATATATGTTTTAGAGATAACTTTTTTGTTGAACAGCAGAAGAAAAATAATTAAAATTACTTCATGTAAGATAACATATGAAAATAATTTTTCTGTACAAAATTCATTAGAATAACACATTAAAAAAGAAATAAAAACCACAAAACCATCAGTCTTGATATCCAGAAAGTTTGTATTAATTCTTTTTCACTGATTTGGGTTTGAAATCCAAGCTTACAAGATCATCACTGTAACCCTGTAACAGTGACCCTATTCACATAATGTGAGTAAGGGACCTGAGGGCTTTTTCTAGGATTCATATTTAACAATTACTTAATTTCTTGTGATCACTGAAAAGAAAATTCTGGCAGTTTTGTGTTTCAATTATTTAGTGATACATTTGGCACACAGACATTTCCCTATGTAAAATTATGACATTTTCAGACAGGGAGAAGTTGAGTGTTTTCTTGGCTGGGCACAGTGCCTGGCAAGATCCAATTAAGCGTTAAAGAAAAGTTTCCCAATTTCATTTTGAATGCTTATATTTGTCATTCAAATCCCTTTGCCTCCAGTATTGGAATAAAATATCAAAGAATGCAAGGTGCAAAGGTGTCCAAGAATCTCCAACAACAATTGTATCCTGTGCTGTCATAAATAAATAAAAGAAAACCAAATAAACATTGTGGAAAAAACATTCCCAGAAGTGTTTCATATCTCATATTGCATTTGAACAAATTGATGATGATGGAAAGCACAGCTTGCTTTGTACTTGAATACTGATGGTTATATCTGAAGGAGTTCTTTTTCTGAATAAAATCTTTTTTGTCTATTTCAGGCAAGCAGTTCCATTTATGTTAGATATTTTTACAGGATTACCTTAAAAGACCATGTAACTTATTCCAACTTTTGCCTTGATTGCATAAATCAGCAGTTATTTTAAATTAAATGGAAAATATTCCAACTTGAGACACAAACAGGGCAAAACTTCTGTGTGCTGAACCATCTCTGTAACTTTAAAAGCTGTGTATTATTCAGGCTGTCATTTCTGGGGAAAGCTGTTATGGAAACAAGGTGACCCCGATGCAGGGAATGATTTCTCTGGCTCCAGATCAGAAGGCTGAAGGATTGCTTTATTAAAACTATGCTATATTACATTAATATACTATTTTAAAGAGATATACATACTTACTATATCATACTTACTTTCTAACTAACTATCAACTAACAAACCTGTGACTCTCTGCTGAGAGTCCCGACACAGCTGGATCAGATTGGTCACTGAACCCAAACACCATCACCAGAATTCAATCAAGCAATCACCTCAGGTAAACGATCTCCAAACACATTCCACATGGGGAAAGCAAAGGAGCAGAGATAAGGATTGTTTTCTCTTCTTCTCCCTGTGCTTCTCCATCAAAAATCCTGAGAGAGAGAAAGTGTGAATGCCACAAGCTGTCTTTAATCCCACCAGCCCTGCTGAAGGAGCAGCCTGGAACCAGCCAGAGTTAAAGGAGCAGCTCCCCTGGTGCTGGCACTCAGCCTGAGGAGTGCTGGGCTTTCATTCCTGACACACCACTGCTTCCCAGGACCTCTCCCCCAGCTGGAAACCCTGCTCTCAGGAGCAGCAGCTGAAGTAAAAGTCTTTTCCCAGGATGGTCACCAGCACCTGAAAGCAACAGGAGTGCTCTGAATGGTGCCCTGGGGGGTCAGGAAGGATTTGGGACCAGGAGGATGCAGGTTTGGGGGCAGGGAGCTGAGGGCAGTGCTTGGTTTGGAGAAGCTGTGAGGGTACCTGAGAAAGACCATGGAAACATGGAATGGGTTGGAAGGACCTTAAGGCCACCCCTGCCATGGCAGGGACACCTTCCACTGTCCCAGGCTGCTGCAAGCCCTGTCCAGCCTGGCCTTGGGCACTGCCAGGGATCCATGGACAGCCACAGCTGCTTTGGGCACCCTGTGCCAGGGCTCAGCACCCTCACAGGGAGGAATTCCTTCCTAACATCCAATCTAAATCTGCCTCCTTCAGTTTGACCTCATCCCCTTGGTCCCATGGCTCCATCCCTTGTCCCAGGTCCCTNCCATCAGTCTTGATATCCAGAAAGTTTGTATTTATTCTTTTTCACTGATTTGGGTTTGAAATCCAAGCTTACAAGATCATCACTGTAACCCTGTAACAGTGACCCTATTCACATAATGTGAGTAAGGGACCTGAGGGCTTTTTCTAGGATTCATATTTAACAATTACTTAATTTCTTGTGATCACTGAAAAGAAAATTCTGGCAGTTTTGTGTTTCAATTATTTAGTGATACATTTGGCACACAGACATTTCCCTATGTAAAATTATGACATTTTCAGACAGGGAGAAGTTGAGTGTTTTCTTGGCTGGGCACAGTGCCTGGCAAGATCCAATTAAGCGTTAAAGAAAAGTTTCCCAATTTCATTTTGAATGCTTATATTTGTCATTCAAATCCCTTTGCCTCCAGTATTGGAATAAAATATCAAAGAATGCAAGGTGCAAAGGTGTCCAAGAATCTCCAACAACAATTGTATCCTGTGCTGTCATAAATAAATAAAAGAAAACCAAATAAACATTGTGGAAAAAACATTCCCAGAAGTGTTTCATATCTCATATTGCATTTGAACAAATTGATGATGATGGAAAGCACAGCTTGCTTTGTACTTGAATACTGATGGTTATATCTGAAGGAGTTCTTTTTCTGAATAAAATCTTTTTTGTCTATTTCAGGCAAGCAGTTCCATTTATGTTAGATATTTTTACAGGATTACCTTAAAAGACCATGTAACTTATTCCAACTTTTGCCTTGATTGCATAAATCAGCAGTTATTTTAAATTAAATGGAAAATATTCCAACTTGAGACACAAACAGGGCAAAACTTCTGTGTGCTGAACCATCTCTGTAACTTTAAAAGCTGTGTATTATTCAGGCTGTCATTTCTGGGGAAAGCTGTTATGGAAACAAGGCGACCCCGATGCAGGGAATGATTTCTCTGGCTCCAGATCAGAAAGCTGAAGAATTGCTTCATTAAAACTATGCTATATTACATTAATATACTATTTAAAGAGATATACATACTTACTACATCATACTTACTTTCTAACTAACTATCAACTAACAAACCTGTGACTCTCTGCTGAGAGTCCCGACACAGCTGGATCAGATTGGTCACTGAACCCAAACACCATCACCAGAATTCAATCAAGCAATCACCTCAGGTAAACAATCTCCATACCACATTCCACATGGGGAAAGCAAAGGAGCAGAGCTAAGAATTGTTTTCTCTTCTTCTCCCTGTGCTTCTCCATCAAAAATCCTGAGAGAGAGAAAATGTGAATGCCACAAGCTGTCTTTAATCCCACCAGCCCTGCTGAAGGAGCAGCCTGGAACCAGCCAGAGTTAAAGGAGCAGCTCCCCTGGTGCTGGCACTCAGCCTGAGGAGTGCTGGGCTTTCATTCCTGACACACCACTGCTTCCCAGGACCTCTCCCCCAGCTGGAAACCCTGCTCTCAGGAGCAGCAGCTGAAGTAAAAGTCTTTTCCCAGGATGGTCACCAGCACCTGAAAGCAACAGGAGTGCTCTGAATGGTGCCCTGGGGGGTCAGGAAGGATTTGGGACCAGGAGGATGCAGGTTTGGGGGCAGGGAGCTGAGGGCAGTGCTTGGTTTGGAGAAGCTGTGAGGGTACGTGAGAAAGACCATGGAAACATGGAATGGGTTGGAAGGACCTTAAGGCCACCCCTGCCATGGCAGGGACACCTTCCACTGTCCCAGGCTGCTGCAAGCCCTGTCCAGCCTGGCCTTGGACACTTCCAGGGATCCAGGGGCAGCCACAGCTTCTCTGGGCACCCTGTGCCAGGGCTCAGCACCCTCACAGCCAGGAATTCCTTCCTAACATCCAATCTAAATCTGCCTCCTTCAGTTTGACCTCATCCCCTTGGTCCCATGGCTCCATCCCTTGTCCCAGGTCCCTCTCCAGCTCTCCTGGAGCCCCTTTGGGCAATGGGAGGGTCTCTAAGGTCTGCCTGGAGCCTCCTCTTCTCCAGGCTGGACACATCCAGCCTCTGCTCACAGGAGAGGTTCCTCATCCCTCTGAGCATCATTTCTCATCATTTTTCCAGATGTTTCCCAGGCCAGCAATAAGCTCTTTGTTCTTTCTCCACAGGCTTCCGAGGTTTTCAAATGAGGTATAAAACCAGTCCTCTCTGCTTTGCAAATAATTTCTCTTTCTGTTGCCTGTTTTTGTCTTCTAAGCTCCAAATGAAGCTTCCAAGCTGGTGCTGAAAAAGGAGCAGGAGTGTGGAGGAAGGGCTGGTGCCATGTCCAGAGCCTGCTTTGGCTCCTCCTCTGCCCAGGGCATGAGGAACATTTCCAGAGCTGTGAGATGGATATTCACACAGTAAATTCAATGTCATGACCCAACACTCTCCAGTTTTTCCATTTCAGTGCAGCTGGCTCATCCCATCAGGGTGATTTAGGCTTCAGTTGCTTTATTTTTTCCCCAACCAGCTGGAATTGGCCACTTAGTCACCAAACCCAATACGGTATCCAGCAATATTAATTAGTCTGTCTAGTAAGCCTAATAAAGAGCAAAGCTTTGTATTCCTCTATTCTATTTCCTAATTAATTCACTGTATGCACTTCACAAAGTGTTTTATAAGGTAACAGATACAGGCTGCCAAGTCTTCTTCCCCTGTAAAATCCAGGCTGTGCTGCTTGTATTGGAAATAATTTTAGCACGCTGAAAAAACCAGAGTAAGGCATTGGACAGAAATAAGCATTCATATTGAAAGATTAAATATATTCCAGTTCAGCCATAGGATTTTGAACATTTCATTTCCACCAGTGTCTCCTTTTATGAGCATATAGGTAATTTTGCTATGGCATGTGACTGAATTGATCTCATTGCTGCATTGTCTCACAGCCAGCTAAATTCCCAGGTAAGGAACAGTGAGCTGTGGACAAGGGCATTTCCTCTTCCTCTTTCCTGTCCCATCCACAATCCCTAATGAGTCCCTGCTTTGCTGTCAGCCACCATCATAAGCTGGAACAGGTTTTAAAAGTGAGGAAAAATATTGAAGCTGTTTGGTTTTGACACCCCTCAGGAAATGGGTGACACTCCACTGACGCTCCTTTGGGGATGGCTGGAAGGATTTATTTCAGTTTTCCACTGTTTCATTTTCAATTCCCTGAACCTACATATGAGATTTTTCCTTAGCATGTATCAACCTTAATGCTGATAAAAAGTTAATGTAAATGTGATCTAGTTTGGGGAATTTGTCCCTTTTTGGGTGAGAGATTAAACATTTTAGGGTGTGTTTTAGTGGTTTTGTTTTGTTTTTTTTTTTTAAAGCTTTTATTTCAAGTAAGGTGTTTGATGTGAAGAGCAAAACAGAGGCAAGAGAATTCTCCCTTTGCAAGCAAATGTCATGCAGGAAGGCTATTTTTATTTGGCACAAATAGTTTTTAAAACATATATATTTATTGTTTGACTCCACACCTCCTGTCCAGACTCCAGATTTTATCCCATAGCTTCAGTCAGTCTGCCTTAAATAAGCTCTCACAGAGTAAGGAAAGAGCTGGGCAAAAAGTTAATTTGAAGCAATTTTGATCTATGTGATTACACATTGCTGACAGGAAAGACAATGGCACAGAACTAATAAAAGTGTGGGGGGGGGAGCTGGAGAATGGGAGAGGAAACAAAGGTAAAAATGAGTTTAATGCACAAAGATCTATCATGCAGAGTTGAAAAGCCAGACTGTGAAAAGCCAATTAGTGCACCAAATATGAAAAGCACCCAAATTAAACAGAGAGAACATCATCAAAGAGAGCTGAGATAGGGATGTTCCCAGCATGCAGACATTGCAGATGAGCACATAAGAAAATGTTTTTAAAAAGAAATGAAATGCAGTGGGAATTCAGTAAAAACAAGCCTGTAATGGGCAAATGATAGGCTGTGAAATAAAGTAGAAAAGCCAAATCCTTATAGTGTCTAACACTGACAAAACACTTTAAAGCTGAATTTATGAGCTTCAGTGACATAAACATCAAAACTTAGAAAGCACATTTGTTGCTTGATGCATGTTTTTATTTACTCTCTTGGAGTGTTAATGAGCAGAAAGATGGATTCTTGTATAATACCCATGTTACCAGAACAAAAAAAAAAAAAGGACCAACATTAGCATTGATGTTTTAAATGATTAAAAAATGTCTTGAAAATTGTATCTCCTATTAAGCAACTTGGATGCTCCTTGTGGTCTGAACACACTGAGAACTGCTTTGATATAAAAGTCAAATTTGTAAGTCATTTTTCTGCATTTGGAGTGGTCACCTGCTGGCTTTTATTCAAAGGAGATCAAACAGAAATGTTTTTTCTGGTTCTCTTCCATTTGGATAAAGAAAACTGTTTAGGCAGTACAATAACAAATAAAAAGTTGCTTGAGTTTCTAGCAATTACTGACAAAAATGGGTTTAAAACCCCAAATACAATGAGAAAATATTTTGGCAAAGTATTTACACTGAGATATGAGATCCCTGAATGAAGGGATGTGGGTGCTTCCTGCAGGATAAATGAATCCTGTCTCTGTATCCTTGAGTATTTCATATTTCTGGAGGCAGTACCTCAAGCTAATGTCAGCACCCAGGATTCTCATTGAGCTCAAGTTAATATTTTAGTTCAGTCACCATGCCAAGATGATTTGCAGCGCATGTGGAAATTCTGCTGCCTGCTCCTCGTATGAGGATTTTTTCTTTCAAATAATAAATTCCCTACAGTCAGAGGTTAGCTTTGCAATCAGGACAGTAAATACTGAATTGCTATGAAATCTCAGCACTGCCTTAATCTTTGGGATGGGGTTTTTTGGGTTTTTTTTTTAATGTTTCACCTTTGAAGATGTGACTGCTACCAGAGGTTTTGCTCAAGCTTTGAAGATAAGACTGGCCTGTGTCCACAGCAGGGGCTTGGAATGAGATGATCTTTAAGGTCCTTTCCAAGCCAAATCATTCTACAATTATGAATTAACTGTCTCACTCTGTGAATTGTGTCTCACTCTGTGAATTAACTATCCTCACTCTGACACTCCAGAATCTGATTTTCAGTCCTGGCTCAAAGATTGCATCATGAAATACGATGAGAGAGCTGGCAGGCCTTGGGCTGTTGCTTTGCACAACAAACCACAGGATCATAACATGCTGGATATTTCACTTCCCAGTGCAAGCAGCTCTATGAAGATTCCCTAAAGGAGTTAATTCCAGCTTTGAGCTGAAATGACACAGCTGCAGGTTAGTGGAGACCTCAACAAATAAGTGTTGCTGAAGAAATGAACCTCCTGCAGCCCAGCCTCCAAGAAAACACACCCAAAGTTGCAGATGAACCAACTTTGGCTGTGTTAGTAATGCCAATTTTGTTACTTCACCATCTCTGAAACTTTGAATGTTTGATTTCACAGCTCTTCAAGTGTTATTCTAAAGCTGTTGACTGAAGACTGTGTTTAAGCTCCTGCCGATGTCTTTCAACGTGTAAAATTCAAACTTTTCCTATTTTTCTGTGACTAGTTCTTTAACCCACTAGAGCCCAACATACTCTAGAGATCTTTGATAATTTTCTGAAGAATTTACACAGATATCTCTGTGTGTCCATGTAAAAATGTATATATACATGTATGTATGTATTTACAGAAGCTCCACACCAACAAGTGCTTTTGGCACGAGAGAAATTCTCTCTCCTCTTGTTTTGCTGACTGAATTTTCAGACAGCAGATTTTTTTTTCCTAAACTGAGTACTAAATTCACTCTGTTTTACAGAGCAAATAAAGCCCCTAGCAGATGGCCAGCCAAGGCTATTACAGGCTGTCATTACTTCCCACACCCACTTGTCCCTCCAGATCAGGAAATACGACTGAAGAGTTGCTTTTCCTCATGCACTTTTTCCTATTTCCATTGCCAGTGAACAGATGATGCCCCGCAGATATCTCCAGCTCTTCCCCAAGCACTCTGCTGCCATTCCAAGGGGTTGCTTTGCTTCCCTATCTCAGAGCAGGAAAATGGAAGTTTTAAAGAGGTACACCTGCTCCCTGCAAAAGGGAGTGCAGCATTTCACCACACAAATAAAATCTGGTTGGGACAGAATTTGAAGAAAAATCCGATTTATGCCCAAAAAAAGGTGTTTTCCCCAGAGCCATCAGTATAACGTGTCCACATCCAACAGGAAGACTTCTGCTGCAGAGTAATCATTCACAAAACAGACACACAGGCTGTTGTAACCAGACTCAGGAATTTCTCACAAACCAGGCATTTGTTTCTTCATTTCCAGCTCCTTCCTTCTCCCCCTCTGCCTGGCAGGACACTGAGGCACAGCAGCACTCCCAGCAGTGCAGGGAAGCCCTGAGGCTGGCTGGGAATGGATCTGCTTTAAGCACAACTTATTTCACAATAATTAATCCATTTTTCACTGCTCAGTGCCTCCCCAGTTTTGTTCTGTGTCTGCAGGTCACAGGAAAAGCAGGGTGATGGAGGAGCCAGGGAGAGCAGCAGCGGTGCCTGGAACAGCCCAGGCACTCAGCACGTCCTGATTCTGGAACCCACTCTGCTTCAAATGATTCATTAACAATTTTAGTTCCACCACTGCCACCCTGTCCCAGATTGAAAGAAATAAGATATATTCTATTTGCCATCTCTATGGCAGTTGTCTCCTGTTAAGTGGGCAGTTTTTCCTTATCTCTCCCACAATCAATCCTCCCTCCAGGGAGACATCTGCTGATAATGGGGCATTGAATGTCACTGCATAGCTGATAAAAGTTACAGCATCCCACTGTGAGATNACCCCTTTGGTCACTGTCCCAGACCCAACACCAGCAGAGGTTCTGTGTGAACCCCTAACCCTGCACAGCCCCTGGGCCAGGCACTGCTGACTTTGTTTTCATTTCTATTGATTAAAGACCTGCAGGACACAATGTAAATGCATTTTGGTGACACATCCTTGCTCCTGGTCATGCTTGGTGACCTTTTTGTCAGATTTTAGCATAATCTCTGAGGCTGGAGCTCAGGCAGTTCATGAGGGTGCTTGTGCACACAGCAGCTTCAGGACCTGGCCCTGAGACACAGAAAATGTCAGAATAAAAACAAATTTTATTTTATTTTATTTTATTTTATTTTATTTTATTTTATTTTATTCTATTCTATTCTATTNTCTCTTTTGTAGTTATTTTATTTTATCTTATCTTATTTTATCTTATCTTATTTTTTCTTTCTTATTTTCCCCCCCACAACATCAGTTCTATAGCTAAAGTTTACAGTCAGTGGAAAATGAAAAAGTTGGCATAACCAGACTGGATGGGGCTTCCACTTGCTGACAGTGATTTTTTCAGCATGAGGATTAAGTAGATGTATAAACACTTTCAGAATTAGCTTCCAAACACCAGATGGAAAAGCAATTGGAGTCAATGTAGAAATCTGTATTCCAAATCACTGATATATCTTTAATTCAGGGATACAATAGGTATATTTAATTTGCATGTTTTTATCTCAGCTTTGATCTCTCTGGGCTTTATCATGCTCAGTGATGATGAATCATAAGCAGTGAAGGACGTGGCTGAAATTCCCTTTCAAAATGTCATTTACAGGGCAAGCAACAAGGGAGAAGAAATGCTTTTTTTTTTGCTTATGAACTGAGCAAGCTCACCTGGGAAGACTAAAGTGACAAATAAATGTGCCATTTCCCCCTGCCACTCTCAGAGTGACTTTCCAGAACAGAACCATACTTTAACTTGAAAGCAAAAATTACCTCTGCCAAGTAATCCATAGTAAACATTGTAATTTTAATTACAGCTCATTAGTTTTTGTTTACTGTGCCTGGGAGACCCCAGCCTGTCCTGATGTTCATCAAACCCTTTGGTGGATTGCCATTAATTTTAATGGGCTAAAAACGATCCCTTGAAATCCTGTGGTTTAAAAATTTTAAGTAAAAATTAAGTGGTTTAAAAATTTTAAGTATGACTTTCAACTCCTGTAGTATCAAAAAGATTTCTTTCTTGCACATTTTTGCAGGCCCAAAAAGCTTGAGAACAGTCCTAATGGGGCACTGCTTGCTGAGTTTAGTGACAGGTACTACAGAAGCAATTAAAAGCTTGAAGTCTTGAGTAGCTGAACGAAAATTCTGGTTTTCTTTTGTGTGCAGAAGGTCACTAAAGTGAATTTGAAGCTGGTGTGATAGCACTGGATGGCTTTTAAAAACCTGACACAGAGTTAGCAGGGTCTGACAGGGTGTGTCAAATGATTTCTGTGGAGCTCAAAACACTCATTTCTGATTATTTTGGAAGAAAAGTGACACAAGAATATGGAAGTGCTTTTTCAAAGTTAGATAGTGAAATAAGCTTTAATAATTTAAGCTCATCCATGCCATAAATACCAAGAAACTTCACTCTGGAATTTCTAACCCAGAAGAGGAGGCCAACACTAGCTCAGCAGAAGATAAAACGAGTTGAAGAAAATGTTTTTGATCATAGTAGTGGCCTCTAAAGCTCTGAGGATGCTCAAAAAGATAACATCAGCTTTTAGGAAATGTTTGACTTCAAAGAAATTGCTGTCACAGAAAACTGAAAATTGATGATCCCATTTCTCTATCTTACCCAAGCAGGTATTTCAGAGCTGCTGTTGCTGTAAAGGGAGCATCACTCCTTAAAATCCTAAAGTAATATTCACAGCCTCCCAGTAAGGGTGGGAAAAAGTGAAATATTACCATGGCAACAGAAAAAGCTGGAATCCAGAATACAAACCACTTTTACACAGGCTGCCCCTAATTCTGGGTCATCCTCAACCATGAAAGGCTGCAGAAGGCTGCAATGAGCAGAGGCTTTTCCTCTTTCAAAATGTTTTTCCTCTTTCTTGCTCCAGCTGACCATTCCTGGGCTCTATCACAGTGAGCTGATGCTTCACCTGCCCTAAGGGCTCCTCATAAGTATTTTTCTTTTACCAGTCTGTGAGTTTTTTTCTTTCTTGTTCCTCTTAGTCCAGTAGCAGGGCAAAAGTTAGAAGGTGGTGGCATAACCCATGATAGAAGAATGCAATAAAAACCAGTTGCAAATAAAAAGAGTGGTTTCCATTCCAAAAAGAACTGTTGGAATTTTACTCTTTGTTATTTATTCAGGGCTGCACTGTTTCTATGATTAGTGCTATATTTGGTATAAATTAGTTCTAACTTTTGGCCAGCTAGTGCACTAAAAAATATTTGTATTGCAAACTGCCAATGCAAAAAGGTACAACATAAATCAGTCAATGTGCAGATTGGAAGGAACTTGATTCTTTTCTTCCCCCTCATTTAGCAGTGCTGAGTGTTTTCTTCACTCAGAAGTATGAAAAATTACCTTAAAGTTTTCAAAATAACTCCCAGGCCACTTTAATCAGTGTCTTAAAGGATGTAAGCAAACAAGAAGGGTTCAAAACACAGGAATTACAAAAGCCCAGGCTATGAAAAGACTTTTTTAAAGGAAACAAAGCCTCTGTGAGCATCACTCTCTTTCAGAACTTTAATTAGGTCTCTGTTTAAAGTATATCAAAGAACAGATGGTTTTCACAGTTAATAGGCAGCTTGGAACCATTCAATATCAGTCATCCAATTCTAACCAGGAGCCCCAAGAGGACACAGTTTAAGGCCAGACCATCTTTCCCAAATGGACAAATCTGTATGCTTGTTTCTAACCTGGGGGAAGGCAAGTATCAGGAGAAGAGCTAAAGAAGAGCTAAAGCAGTGGTTTTTTATGTAATTGGAACTTGCAGCTTTTTCCATACAGAGGCCATACATGTCCTCCTGTCCCAGTGGCCAAATATTTATGGAGGCCAGTATCCATCAGAAGGACAGAATTCACTCTTGTTTTGAAAGTCAGTGTCAGGTGTAAGAATTTGAAGCAAACTCTACCTAAAGTACAAATCTTTAATTCCAGGATCTTTTATTGGGCTCTGAATCTCATCCATGTGATGGAAGAAATCCCAGAAGAAGCAACCAGGTTCAGAAAAAGGAGTTTCAGTTTGATTCTGATTTTCCTTAATAAGTACAAGTTACACTGCTGAGCTGTAGTAATGATCCTCTGGGTTTAATCCCTGTATTATCTATTAACTTAGCAGGAAAGTTCTGCTTAAGTTTAATCACTGTCTGTGTTCCCTCAGGTGAACTTTTTTACTCCTGAATTCTTTATTGGGCTCTGAATTACGTGCTACATAATAAACCTCTCTCTTCTCTTCAAAACTCTGCAGACCTTAATGAAGTTCTCAATAACAAACAACTTTTCAGTTTCTGGATGTGGCCAGAAACTGAAAAGGTTCAAATCAAAGAACCAAAAAGAAGGGACCCTAAATCCCATCCAGTGCCATGGGCAGGGACACCTTCCACTGTCCCAGGCTGCTCCAAGCCCTGTCCAGCCTGGCCTTGGGCACTGCCAGGGATCCAGGGGCAGCCACAGCTGCTCTGGGCACCCTGTGCCAGGGCCTCCCCATCCTCATAGAGAAGAATTTCTTCCTGATATCCCATCTAAACCTACTCTAAAAGCAGATTATTTGTTCATTTTGGTTCATTGTCTTGATAGAGAAATGGGAGCAGGTTTTGGATGAAGACATTGACTTACAAAAAAATGATTGCACTGCAATCAGATCCAGACACTCACCATGCTGTGGAGCCTCCCAATGCCTACAGTAACTCCCATATTTCAATGTGTTCATATTCTGGCCTTAGAAGAGTCTCATATCATAGCAGTGACAGGCAGCAGTAATAAAGCTGCAGTTCTTCATGTGCAATTTGAAAATAACAAAAGAAATTGGATTTTTCACTGATTTCCCTAAAAGAAAAAATCTTGATTGCTTGGAAATATAAGAGTATACAGCTTTGGAACTATGCATTTATATAACTGTACAAAATAAGGCTTTTTATCCTTTAGAGAGAAACAGAAAAGAAAATACTGTATTTTTCAAGGTGAACTCATTAAAGGCAGTATTTAGGAATTGAACATTTAACCTTTCTTGCTATAGTGATGCCACAGTGATATATATCAAAGATTCAGTTTGTTCCACTTACTTTTATCTCTTTTTTCCATAAGCTATGTATACTGCACCATCTTAGAGACTGAATTTTTTATATATGGATATAGGAAAGTGAACTTACAGGTATTTGTATTTTTTGGCCCTTAACCATCTGTCCATGAAAAGCCATGAGCAGGAATTCCTGTGAGCAAAATGTACCTTCCATTTAAAAATAAAGCAAATTTTAGTAGCTGGCTTCAGGTAATAACAATTCCTCCTTTTAACAGCTAAATGCTCCAGATGGGCATTTTCCACTCTGAGAACAGAGACCATTATTCCTGGGTAACATGTAAAGCCAGCTCCAGCAGCTCGGTGAACACTGCTGCTTTGGTGTAGTGGATTCTCTGCTTTCCTGAAGGCTTGCAGGGAAATGCTGATGTTTGGAATGAAAAGCTGCCATCAAACAGCTGAGTGCTGTCCCATATACCTGCTCTGCTTGGAAATGGTCACCTAAGTTGCATTTCAAGGTCACTGCTTGCCTGAATAATTGGGGTCTGTGGTTAGATGAGGTGCAGGGCTCCCTGGTGCTCCTGCACTCCTCAGCTCTGGTTTCAGCCACAGCACACAGGCAGCCTTGCTTCCCTTTCCTCCTGCCCTCAGCTGCTTGTGGATCTGTTCGTGGGAGGGTTTGAGAAATGAAACTCAACAGGTGGTGGGATTGCTACTGGCAGCCCATTTATTATCATTAGTTGGTACAAGGAAAACAGTGTTCAAGCAAAACATTAAAAAAATAAATAAATAAAGCAAGTGACAGGGCTCTAATCCCTCTATTTGGCATTATTTTTAATTTCAACAAAGCCTCACAGGAGCTATTCATCAAGTTCTTTTCCCGGAGGAAATTTTTCTCTGTGTACATTCAGAAGACAGAATTTGCAAAAATTATACTGATATGGTATCTATTTAGAACAAAAAAGGGGAGAGTGATCCCTTTGCTTCATTCCAAAATACATCAAGAGGAAGGCAATCATTCCCACTGAGCTACATCAGGCTGAGACCAAAGACAGACAACAAACACATCAGTATTTAGCACAGTGGAGTTCTACTGATATTAATAAAAGACACTGAGCCCTGGGAAATATTACACAACAGGTTGAGCCTAGATTAAAAAAAATGTATTAAACCAGTCTTCTAGAATATATTTTTATCTGAATCATGCTAAGACTAATTAGACAGATTTTTGAGTTAATTTTTCTTTTTTTTTAAGAAAGAGGAGCTGGTGTGTGGTCACTTTGCTGCTCTGACTTCAGCAGGATAAGCTGAAGGCAGATTCCTGGTGGGGCACTGGCCCTGCCTGCTTTAATCAAGTGCTGTTCCTGTAATAACCTCTGCAATTCCAGCAAAGCAGGCAGCAGGAAAAAAGCAACACAAAATGGATTTGGGAAGGAGCCACCACTCCATAATTCTCCAGCTGAACCCCAAGCCCTGGCTGCTGCTCTGCAAAGTGCCAAAGTCACCTGGGAGTGCAGGATGGAGAAGCAGCAGGCCATCCATTCCATGTCCTAAATCCCCTGCACCTGTGAATGCTGTGCTGCAAACTCCTCCCCAGCCTGGCTCATTGGCATGCTGCTCTGCCTGGGGTGTCAGCAGCAGAACATGCAGTTTGTGATGAGCTTAGAGAGGATTTGGGAGAGTGAACTAAAATGAGCTATCACAAGTGGCAAGTGCATTGCTCTGAGTGTCACAAACATTCATTACAGCAATCCACCAGCTCCTAAAAGTCTCCCCCCAGGCTCTAAAGACACGGGGGTATGTCAGCTTAATTCTACTGTGCTGCCACTGCTTCCTTTGAATATTTTCTGTGGTGTTGTCTGGGCTTTGGGGCAAGTTCCCACTTTCTGATGTTTTGGGGCAGTACAGTGCTCTCTTCAGTACTTAAGTTTAACTGAAAGTCACAGCTCAGTGGGATAAGAGAGCTGTCCCAAATTGTTCCTGAATGAGGAATTCTCCTGTTTCATTCACAGTAACCTCATTCTTTACACCTAATCTGAGCTTAAATAGAATCCCTGAGCCCAGGGCTGGGGGCAGAGGCCTCAGGTCAGGCTGTTTGGTGTCACTAAGGCTTTTTACTGCCCTCAGAATGGTGACAGAGCTGTGCCAGGCCCTTGGGTGGTGCAAAACAGCTCCAACATTGTTTAGGAGTGATGCAGGCATTTTTAATTACCCTCCATTGGTAATTGGATCCACTCTTTGCAGGAGGAAAAGGCAGAGGGAAGGGAGAAGGGGCTGAGACAGGCTCTGCATGTCCCCAGCAAAGTGTCTGCAGGTGTCAGAGAGCATCAGGAACGCACTCACGTGTTACAGAAAGGGTCAGAGCAATCAAAAGAGAGAAGTGAAGCTGATCTGGGTTATATTTTTTATCTTTCTGCTTTCACATCAGTGAGTCACAGCTGCAGCTTATAAAGGTCCCAGATGAGATGCAGTTCCCCCTGAAGCCCCAAGGTAGTTTTGCTAATGGTTCATGATATGGGAAAATGCTGATAAACAGTGCCAGGAAAAGGCAAATGGAAATCCCTTTCTTACCTCTTAAGATTGGTTAAGAAAGAAATCTTTGTTAGCTCTAAAAGTTTCATAGCATGATGAAATACAGCACAGTGCTGCATGATCTCCAGAGAATCAGAGGATTTTAGGGAGCACAGTGGCTCACCTGGTCCCACCTCCCTGCTCAAGCAGGGCCATCCCAGAGCACAGGGCACAGGATTGTGTCCAGAGGGGTCTGGAACATCACCAGTGAGGGAGACCCCACGTGTCTCTGGTCTCTATTCCAGTGCTCAGTCACTGCACAGGGAAGTTCTTCCTCATCTTCAGGTGGAACTTCCTGGGCATCATTTTCTGCCTGTTGTCTCTTCATGGTGTTAATAGCAAATAAAATAAAATTTCAAAACCCAATGGCTGCTGGTAGCAAAGTCATAGTTAATGATTTTGCAAAGATCACCCACAGCAATTAATTTACTGTCTTGTTTGGCTACTGAGCTTGCAGGAAAGTTGATCCTATTCTACACTAGAATAGCTCAGATTTTAGCAGAGTAATGTCGAGGAAGAGGATGGTGGTTGTTGGCACAATTCCATCCCCTTTTGTACAGACACAGGGACTTGTACAGAAAACTCCTTCAGCAGATCAGGTCACCAAGAGTAGCTGGGCTCATCCTGCCCTTGGCTGGAAGTGCCATGTTGCTGTCTGAAAGCAGAGCTGTTGCTCCTGTAGAACCAGTGAAACTCAAAAATAAGTTTTGGCTGAACTTCTTTTCAGAGCTTTATTTATAAAGGATCCTGAAACAGCCTTATTCTTTCTTATGTACAAAGATTGCCTTTAACAGTTTAGATTGTCAGTTCTGACACATGTATAGGTGAGTTTACAGTTTGATGATTCAGCTGGACTGGAGAGAAAACATCATCTTATGCTGACTGGTAATAGTAGAAGCTGTACTTGTCTCATCAGTGTAAATGTATTTTTTTTTCTAAATAGTTTAAGGATTTTCCTAAACAGTTTAAGGATTTTATTCTAATTATTTTGTTCTATTTTAATGAGGCATTTTGAATGAAGTTCAGTTTTAATGTATGTTGAGTTTGCTCTGTTAATTTGATCACTTCCATCTATTTTATATAAATGATTTGGTTGTAGTTTTATACTTTCTGCAAGAACACATTGCAACCATTACTTCTTATGAGATAATAGAAATGTCATAATTTCATGTTGTGTATTAGATATAAATGGAGCTGTCATGCAATATTCCATTTTTGACAAGAAACCAATAAACCAAGAGAAAAAAGAAGGTAAAAAACCACTAAAAAAAATCCAAACGAAGCTGTGATTGATGGGCATATAACTGAGCTAGGATCCCCATGAATAATGTTAGTTACACAACATGCCAAAAGACAGAGCTTCCAAAGGGAGTGATTTTGTGATTAGTTGTAAATTGTAATCAGGACCAGAATAGTTCCAGGAATTAAATGCTGCTAAGCACAGAAATGAAGAAAATTGAAAACCATTCTCATGTTAAACAGGGCTTTGTTTTTCTTGGCATCATATTTTGTGGCATCTGTCCTGCCTACAAAGTATTGATTTGGGGGATTTTTTAAATTGACAGCTGAAAAATCTTATTAAAACCAAGCCCAACCTGTGCTGATGATAGTATTCCATATTATTAAATCTGAAAGAACTTTTTGAAATTTGATTTTCTCTTCAGCAATTTACCACTCACACATTAGATGTCTTGGGCAATAAAAACATCTGTCATTATTTTGCTTTCTGGAATGTCACATTTTAACAAGGGTTTGTAACATTGTGAAATGCTCAGAGAGGTTTGTAGGTAAAACCATTCCTTTCATTTCAACAAAATGAAAATACAAGAAAATAATTTAATCCATATTTGATCCTACAGAATGAATTTTGCCTTCTCACAAAACATAAGCTGTCTGACAACATCAATAGATACAACTGAAGTGCCTGAGAGAGAAAACTTCTGAAATTTGATATTCAAGTCCAACATGACAGAATAATTAACACAGGCCATCCAGGTTGGTAGAATTTCAGCCTGTAATTCTGTCCTTAGTGTTTAGAGTTAAAACTAAAGGGAGAAAAAAATCATCAGTGTTTGGTTTCAGGTCTTGCACAGAAATTCTCTTACACAAGGTCAGCATTGCGTGTATTGTTCTCCCATGGATTGTCTGCACTTGCTGATAATTCATTCATTTTCTGGCTCATCAGCTCTTCCTTACAAGAGATTAAATGGCCCTTGAGTCTCCTCAAGAAATATGAGAGAGCTTGATTGCACAGGGATGACAAGAAGGATGAATGGATTGAATTTCCACATGGCTCCATCCTTTGCTTCTCTTATTTCTCTGCTTCTTGGGAGAAAATGATCTGCTTCCAGTGCAGGAAAAGCAGGATAGATCCACTGGGAGGTTTTGCTTCCCAAAAACCAACTTGGGCCAGGTGAAATTTCCCTGTGAAGGAATCTTTCAGGACAGGAGGGTGCTGCTGGCTGTGGGGGACTGGCACAAACAGGAGTCTCTCACACCTATTCATTTTTCTCTAGAAAAATTCTTGCTACTGGTCTTTCCTTCCCATGTCGAAGAAGAAATTTTAATTCATTTCCATGGTTTTATTTCCCTGTTCCTGAATAAAAATGTGAATGAAGACCCCCTCTGAAACATGCCTTCTCAGGAAAACTCTGTGTGAGCACAATCAATTTATGCTGCAAGACAAATTATTGTCTCAGAGCAAGATAAATGTATTAACATTTTATTTATTTACTCCTGTATCTGACCATTTAATGCAAATAAACACTTATATTCCCCTTTACATCTTGGATCTTAAAAGGAAGGACCCACCATGGGTATTTTTACATTCAAAAAGGACTTTTGGCTTTGCTGCACATTTTTGTGAACTGCCTTTGCAGAGGTGTGGACTGAACTGGCCATGGAGGGAAGGGCAAGAGGTTGTCAGCAGGGCTTGCTCTCCAAAAACATGCCAAGCCAGATCTAAATCCCACTGAAGCACTAAACAAACTCCCATTCTCTTTCAACTGGCTTTCCATTTCTGGTATGATTAATCCTCATTTTATATAGTACTTCCCACATTCCATACTGGCCATGAAAATAGCTAGTTAGGTTCTGCTCAAGCAGCCTCAAAAAGATAAAATTAAAACAAGTTCAGCAGTATATATATATATATAATGGTCAATACTAACAGAGCTCCTAAAAGCCATAATTCCCCTTCAGAAGGAAGTATCAGGGCTTCTCTGCCACAGTTCAGGGCAGAACCTGGTCTGGTTTTGAGCAGAACACACATCAGGCTGTGTTTAAACCAGCCATGAACACACACCATGGACATAGAGTACCAAGGTCTCTGATTTGCAGCACAGGTTATCTCATGGGCACCATCCCTGCCTGGTAAAGGCATTGTCATTATCTCTGAGAAAGGTACTCAGAGTCATTCTCTGGTGTATATTAATAATGATACACTAATTGAATCCTGAAGCTCATTGCTTAGAAGGAATGGATTCGGGGCTGATAATAGTATTTTATAGTTTTGGATAGAATGCAAGTGAGAGTGTTGCCAAGATAAACTCAAGGTTTGTTTTATTGCTGGCAGGCATTGCAGGAGCTCCTTTGTTTGGGCTGGAGTTCTGCAAAATATATCAGCACAAAGCTGAGCCCCAAGACCTTAACTCACTGTGCTGAAGGTGAAAACCTTAATAATCTGTGCTGAAATTCCCTTACTAAAGAGAATTTAAGAAATTCCTTTCCCTCCTGAAGGAATACTTTCTTGAAACTCAGCATGGAAAGGTAAAGATTGTGGAGTGCATTGTTATTTTAAAATGCCCTCAAGAGAGGAAGAAATGAGACATTTATTACCTTTGCATTGCAGTTTGCCACTGGCACATGAAGTTTACCACTGGATAATGGGCAAGGTTGGACAGGAACAATTTTTATCCATAGCAAGCCCTTGTTGAAATATTGGCAGCATATTTTGGAGCCAGACACGGTCAGACACACCACCAAAAAACTGCAGGGGACACAAAAGGAGTTGCACTATTCTTGTTTGTCCTCAGAGGTGCTGTGCATGACTTCTGTGGTTTGTCAGGCATCTAGAACAGACTCTTTTCCCTCTGTATTCCAATGGGATTTTCTGACCACTCTCTTGGGTACCTAAAAAGACAATTCATCCAGAGAGCTGTGCTCTTCACACAGACCTTTTCTGTGCAGCTCTGGAGTCAAGGGGTTGTGGAGCTCTGTAACAAACCTTGGCAAGTGGCACATACTCCCTGTATTTGAAAGTTGGTACATTCCTAAGGGAACAGCTTACAAAGATGACAAGCCATCTGTCCCTACTTCTGGTGTTTTCTCTGCTTCCACATCCATAAGTTAAGGCAGAAATAATGTTTTCAACTCAAAAGCCTAATTTGGGCTGTAAATTGTAGGTTTGTAATGATCAAATCTGGTTTAAGCCAGGCAGTGAATATTTTTTACATTGCCCTTTGCTGGTAGGAATTTCTTCTTCTAGCACTGACGTCTTGCAGATCACTGCTCTGTTACTTGCATTTAATATGGTATATTATCACATCACCAAGCCCACATTCTGGACTTGTTTCACCCAGATCCAGGATTATTTACAGGTACCATTCTGCTGCACTGGCTGCTCTCTCCCAGTGGATATTCTATTATAATAAATGTGGGCAGTGTAAAAAAAACACATTGCAGAATATTGCTTTGATTAGCAAAGGTGCTTTGGAGAGTTACACACACAGACACCTGGAATGAAGAGCAGTAAAAGGAAAATATTATTTCATTTCTCTGCAGACACATTGTGTGGGCAGAGCTGAGCCCTCCTGCAGGCTCTGAGCCCTCACAGCTGACTGTGACCAGAAGAAATGAGCTTGGACTCGAGGCACCAGGCAAGGAAGGGTTTTTGGAATGAGGCATTTTCCCTGGGCAGGGTAAGGGGATAAGAAGCCCAGCAGAGGCCCAATCATGCTCCCATCAGGGGCAGCCCAGGTACTGTGCCAGGTAAAGATCAGGAGCTGCTCAGCCACAGGAGGGTCCAGCTGCCAGCACAGACAAGTTCTCTGCAGAAGGTTTTTCTACTTTGCTCCCAAATCCATTCTTCACACTGCTTTTCTTAACAATTTCCAGCAATTAAGGTTGCAAAACCTTTCCCTTTCCTTCCCTGTCCTACCATCAGCTTCAATTTTAAATAAATTTGGTGAACTTCAAAATCCTGACCCCTGCTAGTGAATGCTCAGGATGCCTCAAGCTTTCCTTAGGGCTGTGGCTGATAAAGGACCAGTGTTAAGCTCATTGAATTTATGCCTGTTTTGAAAGAGTTCGTCCTTCCTACAGACTTCCAAAGTTTCACTGCTGGCCAAGCCCAAAGCCACAATGTTTTTAGCCTACAGATTATATTAACTTCTACTGAACTAATCCCTAATTGCTTTACCCTCAGTGCTTCCAGTACAACATCTGATATGATTAGCTAGGCCATTAATTATCTTGTACTTTAACTATGAACCTCCTGCTGAAATCCAAGGAAAGGTCAATGCATATCTGGAGAAAATCATACCTAACAAGGTCCATTTATCAGCAAATTAGGCACACTGTGAGTTCAGCACACACAGACTGTCCAAAGGGTTTTTACTCCTGTGCTAATGGAACATTAGATTTTTTGCTAAGGATATTTGCTTGTAGTCAACAGGAGACTGCCTGGCTAAAAACCTCCCACGGACATTAGTGAACAAAAATCCTTTATACATTATAACAATGACTCAGATTAAAGAATGCAGAGTATATTTGTTAAGTAGTCCAATCTGCACAGATACCAAATGGCACCTGAGGAGCTGCTGTTGCAGACAGTAAGTCTGTTGTATGCTTTCAACCTCAAATAATAAAAAAAAAATCCTTGTTGCCACATAAACCTCCCAAAGAACAGCTTGACAAGCATTTGCTTCCAGCAGTGTTGCTGGCCTAAGTTCCAAAGCCCCAAGCTGTTGTCTCTGCTGTGGCTGAGAAGTTCTCTGGTTCACCTGAACCAGGAGCTGATCCAGAGGAAAAAGCTTTTTTTCCCTTCTGAACTACTTTTAACCTGAGTCCAGGTCACCAAGCACCCCCCCAGCTGCACAGACACATCCCAGCAGGCAGCTGAGTGATCAAAATAGGGAAAGAGCCTTGTAGGGTGATGTTACTACTCCAAATAAGTCAAAACACCACCTGAGTGATTGCAGAATTAATTACTGAGTTCACATTAGAGTAAAAGGAGCCTGACACAAGCCCTTTGAACACAGCACAGATGCATTTCCACCCCTGCCTTGAATCTGCTGTGTCAGGGGTCTGCTGCAGCTGGCATTTTGAACTTAATGCCATTTAAAAGAAAGGCACCATGTCAAGGTCATATTAAAAATAAATTGAGGACCTGATAAAATCACTCAAGTGTATTTCAGTTCAATACATCTTTGAGGGTTTATAACTTGTATAATTTCTCCTGCAGGAAGGGTTAAGCTTGGGTTCTATTATCAAAACAAAGGACAAAAGGCTGAAGAAGCTGCCCATATTCTGCACATGTATTTGGCACTTCTTTATTTCCTCTTCCAGTTTATGAGTAATAAAACATCTGGGTGCACAGAGCAGTTTTGCACAGATGGCTGAGCTCAGGAGGACTTGGGAGCCAAACCCAGTTTATTGCAGCTCCTGCTCAGGCAGCTCTCTGTGCCCAGGCACTGAGGCTGCAGTGAGCTCCTGCTCCAGAGCTTACAGGGCAGAGGCTCTCAGCCCCTTTGCAAATCAAGCACTGATGATACAGGAGAAATCCCTCTTCTGTCCTCAGGACTTTTCAAACAGGTGCCACATTACATAAACACATAATATATACATATGCATTTATACCTAATTGTTAATTCTATCTCAGTTTTTAGTTTTTGTTAATAGCTCTTTTGATGCTGTTGTCAGGCACCACTGTGTTCTAAGTGTTACCTCCTGAGAGGATTTCACAAATCACTCAATATGAGATGTCACCACATCTCAATCAATAAACTTGTATCATGACCCTATTAACAAAGAGGCTTCCAGTGGCTGAAACCACATATATTTGTACAAAGGATGGCCTGAAAAGCAAAACTAATCTTGTTTATTGACAGAGCTCAGCTCTGAAGAGGAATAGTCCCTTAACAAATCATTTAGCCAAGATATTTGCAGAAATGCTGCCACCTTCATGAAGGACTTTGGGAGGTGATTTATTTCTGCTCTCCAGCTACAACTCCTGTTTTTCACTGTCAGTATTTTCTCCACATGGAGCTTCCACTGAGAAGTGAAGGGGGGAAAACCAGAGGAAGTATTTGCCATGACAAAGCTGAGCTCCCCTTTTCCTGGCTACTTTATATGGGCAGAAATCTGAGACCTGATTCTCCCTCAGATCCCTTCTCCAGCTCCTTTCCACACCACTTTAGACCCTCCCTGGTGGCTGCTAGAGCTAGAGCTGATTATTTACATATTCAGAGCTGTATTTTCTTAGTCCTTTGTGCAGACAGAAAAGTGGGGACAGAACAATCATACCTGAGCATCCTGCAATGCAGAGAACACCATGAATCCCCTAAGCTACAAACAGATGAATAACCAAATGTTCCACAACACCCATAACAAACCTCAGCTTAGGAAAACATGGCTTCTCACCAAACTCAAGTGAGCTCCTGGTTTCTGAATAAACCCTGTCCTACTCATGCACTCAGAGCAGTCTCGAGCATAAACATTGCTTTGGTTGTATTCATGAGGCCATTTTAACAAGATTACATTAAAAGTTATTTGAACTGTTTTTTGGCAGAAAGTGAGCTACAAGGTCAACTGCCTGATTGTTCTCCTCTCAGGCCTTTGCTCTCTATAACCATCTCTGAAATAGACACACTTCATTTTTGATTGCCTGGCTTTATATGGATCTGAAGCTGGTTTATAGACATAGAAAAGATGTTTCTTTTACAGCCTCCATATGTAAAGGAAGCCTGGGAGCCCTGCATTTAAGAGCCATCAAGCTGAAAGCACCACTCCTCCTGCACTTTGGGGAACTGCATTTTACCTTCAAGGGGGTGCATTAGGTGGGGTTCTCTGCTCTCCAAACAGCTCAGCTGAGTGCCAGGAACAAACCCTGTACTCGTGGCCACCTCTGCTCAGGTCACTGAAAATTTCCACTGTGGAAAAAAGACAAATACCTTGGTCTTTTGGATCTGCAAGAGAGGCAGAGCAGTTTCTGGTTTTCTGTCCACAGGTCGCTTTGCAGTTAGGAATAAACCCTAAAAGGTTGTGCTGTCACACAGGTCAGGGGGACCTCAGCAGGCTGGAGAAATGGGGGCTGTCCAGCAGGAAAGCAGCTCTGCAGGGACAGCCCTGAGTCCTGGTGACTGTGGGTAACATCTACATTCCTGCTTTTCTTCCCTCTGTTTGTATGACACAGCAAAAGAACTCAAGGTTCCCATATTCCCATGTTTTCTGGTCACAGCCCACGTGCAGGGCCAAGGATGCTCCAAGGACCCCCTGTGGATGCAGCAGATCCCAGCTCACTCCTGCAATGCCCATTTTTCCCTCAGCCTCCTTCCTGGAGCTGTGTGGTACCCAGAGCCCAGCTTCTGCTTCCCTTCACCCCATTCCTGCCCCCAAGGGAAAATGGGAACTCTTTAGAGGACACCCCTGGTAAATCTGCACCTGAAGCAAATAAACACCCCCTCAGTGGCTCTGTGGAAATGCCCTGCAGGCTGCCTGTAATCGTATTTACACTGGAGTGGTTCCATCAGCCTTTGGGAAGTTAATCCTGATTTACAGTTATGAAAATCAAGTCCAGAGCCAAGCTCAGAGTTCAAGAGTTGCTGTTAGAAGAGTGTGAAAAAAACCCCAGACTGCTCCTATTAAATCCAAGTAGTTGCCAGTAATTCCACAGTTTGGATTAAGCACAGGTTTGCCAAGAGCACTGAAATGGGAACAGGCATGTGAAATAATATTTCCCATTATTAAACAGAAATTAATGGGATTTTTTATTTCAGCTCTGGGGAACACACCCTAATTCAAAGGGATGATTAAAAATAATAGTCCATTAATACAGCCCTGCCCCAATCCCTGCTCCTATTTGACATCCAGTCTCCACCAGCAGCACCCTGGCACTGATCATTTTGTAGGAAATATGAAATGCTAGATTTTATTATTCATCACGTTAAAAAAAAAAAAGAATCACATGCAGGGAGGAATCAGGGAAAATATTATTATGGAAACAGCATTTTAGACAGAGTTTGTAAAACATTTGTCATATTGCAGACACAGAGTTATAAATATTAATTTAACATTCATTGGGAAAGGACTGGGACAACTCCAGCACAGTTACTGGAAATTTTCTGTGCCATGCAAGGCATCTCCCAGCACAAGGAGGAATTATTTGACTATGCTACTTTTCTGAACAGCTGTGAGAGGAGATGTTCCCAAGGGCCAGGAACATTCCTACTGGCAGAAGCAGGGAGTCCTGGTACAGAGGGAGAGAAGCAGTGCCTAAAAAGTTTTCCAAAATAAAAAGTTTTCAATGAAAAATTCAATTCTCTCCAAATGAGAATTTTTTGGGAAGGTAATGGATTTCTTACAGAGGCTCTGATTTTTTGCTTGGAATTAATTAATAAAAATTTCCACCTCCTTTCTATGCCCTGTTCCATAGATATTTTGATTTTTTAAAAAAATCTTCTGGACAATCTTTTTTTTTAATGCTCACAATCACTTCAGTGCAGATGAAAATAGAGCAGGGAAAACTTTAAATTTTTGTATGTGGATTGACTAATTAAAGTGTAACCAGCCTTACCTGTTTAATTATGCATTATAATACAAACGAAAATACATCAAAATTTACTGGATATACTGGAAGCTGTGCTGTGTATGGTATGTATTGCAGCACACAAGGAAGATTTCTGCTGAGGAAGCAAAGTATTCGTTTGTAGAAGATTTAAAATCACTCTAGGAACTCTATTTATTTTATTTTTCTTTGTTTTATATAACCATAGGTTAGACTCATTTTTTCTTCATGACCAAACTTCCATTTTCTTTTAAGATGTAAGAATGGCTCGTTACTGTAGTTGCAGCCCATTTTTTGTTTCTATAACTAGAACTAATTTTTATGCCATATTCCCAAACCAATTTCTGCATTCCAGATCTCCTCATTCCTGCAGCATCCTCCTGTTCCCCCTTCATTGCAAAAGCAGCTCCTTGCCTGCCAGGGCCCCCCTGCAGCAACTCCTCTCACACACCCATAAAATCTGACTCTTCCTTGGTGCTGCTCCCTCCCAAGGGGATGTGTCACAGCCCAGCACCTTCTTAAAAATGCTATTTAAGCAAACTCATCAGATTGCTCAGTGTGGGACAGAGCTGTTAAATACAAATGTATATAACCCTCCACTCTGATATTTAACATGGAAATGAGGCCAGTGGTCATGGTGTTTGTGTTGTATATATATATTAAAAGAATTTGTATTCTAACTAACAAAGGACATTGTAAAGCTTAAAAAATTCTGTCTGACAGGTTAATTTATAAAGATACAAAGATATTTATTTGTCTGTTTTGGATAAAAAGTTTTCTTTTTATCCAAACTTGCAAACTTTCTCCCCAGGGTAAGAAGGATTTTGGAAAGCCAGCTCAGTGGGAAGCCCCAAGACTCACTAGAGGGTCACAGCCCATGGCAGGCAAGAGATGCCAAGGGAAGCGCTGGGTCTTGAGAAGCCAAACAGGAAAATCTCCTTGTTGTCCTCAACTATCAAACATGAGAGTACAAGAGAAGACAGAGATGTTACTCTTGAAGATGCAGAGAAAGGACAAAAGACCACAGATATGAGCCCCACCCAGAAAATTTCAACTGTGTATCAGAAAAAAACCTGCCAGCCTAGTAGTCAAACATTACAACAGGGCCAGAAAGGCAAAGGATCTCCAGCCTTGAACAAGGCCCTAAGCAGGGAAGTTGGACTCAGCAACCCTCCAAGCTATTTTTTGTGATTAAATACACATACTTGTTGAAAAGACCCACTGGAAGTAAGGTAATTTTAATTACAGCCATCAATTTGTATACACAATAATGTGTATTTTACATATATCAAGGAAAAAAAAAAACATACTGCATTTCAAAATTTGTTTACTGCAATAACAGAGGCAAATAGTCAGGAATAAGGTTAAGCCACTAATATTAAGGAAAGCCACAATGTGTGTGTAAATTGAAGCCAGAAGAAAGCTACAGAAGCTCAGTACTCAGACACATTAATTCCAAGGGTTTCACAATATCTAACTCACCTCAACCTCATTACATGAAAATAGAGTCTGGATTGCAGGGCTGGACCTAGATTATTATCTAGCACCCATAAGCTTCACGTTCTATTTACAGTAACAGTTTTGAGATGTCAAACTGCAAGGTCAAGGTAAGTGTTTTAGTTCTCATAACTCCAGCCTAGTTTCACTAAAATTGCCTTAATTAACTTACAATAGTCTGTGATTCTATAATTACCAGATCAAAATGTCATTTTAATCTTTCCTCATTTCAGGATATGTGAACACTGAACTAGCTGTAACAAACTTCTAATATTTTCAAAGTCAAAAGTTCATTTTTACTTAAAAAAAAGCCACAATAAAACTCTTAACAGAGGCTTAAAAAGGTCTTTATAAAATAATCTCCATCACACTTACAATAGTAAGAAAATTATTCTGGTTGCTAGTTTTTAGTAAATATGTACTGGTTTGTGTAAAGATGGTTATAACTTCAGTTCACATTTCATTTCTTAAAGGGGCATGAACAAATGTGTCAAGAAATGTAGATTATTGCTGTTTCTCATCAAGTCCTTTTTACTAAGGACATGCTGCCTTGGTAGGCAAAGCATGTCTGGCAGCCAGCTGAGACAGGAGAGCTGAAGGAGAGAAGGTATGATTTGCATGCCAAAAAAACCTTCATCAATCACCTTATATTTGGCAATGGTACAACCGAACTGATTTAAGATCAAAACTGTGTCATTCCATCCATCTCCTGAATGACAGTCCTGATCATCTCATAACTTAAGTTTGCTTGAAGTGACACAAGAAGGTAGAATCCAAGCAAGTTCTGGACTGGCAGGGAAAAAAACTCTGATGTTTATCCTCTCATATGCAACTATGAAAACACCAGATGTTCTTCAGAGGGTTTTTCACCAGGTCTGCTGGAGCAACAGGTATGGCTGTGCAGAGAGAACAGAACATGGACATATTGGAAATAGGAAATCTATCAGGTTTTCTATTCCTGCAGTAGTACTAATCAAATTAAATATGCCACTATTCAATTTCAAGAGGGCTCAAAAAGATCTAAAAATCCATACATGTTTTTAATCAAACTTTTCATACAGTAAGCCTCTGAAATGTACTTTCTGTGGACACAAATTGGCAATTACAACTGCAAACAGAAAAAGCTCACAAAAACTGCTAATAGGATGTCATTCATTATACATTTTAACCAGCTGTTAGATTCTTTAATTTTTGGTAATAAATTATCCTAGTGAGGAAGGTGACAGTTCATATGTCCAAGGTTTAATCTGCTGGTGCACTTCTTTCCATTGTTTATATGAAACCTTACACTACTGTTTCACAAAGAGCAGCTTCTAGAAGAGCTAAATCAAGTCACTCATACAAAATAAAATAGATGTTGCTGTCAGAGGCACCACTGATAATAATAACCTTCACACTGCCACCCTTCACATTTGAAGGTCTTAAAAGAACAGAAAAAAAGAGAAAAACCCACATGACTGCTAACACTGAGGGAGAATTTTCCACTTCAGTAATTCCAGATACCTTGTGATGTGATAATATTTAACACAGCACATGTAAAGACATTTCTTGTCATGTGGAAAAGATCCTGGTCTTGTGGTGTGCAGCCTTCCCAAGACACCACTTCAGTGCACTCTGCCCTCCCATTTAAGCCTCTGGTATCTGAATCCCAGTCTCAAACACTGTCCAGTCAAGCCAGTGCTGGGGGACATTCTGAGCAATTCCTGATGGATTTCCCTGACTGTGCTTTGCTGTGTGACATCCTGCTAAGCTGTCCCCCAAAAAAAAAAAAAAAGCTGCTATCAACTGACTTATCCCAGTGTCTGCTGCAGCTGAGCAACAAACGCCTTTGAGCTCTGCACTGATAAATCATCACACCCCATTCCCCCCTGCAATGAGGCTTAAAGGCATTTCCTTTGCAGTGAGATTCCTATGATTTCAACCAGAGCCATCATAAAGAAATAGAAGTAGAGAAAAAATTCTGCAACTGTGACTTGAGACTGCGCATAAGCCATTGTGATGACTGATACACCACTGTCAGAGCTGTGCAGCCAGCTGGTGCCTTTTTCCTTTTACTTCTCCATGCTTTAAAGAAATGCATTTGATCAGCCTTGACATTTTATTAAAAAAAAAAAAAAAGCTGCTATCAACTGACCATCAGAAGCATTCTGTTACAAAAGAGTACTAAAACTGTATGGTAGCAATGAAAAATACCTAAAATATTCCTCTGAAATGTCAAGCATTTCTCTTCATGCTGGGTATTTATGTACCTTGACATTATCAGCTCTTCTGAAAATGGAGAAATACATCAGAAACTATCTTGTATGATTCCAAAAAGGCAAGGTGCATATTATTTCTTCCCTGCCTCTCAAAAGAAAGTATTTTCTTTTCTGTAACAACCAGTGATGCAAACTGGTACAACACAGATCCTTAGTTTGGAAACCTTCATCTTAAAATAGAAATACCTGCAAGAATATTTCAGATCTAAGATACTCAATTGTAACATGTATTTAATTTCTTTTCAAAGCAAATTTCCATGCTGTGTCATTTCACTTGTTCTACTGAAATTCTTAATCTATACAAAGATAATAAAATACTGACCTATATAAGGGTCTCATTAATTTATCAATAGCAATGTTTAACACCTTCCTAGGAAACAAACAGCTTTTTGCTGACAAATGTGCACTATTGGTCAACCAATCCAGTATTTTCATTACACCAGTGAAACACTTTTGGGGTTCTTTAATCTACTGCACTGTAAATGAAGTTTCATCATATCAAATTTCACCAAATTTTCCTATTCTTGAACATTCACTGAACAACAGAACTGAGGGAGAAGCATAAGAAAGAGATCATACTTTGGTTGTATTTGTAGTGGCAATTATTATCCAGTACCAAAAGCACTCATATCAGATATCTTCTGGAAATGAAGGGAAAAAGAAAAAGGCTTCCTCTGTATTCAAGTTTAGAAACTGTTTTTGCAATCAAAATTACATTTAATGGCTGTCTGCTTCATAATTTAAACTTCAGAGGAGAAATGGAAAGTAAAGACCTCTAAGCTGTAGCTGAATTTGATATGAGCACACAAGTTACATTAGAGCAAACTTACAAATTCATGTTTTTATACATCAATGCTGTGGCTGCTCAGGATTGATATTCATGGTTCTGTATATCTCTTTGAGAAACAGCAAGGCAGTGTCTTCAGATCCCCTATGAAGAATGAAATAAATAAAACAAAAGGAAAAAAGGGAAGAAAAAATAAAAGGAAAAAGTTAGTTCAGTATGGTCCATCTTCTAATTCTCTTAAGTCACATTCCATCCTATTTCAGCTCTCCAAAAAGTTTGCACAACCTCTTGGCCTAGTATTTATTCTTCATGAACATGGCCTCACCTCTACCAGCTTCCTTCAAGCTTCTACACAAGTTTTGAATTAGTTCTGCTATCAACCCTAGTCTATGCATTTACCTTTTTTCTAGTGCATTTCTTCCTCCTGTCCCCCCTAACTTCCTATGCTGCAACTCTAAATCCCCTCCTCTATCCTCTTCTTTGATGTTACTTCCTCATCTTAATCTTCTCGAATAATCTATCACTTTTTGTCCTGAATATATTCCATGCTTCATTCTACTCATTCTGTCCCACTCCATTAATTAGCCCAGTTCCAGCAGCAATATTCTAATTCTTCTCTAACTGGCAGGCCCTTAATTGTAAACAGACTATGTTAAACACCCATAGTCTTCCTCTCTTGCTTGCCACTAAAATGTTAGATAGCTCTCCAATAATTTAAAGATTAGTATCATTCAAGTGCCATGTTTCCAAGTGGCTGTCTTCCCTCCTCTTTTCCAAAATCAGAGCTTCACACTGTCTGAATCTAAAGTTAACATGAAGACACTTAATTTTCTTCTTCATCTATAAAATGCTATTTAAACACACATTAACAATGCCAACATAAAAAATAACAGTGTTAAACAGGCAGATTTTAACAAAGCTCCAGAGCTGCAGGAGTTGTTAAATGAGAGCAGCTTCCTGTGCTTTTTGAAATAAATCATATAGGGAGCCAGTGAAGGAGATTTAGATGGTCAGAACGCTGATCCTCCAAACATGAGGGACATAATTTGCAGGACACCAGTACAGAATTAAACATGCAAGCTAAAGGAATACATGTATATTCCACAATTCAGCACAGACACTTCTCAATGGTCTCTGCATTAAATGAGCAGCAAAAAAGCAAGCAGAAGGTTCAACACAGAAGCTCCAAACTCTTCGGAAAATTCGTTAGGAAAAAAATGTTCTCCTATTTGGGTCATTAATCACGGTGCTTATCTTCCTTACTTGAATGACAAAAACAGCCATGGGTACCAAATTTTTAAAATCCTGGCAGGGATCGGCTGCCACCCTGTGGAAGGAATTCCCGTCCCTTCAGCCCTGCCTGTGGAACGGCACTGCCACCACCGGGTCACCCTGACAGAGCCCATGGCTCACAGCAGCCCCGGGAACCCCTCCTCTGGCAGGTGCTGAGCTTCCACCGGGAAGTGATGATGGCTCTAATGAGACCCTTCAGGTAACACCTTCAGAGCTGTGTTTTAACCTCTGGAAAAATGCCTGCTGCTAAATCACCTACTGAAAATCAAAACCTTCAGAAAGAATGTAGAGCGCACTCTTTGTCCAGCACCTGCTGAACTCAAAATGAGAGACCAGTCACTCCTCCCTCACCAATACCACATTGCACAGCTGACAGCTGACACCCAAGGTTGGCTATTACATACCAAGATGTGTTGTTAAATATAGTTCAGACATCCTTTGCTCTGCCAGAAGAAGCAATAAAGTTTTACCACGTATTGTAGTCTAATAAAAATCCTTCATGAACAGTTTTATTTGAAAAGCTACAGTTGTGAAAACTCTTCCAGAGTTCTCCCTGTTTTGTAAATGACAGTAGCTAAAAATGTGTGTTTGGAGTGTCAAAGGTCGAGAGAACAGAGTGCAATGTCTTTACTGCAAACAGATTTGTTCACTGTGTGCTAACACAGAATTTTACTTTGAAGTAGGATTAACAAATAGTGACATCCAAGCACAACACCCTGAGCCTGACACTCCTGGACAATCACATATACATTGTGTCCCTTAAGCAGTGTTTCTGGAATCACAGATATCTCCCCTTACCAGTAGCACAGGTGACTCTGCAAAGCAAACAGGTACTCATTGAAGCTTTCTATTGGTTTCTCTTGTAGAACATAATCAATGCGACGCCCTCCATTCAGCATCCCAACCTTCACTGAAACATCTTCATCTTTTGGAGGGTCTGGACTTTCAGTGATCTTCTCAGCTAAAATCAAGGAGTTACATTTAAACTGTTTTCAAGCACCACAGCCTGCTTGACTGTAATTAAGAAATATTACCCATTTTTTCTGCTGTAATTTTCAAGTGTTTGTGATAAGACAATAATAACCTGAACTGCCCAGCATGGTTCAGAAAGGTTACTGAACTATAGGCTTACTTTTTTCGTACCAGTTTAAACAGTTTTCTTAAGAAGTAACTGCTGAGTGATCCCTCCCTGAACTCACTCCAACCCACAAAGCTTTCATTGAAATTCCTGTCCCACACTCAACTGAGGAGGAGACTGACAAAGTAGCTTTGGTGGGCACCTGGGGTTTAGCAGAGACGTCCTTAACAGGGTCAGGAGAATCAATAGCAAACAGTTACTGGGATACTCAAGTGTCAACTTATTTGAGACAAGTAACAGAAAAACCAATAATGTGTCCACATACCTTCCACCACCTGCTTTTCTTCCTCCTCTTTAATTTGGTTAGCCACTTTCTCCAGCTCTGCTTGCAGCTGGGTTGAAGATGTATGAGCACGTGCAAATTCATTAAGGGTCTGCCATGCACTCTTCAAAGAGCTAATAAAGCCCTGCTTCAGATCAGATCCCATACGAGACAGAGAGTCTTTCAGCTCTGAGAAAGAAAAAAAACAATTTAATTCAGAAGGATTTAAAATTACCAGCTAAAAGCAGAATGATAAAGTTCTGTGCAATAACTATCCCAATTACCAGGGGAAACAAGCCTGCTGTGTCATAAATGCATGTTTCTTGCTTCTCTATTCCGTTTTAAAAGATTAGGTGAAATGCAATTAATACACAATTGACTTCTTACTGAATGGGTCAATGAATCCACCTAGATCAAAGTCAAAACATTAAGGAGCAAGAGACCATATTTTTCTCCTTTACTATACACACTTTTTGGAGAGTTGTAACCTGAAACAAGTATCTTGTGTAGTCTAGCAAAGCAGACTCACTGTAATGGACAATTCCAAAGGACAGATGCTGCAGAATCTCTCCAAGTGTCTGAACAGAGGCTTTCAGGAGGGCTTTGTGAACTTGCATTCCAGGAAAACTGACTTTCCTTATTAGATGTGCAAAATTTAAGTAGAGCACCTTGGTCTGATGTGCAGCCAGAAGCAACAAAATCAGTCCCTGCCCTCCAATGGCTCCAGAACCTCCTTTTGCCTCAGGGTTTCCAACACTGAACAGACTCTGGTTAAACACATCATGGTGGTCATTAGGGACACCAATAAATTTAGTTTCTGCTTCACAGCTTCTTAGAAATGAAGGTGATCAAGCAATGCACAGCAATGTTTTAATGGAACTTTGGTAATGAGTAAGTTAAGTCTGGAGGAAATATGATTATTACTTTTTAATGGAATTGTGAATGCCCAACTTATGGGGCTGGGTGAAATCACCTGTGATGTTTAGGAAAAATATGGACTCAGATATCCAGGGATATTAATTAGTCTCTTAAAATCTTACAATATTCTAATGCATCAAATGAGAAATAATGAATAGGATCCATAGAAAGTAAGTTTTCTTTTTACCCAGATGAAGTCTTTTTCTGCCTTTATGATGTGGAATGAGAACTGGTTTTAAATCCATGTCTTCAATGATCATTGGTTCTAACCTGTAAGCTACTGGATCAAGCTGTTAAGAGACAACACATTGACATTTAATTATCACATTTCAGTGAAAAAAAAAGCCTATTTATGGATTATAGACAACCATTTTTGAAATCTGCACTATTTGAATTTACAGAAACTCAGTTCATGACATATTAAGCAGGTTCATGAACTACTTTGGTCTTGCTCTCCTACAGGAGATTCTAATAAGGGAACACAACAGCAAGATTTCCTTGCACTCAATCTCTATCAGCATTAAATTGTTAAACAAAATGAGGCAGAGGAGAAAAAACACTGCATGTAAAAATACAAATATTCCATAAAAATCTACAAGAGTGGCCTAAAATTAATGAAAAAACCCTAACAACTCCTCCCAAAAAAACTCCCTTAATTCTGAAAAGAAACAAGGCAAATATTATCAAAACAACCCATGCCTGGAAGTGTTTTAGGAAATGTACATAGGGGAACAAGAGGTGTAATGCTCAGAAGGCAGAACTTAGTATTCTGCCTTTTTTGTCATCTACATCAACTAAAATCAAATGTCAAAAGCAGTGCTACTCACTGGGTGATAGATATTGAAGAATCCCTTGCAGGTAGGGAGTCTGTAGTTTTCATCAATCTTCTCCACACCCCTCACAGTAAGGAACACACCAATAGGAGAACCAAGAGCAAAGAAAATATCTGGTTCAAAGTCCAGTGCACTGTAAACCACAGAAACCTACCAGACAGAAATCAGACACATCATCTCTCAGAACTGTCAGCTTCAAAGGAACTAGCAAAAGATCATCAACATTTAAAAAAATTATAGTGAAAAGAGAGGATTGATCAATTCCTTTAAATTGTTCAAATCATTTACATCTACACAGTCTCACCTGGCCAGTTCCAACTTCAAAATACTCATAGTCAATGTTCACAGAAGACACAGATGCACCAACTGGGAGCTTCCTCTTTGAGTGCATCTGACCAGACTCTGAAGGTGAGACAGAAGAAACTGCCTCTTTTGATTTCTGGGTGTCTTCTTGAGTCTGGAGTGTGGCAGCCAGCACTGCTTTCTTTTCTGCTACTGCTTTCTTCTGTTCCTTTTGAGAAAAGTTTTAAAGTTAGGGAGAAAAAAGGTTAATTTCACAGCTGTCAAAATTCTTTTAATATATTCAGGATGTTAACAAGAGTGTTCAAGAATAGAAGCTGCCCCACAGCAAGGAAGTCAGTTACACTTGTTTAACATCCTGAAATGTGTATTTACCTGCTTGGCTGCTCTGTCTTTTACAAAATTAGCTATTTTCTTTCTTGGTCCAAGAGGTATCCCCATCTCCTTCAGGTCATCAACTGTACACATGAGCTAAAGAAACAAACACCAAACACACACATCAAAATATGTAGAAAAAGTACTTATAACCTTTCTAGTAAAATTAATAATTTCATACTGGCAATGACTTATGAATTTATTAAGTCGATTTATAAAGCTACAGAAAATACAAAAAATTAAAAAGACATGAAACAAAGTGCCTTAACATAACTGGGCAGATGCACCACATCAAGAAAAAACAAGAGCTGCAGAACACTCAGTCTTCAAGTCATGCATTGATTATCTTATCTTTGCAACTGCTCTCATGGCCACAGAACTGAGAGGAAAAACAAAACAACAAGAAGAAAACCCTAACAGAAACCTCCATTCCCTGGGCAGCCCCCAGAAGTCAAGTGAACATTTTAGTACCAGAGACTCCATGTCCATCCGCTCCTTTTCGAAGGTGCTGGCGTACTCTGACAAACTGAGCATTTCCAGAGTCTTCTGCAGAGTGGGAACATCTTCCTCTGCTTCAGCCTCACAAAGGTCATCAGCAGAAGTAGCAATGGAGGAGCCCAAGGAACTGGTATCTTCAGTCATCTCAACAAAACAGCACACAAACAGAATCACACCCTCTAACAGTGGCAAACCAGTAAGCAGCAAGCAAAACCAAGTTTAACTATTTTCTCTTAAAAACATTATCAAGCAAGCTCTGTAAATATATATCCATTTTTAGTGAAGCAGGATACAGATTTTCCACTAAAATAGACCTGCAAAATAAATATTTAAAAATTACCAGGAGACAACACACTCAAAAATGCTCCCTTTTATTCCTCAAACAACTGGTCTAGTCTAAACACAGATTCTTTCCCTTTTATACATCTGCCCCATCACTTACTCTTAGACCAAGTTACATGTTCACAAGGGTCAAAGCTGATGTTCACCACCAAATCTCATTACTGGCCTACTTGAAACTTGAGAGATCTAATCAATTTGTCCTGAGAAATGACAATATTTACAAAACAGCATCTTTCCATTAACATGTTTAAATGTACTATCAAAACCCACAAACTTGGATCAGCTAATAAATTCTGAAAAGTTAAGAAAAGAATGATTGAAAATTTCAGATCTATAGGCCTGGAAAGACCAGCATGCAAATTACCTGTTTATCATGAACAGCCACGTCCTTCACACTCCCATTAACACCAGAGAATGGTCCAGAATTTACTGATGAAGCCAAGTCCTTCTGGTTAGACAATATGTCAAATAGAATTAAGGAACCTGCAAACAGGAATTAGAGTTGATTTGGGAAAAATATCAGGTTTTCCTGTCCCTAAATCTTGAGCAAGATTTATATGCAATAGTAATGTCATGGTATAGTTTGATCAAAAGATGGCTCAATTACTCATACGTTAACTTGAACATAAAAAGCTAAAAGCAACCTCTTTTCTTCCCTGCTCATGCTTTATGTAGTTGCCGTGACTAAACTATTTTTCCTTAAACACCTGAGACTGCTTGATTAACTGGAGGAGAAGTTCCAGTCCAAACCAGTATGTCAATATTCTGCTCTAACACTTATTCTATATTCCAAAAAATGATTATACTTTTACTAAGTGGGGGTTCTGAGACACAGACATCACCCACCTAACAAGACACCAGATAACCTGGTAACTTTTAAACACAGATTAGACACTAAGTTTTCATGAAGGGAAGTACTAACTTTCTCTCAAAGCCTGATAAACTCAGCTGTTGAGAGGAGTGTGTCAGCTGTTTTCTGAAAGACAGACATGCCCTAACAGCTAATTTGAGTTTTATGCATAACAAAGGGGCCATTTTCCTTTTAAGAGGAACTGATTTGGGATAAAAGCAGCATTCCTCAGACAATCACCTAAGCTGTGCCCAGCCACAGAGACTCCCCCTTTGAAGTCGGGGTTGCGGCTCATGAAGAGCGCGTACAGGCGGTTCATTTCCATGCCCACTTTGTCCACGATGGTCTGGCAGTAGGTGGGGCTGTTGTAGAACAGGATGTCGAGCAGCGTTTCGTTGGTGAAGTGCCTCAGGCGACCAATGCTCGGCAAAGTGATTTTCTTTATGTTCCTGGTAACACAGAATCGTTAAAAGCATGAAAGGCTTTTAAGAAATGCTCGTGAGAACTTTGTTAGCTTTTGAAATTAATGCAATGTAAATGCTACAGAAAGGGTCTCTAAAGAGATTTTAAAAAACCATACAGCCTTCAGGCCTCGTTGCATATTCACACATTAATGCTACCTGCTGATTGTAATATTTGAGAAAGATGCAGCTCTTTTTTTTTCTCTCCAGGCTGAAGGGATGCCTGAAATAACCTCTTCTCTATTCCAACACTGCTCTCATAAAGTACCAGGGAAGTTTGGTGAGCAGATTGAAGTGGAAGAGGAAAAGGAACTTGCATATAAAATTAGAATCACAGAATGGTAATACTCTCTTTTTGAAGAAAAAGCTTGGCATCACCATCTGCCTGCCTCGAGTCAAGACAGCTGTACTGGAATTGCTATAGACTTGAGACTGCCTGGTTTGATTAACAGAATAAGGATCCCTCCTCATGCAGTGCTCAAATGCAAATAAAACACCAAGGCTGGAGGAAAGCAGTGTGATTTGACTGAGCTACAACAGTCTGGAGAACATCAGCACCACTTTAAGTGGCACAGGTTGCCACCCTCACAATTTTTACTTCTCCAGCTTTGAGCAAGGGAAACAGCTTGAGATGTGAAGTCACAGTAAAGAGATAGACACAGAGAAGGGATTTCAAACAGATTTTTAAATGCTGTAACACTCCTACCCAAATATAGATACTTTGCTTCAAAAAAAGAACTCCTTAGCTCAAGTGCCTAATCATAATTCAGGCACTTGTCTGGGACTGGACAGAGGGCTCACTGCCTTCCTCAGAAATAACTGCCAGGGTCAAACTCAGACTGCAGGAAAGTAAACAGAAACCTCTCCACTCTAAATTGTGCACACCTCATGGACAGAACATCTCCATGCTCACCACCACATCCTTGTGATCACAATCTTTACACACTCATCATCAAGTATCATGCATTGGCCACTCTCATGCAAATCCAGTACTGAAAAGTTGTGTGCATGAAAATAAACAAGAAATATTCCTCATGCCCTTGCAGCTTTCCAAATGCTCTTCATCAAAATGTTAATTTAAGAAAATCTGCAGTTCTCTAATCCAGTCATATGCATATGAACTGCTCTTTTTCTCCACTTTCCATAACCCGTTAAACAGCAGCTTTTAAGATGTTTTCAACATTAAGCAACGTCCTCACCTGTCTACACCTGTTGCATCTCCATGCAGAGAACTGTGCCAGTGAACTGGAAGGAATTCCACCCTGCTCACTTTGCGTTCCTCCAAACACTTCTTAAAGTGAGTCTGCAACAGCTTCAGAGAAACAGTCCTAAAATCATCAACTGTGAAGAAAAAGAATAATGAAAATCTGATAGCTGCAGTACTCAAGTAACACATAAAGAGTCCCTCCTTCCCCTTAATTTCACAGATAGTCAGAATACAAATGATGGAAACTGAAAACTGGAAAAATCTTTTCAAGTATTATTATTCTAACAATAAGAAAGTACACATTTTTGTTAGAGTGGATTTTTTAGCAAGCTTCTATTTATCTCACAATGACTGCCTGTTCACTCCGTAACCAGACAGGGCTTTCTTAATTTACTCAGTTGTACCAAAGCGTCTCTAAAAAAAACCAAAAAAGCAAACACAAAACCACACCATACACACAAGCCACACAAAGCAAACACATCCACTCACACCACAGAAAGAAAAAGCAAAAAAACCTCTCACCACACATCCCAAAACCCAAATCACCACGCAAGTGTGATATTGAGTACTAGTAATAACAGCTAAAGCTTCAAGTTTGACACAATACAGATTCTGCCTTTGGAAAATAATCATGAAAAAATTGAACTTCTTAATACTAGAGACTTTTCTTAAAAAAAAAAAATATAAAGATGTGCTTATCTGAATATGAGCTAGAGAGAGCCACATTTAAACAGTAAGAATACAACTGCTCATTATACAAGCCCAAACTTACCACATTCAACAATGCTTCTAAACCTCAAGTCACATACAGGACCTATGCCATGAACCATAAATACCAGATGGTCAATTTGGGACATTTCTCCTGTAGAAAAAAAAAAAGGAAAACATTCAGAGTACCAATATGTACAGCAGGAGTGAAATTCAGAGTCTAGCAAGTTGTTTTGTAACTTATTTTATAAAGCCTATTACATAACATGGCTCAGGACATAACAGAGCCCACAGGACTCCTTTGATTAAAACACTCCAAAACCAGATAACCCCATCAATCAGCTGAGATGAAGGAATAAATTAAATCTTTAGACTCCAGGCATGAACAGCACACAGCCACTCCACCCACTATTGTCCAGCTTCTGCACAGACCCAAACTGACTGCTCCCAGTGCAGACTGGCCCAGGTACACCAGGAATCTCATCACCTACCATCAGGAATCTCATCATGGTCATCATCAATTCCACGTTTCACTACCCTTGGCCTTGCCTGCCCATCTTGACTGGTGCCCCATTCATCTGGTGCAGCAGAAGGCTGGAACTGAACTATGACCTGCAACAAATACAGTGTCCAGTTCCAACCACAGAAAAGCCTCATGACTCATACTGCTAGTCTCAAAGCACTGCATGGTTGAACATACTTTTTGATTGCTTTACCTTGCATCTGAAAAGCAAATGTTTTCTTCCACAAAATCCTCATTAGTGTGAAAAGCAAACAGATGACTCAAAGTAACCACTAGGTAAAGAAGCTGGGCCTGCTCAGTGATTCTGAACCACTTTAACTCCTCAGCCAAGCCTTATTCAAGCTCCTCCTTCCTAGTCTCCACTACCAACTCTTCCTTAGCAGATTACTGCCAATGTGAGGAAATTGAATGCTACCTGATTTACAGGTATTTTCTCCTATCACAAGGAGAAAATGGAAAAAAATAAGTGCAGGGCTTTTCAGGGAAGAACAGCATCTGAAGTAGTCCAAAAACTCTAAAAGGTGAGTACAGTTGTTTATAGGACTTACAGTCTGAACTCATATTTATGACATCAAGTGGTTTAAATGCTCCTTCTCTAGATTTTTACTGGACAGAATCCCCTAACCAGGATTATTAAACACTTTAAGTAGGAGCAACTATGATCCTTTCTGTCCCTTGGATAGTTCTGTGTATTAATTACTATCTGTGATAAGTGAACAGTTAACAGTATTGATCAATAAGGCTGAAGTCCATGTTTTAATCACATGAGACTGTTCACTTTTAAAGTTCATCTTGCTATACTTTCTCATGGCCTGAAAATAAGCAGGAACCTTCTCAGGCCCTAAATAAACTATTTACGTTATAGCTAGATTAATGCTCTTCTCCACATGAAAGCTCTTTGTTTTAATTTCATTTGGTACAGACTGAGGTTAAACTAATTCAAATTGCTTACCATTTGCTACCAGTTATCCTTAGCCAAAATATTTACTATGCAAACCCTTATTCTCTTTAGGTTTCAGAAAGCACTGTCTTTTAACCACATGACAGCACATTGAAGCAAGCACAAGTTCAGTGTTCTGTAAACTTGATCATCTTTAATGCACACACACCTAGAACAACCAACTGGTATGTTTCATGCAAGATTAAGACCACATTCAATTTATGTTTCCATCCATTTGCTTGCTCCCCCTTAATGAATCCTGCAAGACACAATTGCCAAAGTCTATTACCTTGGGATTATGCATAACAATTGTCTCCCCATTTGGAAATTCAAGTCGCCGATGCCATTGATTTGTAGTTACAGCCCTTTTATATTCTGCCTGAAACAGAAAACAAATTACACAAAATCAGCATGGCAACCTTCTCAGTATTTTGTGGCCTCATGTAATGCTACAGTTAAAATTTACATAACTTTCTTTATATAAAAATGTCACATGTAGAACTACACAAGCAGGTTTTAGGTCACAGCAGTGCAGGACTGATGCAGGAGCAATGTGGCCTTCTAGACACTCCTCTTTCCAGGATTTGCTTATGTTCCAGAAAGTGCACTCTGAAAATCATCTTCATGAAACAGAAAGAACTGTTTCTAAGGTGATTAACACAATGAACTAACAAGGTCTCTGTGACTTACTAACCTCCAACTTGTCACTGAAGTCCTCAGTGTAAGGGATGAAGCGGCTGTCCTTGTCTCCCTTGTAGAACCACAGGCAGCGCCTCACTTCCGAGGGCTCCTCGTCCCAGTACACGGCTTTCCTCACGCGCTCGTACAGGAACACGTCGTAGCGGCCGCCGTCCGTGCTCAGCACCACGCTCTCGGGGTCAGGCTGGACTGGGACACACAGCCACACGTGCTTACCACACTAACACATCTCTGTCCTGTGCTCAGCACCACGCTGGACTGGGACACACAGCCACACGTGCTTACCACACTAACACATCTCTGTTCTCTCAGCCCAGCCCCAGCCACTGCTGTGATCAATATTAGGCCATTAGGACTGACAGTCACACCATGGCAGAGAAGCTATGGAACACTGTGAAACTTCTAGAACGCTTCTATATGCTCTGTACACAACAAAAAGCTTGGAAAAACTCCCAAATACTTATGAAATACTTATTCCAGAACTGTCAGTTTAACAAAAAGGACACCCAAAACACAAATAACAAAGAGCTCTATATGAAAATCTGATATCTGTTTGGGATGGTACATCTCAACACTGAGATCGCAGCATCAAGCAGTGATGATGTCAGTGAAATAAATTAAGTGGCACAAAACACGTCTTCAAAACATTTCTTATTACTGCCACACACATGAGTGGCATTACACCAATATTTTTCTTTAGTCCTTTTGCTCACCTCTGGATAAGACAGGACTTACCAGAATTATAGACCTCCTCTAGTTTTGCAGAATCCAGAATGCTGAATGGCAGCCATATTTGCTTGTCCTCCACCTCCTTACAGTAGAACCAGTGGGGCTGAACTGGCTCGTATTGGTTCTGCAGCAGCACAGGAGGGGCTGGGACCAGGGGCCCTGCAGGCCTGGCAGGCTGGAGCTGGGACTGGGATGGTGGAAACTGAAAAGAGATGGGCTCAGCACCTCAGTCTCACAGGGTTTTTACAGAACTCTTCTATATTTTGCTATAGGGAATACTCTGAATCTTTATTTCTAACATGTTTTCCTCCCCAAGAACATTACCTTCCATTCTAAAAATATTATCCACTTCATCATGTGTTTGAGAACTTACACCTTCTCAAACTGAGAAAGAATGTGAATTTCATTTCCACAAACACTGTTAAAAACTGCCATGGCTTACCATCATGATTACCTAAAATCAGTGCGATTTCAAATATCCTCTTAAATTTTCAAAAGAGCTGAACTTGTTTCTTACAACCACAAAATCCGACATGAAAATAAAAACATATTCTTCACATTGTTCATTTACACATAATTATGCTTTTGCATAAAGACTCCCAATTTTAACAAGTGGCCACTTCAGCAATAGCTTTCTTCCTACAAAGTGACCAGAACAGGCAGATTCCAAACCCAAATGAAGCATCAGTGGCACAAGGAAGGTAACTGATTTTGAAAGGGTCTACAGCCTACATAATTTCATACAAATTGTACAAAAATCCCAGTCAGTACAACTAAAAGCAACTGATATCAGCAGTAGCAGCTGCATTGGTTGATGATATATTAAAAGGGGAAAAAAAAGGCCCCTAAAATATTGTACAGTATATAAAATCCAATAAAAAGAAGTTCTGAAATGATATAGTCTAAAACTCCAGACTGTTTAGGTTCTACTGCCTTTGCTATGTTTTGTAATTATATAACCTTCACATTCTTTATTCATGATAACAGAAATATAGCAATAGCTCAGGAAAAAAATAGAAACAGTTTTTGCTATTTTCAAGGCAAATGTGCCAGGTTTTATTAACCCATTGGCATTACTTTAATAACGCTTTTGTGCAGGCAGAAAATAATGAAGATTATTGCTTTATATCGCAAAAAAACCTCAACCAATTTGTTTCAAAGAATTTGCTGACAATTTTATGTGACTTAGTTTCAAAAAATTCTGGCTTCACCAACAAAACCAGGTTAAAAAGAGATTTTAGCCCATATCTTTGAAATGGCTGAATGACCTGATTTAAAGCTGAGGCACAAAAAATGCGGCAGCACAGCTGAAACTCAGCAAACTCAGAAACCCACAGAAAAGAGCAACAGAACTTCACAACCTGGCTTTTTTCTGATGCCCAGAGGCTCACAGAGCTACAGCCTCAGGGTACACTCACTTCAAAGATCAGGAAGTTTTCCTGGAACAACAGTTCCAAGCTACTTCTATGAAAAGCTTTTGCTGTTATAAACGGTTCAAGACTTCTTCTGGGGTTTTTTGCAGAGAAGAAAAATCTTCAAAAGATAAAACACACAGTTGCAAGAGGAAGGTGACTTGTTTTGCTGTGGTAGCCAGAAGGAGTCACATACCTGCGTCAGTGGCCCCGGGGGTGTCTGGTACATCTGCACGGGTGGCACAGGGGATGCTGTGGCAGGGGGGTGGCTCTGCTGCAGCTGGGGTGGGGTGAGGTAGGGGTTGGCCCTGCTGCTCAGGGTGGTGTGCCTGTAGGGGTTGTAGCCCTGCTGCTGTGGGGCCCCTGTGGGCAGGGCAGTGCTGGCAGGTGGGGGACAGCTCTGCTGAGGGGGCTGGTACGGCGCCATTCCCACCTGGGAAGTGGGTGGTGCACTGTAAGACTGGGATTTGGGAATATGTGGTGAAAAGGCATTTTGCCCATCCTGGGACCCAGACACGAGTGGAAGTGAAGTGGGAGGTCTGGAGAAGGCTGGTGCTCCGACAGGTGTTGAAACAGTTGTCAAGGGTGGCTGCCCAATACTTCCAAAGGGATCACTGCTGCTGGGAACTTGAGAGAAGTAGCTGAAAGTCTGTGGAGGGTTGGGGCTGGCTGATGTCTGACCCAAGAAGCTGTCCTCTTCCCCAACGTCTGCAGAATCATCTGCAAAAACAAAAGGATCAGCAGAGATCTTGTGAGAGCTTCAAATCACTGTATGGGGTCAAAATGTTCTGTAACACCATCAGCTATGGCCAAAACTGTTGGTCCCCATAAAGCTTACACATCCTTGATTCAGCACATCATAAAAGGAAACAAAAGATACCAAGTCTTCAAGAACATTTTAAATGGACCACGAAAGTCGCTCAGTGTACACAGAAAAAGCAACAAATATTAAATAAGAAACCAAAACATAACTGGAGTTGGGAACTTCCCTAGGCAACCTGGTAGGCACTAAAATCCTTTCCAATTTCACTTATCCCTCAAAAGCAAGAACAACCTTGATTCATATCCTTTCACCATGAAAACAGCTACTAAGCATAGCATTTATGCTCCTAGTTTTAGGATAGAGCTTAAAAACATTCCTAAATAGGCCAAACTTACAGGTTAAACCATCCATTCTTGCCTGCTCCTTCAGCAGAGTCCTCTCCAGGTTTCTTATCTGTTAGCAAAGTGGCCATAACTCATGATCCCAAGCCACTTAATGAGCAGGACTTAGTCCAGTTCTCTCTAAAAAATCCTACCCTAGACTTGCATAAAAGCCACATCTCTGATGCAGAAAAGTCACTCCCCATTCTGCATAATTGCAAGAGAGGACTTAAAAAGATGCAAAGCCATGAACACTCTTTCTCATGGAGAAAATAAATAAAAGAAGTCCTGATCAATCACAGTTTTCTACTTTGCAGTGATCTAGGAACAAGTGGGAACAAAGGAGGTTTGTCATGATTTGAGGTCTCACAGCAAGCTCACCTCAGGCTGTGATGGCTTGAGCAGCACTGCCTCCTGAGGGAACAGCACCTTGCAAGGAGTCAGTGCCATCTGCAAAAACCAGCAGTGTTTCACCTGCCTGGCAATCAAATGATCCCAGGCTGTGGGGAAGACACCACAGAGCATCTCTGCTGCTCAGTCCCCAGGCAAAGACCAAGAGTCTCTGCAGCTGCAAGCAGCCAACAGCAAATGCCTTTATCCACAGCCAACACAAGTGTAACAGGGAGCATCAAGGGAGTACAGGGGAATCCACAGAGAAGTCTCCCTAGGAAGCTGCTGTTCTAATTAATTAATCATAAAAGAGGCAACTGCCAAGATTAAAAAGAATTATTTTAACCATCTTTTATTTAGTCTGTGCACACAGTGTCAATTTGAGGCATCACCTGTGTTTAACAATTCCTCTTGCTTTCCCTTAGAGCACTTGATCCCACTTTGAGGAACAAAGCCAAAATCTCTGTGTGGAGAATGCTTAAACCACTTATACCCAATGATTCCTCTGAAGTTAGGCCTAGGGATCATCTCCCAGCTGCAAGCAGTAGCCATTTATACTAAGTAAAAGGTCTCAGCATACTAAATAAAGGTCTTTCACATTTCATAAACAGTGTGGGACAGAGAGAAGCACACTGCAAACCACACTGTCAACTCTCAGCTTTCCCAAACCACTGGCAGCACCGTGTCAGGCCACCATAAACATGCAGCAGTGTGCCCAAGAGTTCTCAAGGCCTTTAGCAAATGAATGTTCACAAAGCACCCACTATTCTCCAGTTTCAAAGAGGTTTTGGAGATTTAAGCCTAAGTGCAGCTTTCCTTGCAAAATGAGGGTGACAAATGTTCTGCCTAAAAAAACCCTATAGGTATATATGCACACACATGAAGTTTTCCAACACAAAACATTACTGTTTATCTTGACTTTTTCTAATTTTGCAAAAACTATGTTGTAAAAACAAGCATGCCATACAAATGTTAAAAAATGAGTGTACAGCTTTGACATCTGTTCTCCCCATGCACAGAACAGTCTTTCTTCACCTGTGAACGTGTCAACCTCCTGCACATCCCTCCCCACACGAGGCAGAACTTTGTCATTCACAGACTGTCACCAGACAACCACAAGTGACATCAGTCCACGTTGTCACTGGGAACACTCCTCCCATCTTACAGTAAATATATTGGTTACATCACCCACACCTGAGCCAGAGAATGCATCTTATTGTCAAACTGCATAGCTCAAACCACTACCTAATCACTCTTGGAGACAGATAAACAAATGAATGACTGCATACAGCTCCCTAATGTTGACTGTCAGGTGTCAAACAAATCCCTGGATTGACTCTTATTACATTTACACAATTAAAAATTATGATTACAAATACAAAATATTCCACTCAGCAAGAAGATCCCAACAACACCTGGTGAGTACACTTGACCTGTGGAAACAGAACATTTAACAGGACATGGACCTTACTTGGACTGATATAGAATGGGGCACAACCTCTAACACTGAAATTCATTCTACCTGCAAGACCACGAATCCTCACCTGATCAAATTTTAAGTCACACAGAGAGCATAAAAATCACAACATTAATCAAATCCCATCAGATTTTATCCTCAGCTGGCTTCAAAATGTTCAGGAAATTGCCAGGACAGCCATTTGTGTAAAGCCACTAGCCAGATCAGCACTTAAAAATTGTTTTATTTTCTCAATGGAAACTTAATGTATATTTGCATGAAAGAAAAACTATGAGGACTGCACAAAGGAATTAGTAAATGTATCAACTACCTAGATACCTCAAGTAAGTAGAAGTAACATTTTAATGCTTTTACCCCTCCTATCCAAAACATGTAGTTGATCTAAAAAACTACTCCAAAGCCATACTTGGCAAACATTTTATTAAATCTACAGAGAAGTACTGCACTGATTTCCAGCTATATTAATACTTATTTTAGCTAAGATACAACAGTGCTGAAATGAAGTGTTGAAGACTCAGCATAAAACAGTTTGGGTTAAAAGGGACCTTCAAAGGTCATTAGTCCAATCCCAACATGTACAATACAGTAAAATTTGAAATATCTGGTTTCTAGATGCATTTCTAATGTTTCGAGCTTTAATCTCTGACTGAACACATTCCCAAAAAAATCCATTCCTTTATCTGAAACTGCCTGAACACCAGATTTTAAGTTGCACGCGCATGTATTGGGAACACCATTAATGCTTTAGGAGAAAAGGATATTAGAACCAGGATTAAATCAGCAAGGATATTTAAGGCGGTTGCTTAACGTGCTATTTTCAAACCCGGAAAACAGAAGATAACGTGAGAGAGGGGCTTAAAAAACGCGAAAACATTCAGTACGCACTGAATGGAAGCACTGACGCGTCGGTGAGCTGGAAGCGCGATGATCAGCGCCCGTCCTTAGATACAGCGTTAAAACACACACACACACAGGCATTAAGCAGGGGGAAGTAGAAGAAATTAAGTGCCGGAAAGCGGAAAATGTAATCCCGAGGAGCGTCTCTCCTGAGGCACCGCCAGGGACACCCGGCTCGGCGAGCCCCAGCGCCGGGTCGAGCCCACACAGACCGGGCCCCCCCGGCCCGCAGCCCCCCTTGGAGCCCCAGTTCGGCTCTGGGGACTCCCCCGGCCCCACCGCCCCTTCCCGGCGGTGGCGGGACCCGGCGGGACCCCGCACATCCCCTGAGCTCCCGGCTGCCCTCCCTCCCGTTCTCCCTCTCTCCGTACCGGCGGGCAGCAGCGCGGGGCCGGACGGCGCGGCCGGCGCTTGGCTGACAGGGATGAAGGGCACGTTGAAGCTGAACTCGGTGGCGGAGGAGGAGAAGAGCAGGTTGGTGCCGGTGCCTCCCCCGGGCTTCGCCGCCGCCATAGCCGCGCCCCGGCCACGTCCCTGCCCCAGCCCCTTCCGCCCTCACCCAAGATGGCGGCGGCGGCCGCGCGCAGCCGTGAGGGGCGGGAGGCGGGCCCGGCCGCCATTCCCGCAGGAAGAGGAGGAGGAGGAGGGCAAAGAGGAGGAGGAAGCGGCGGTGATCCCCGCGCTGTGCTGGCGAGCGGGACTCGGCGGCCGCAGGGTGCCGGCAGTTCCGCGGCGAGGCACGACCCCGCCATGCCGTGCGTGGGCGACTGGCTGAACAGCCCCCTGAGCATCGTGCAGGGCATCTTCGGTGAGGCGGGGCCCGCGTCCCCGGGCGGCAGCGGGAGCGCCCCGGGGGCGCCCGGAACCGGACGGCGCTTTCCCTCGTGGGGTGGTGGCGGGGGAGCGGCGAGGCAGCTCTGTGTCTTATGTATCTGTCTTATATCTTATATATCTTGTATCGTGCTTGTGTTTTGTGTATCCCGTGTACCTCTGGGTTCTTGCAGCGACGCGTGCTGTCTGCCCGCGCTGCCGAGCGGTGCTGGTGTTACCAGCGCTATCAGCCGCGGCTGTTTCCGTGCTGGGCTTGATCTTAACTAAAAGAATACTGACATTAAAATTTCCGCAGCCGACACAGCGCGGAAAGCGGTGCCTCGGCTCCTGCCCTTCCCCACTGGGGTGTTGCGGAGCTTTCCCTCTCTTCCAGGAATGGCTCTGTGCTGCTTGATTGGCCTGAAAGGGTTTGAAATGGGAAGTCAGTGAATTGCAAGGGGAATAAATTAGTCTAAGATGCACTTACTTCCCTAAAATAGAAGTGAAAGTTGGGTTTGTTTGATATGCTGGGAGAATGCTGGGTAAAAGTCTCTTACGTGGTGGTAATGGGCACATCAATATGTTCCTTTTTGTAGCCCAAAATGCTCCAAACTCTGACTGGGAGAAGAAGGTAACCGAATACTTTAAGGAGAAATTAAAAGAAAATAATGCTACTAACTGGGTAAGAGTGTTTTTTTTCTTTTCCAGTTACACTTTTTCTTAAGCTTTGTTATTTTTTACACTTTATTGCAGTGTCTTGCTTTTGATAAGTCCTGCCTTTTCATGATACGTGTGCAGCTGAATTTCAGGCCCAGGCTTTGGGACGTGGAATTTGCACCTCGGCTGCCTTAACCTGAGTGCAAAGCCAGGATATGAAATCCCAACCCATCCATCCCCTTGCCTTCAGCACCCTCCTTCCCCCAGGCCATCGCTGCTGCGTGCTGCTGGGTGCTGCCACAAAATAGCACAGTCAGTAGATGGCAGGAGATGACAAATATTGTCATTTTTGGGGAATGTGAGTCCTCACTGTGCACCAGGAGCTGCTGGTTATAAACCTCTTCTCTCAGGAGCTTTTACCACAATGATGCAGACTTGTGTGGGTTGAATAAATAGCTGCCTGGACCTTCAGGTCTTAAGGAAAAAATGCTTTTCCTGTTAAAACTGTGTTTTATTGGGCTGAGTCAGGCCTGATTTATGTTGTTCAGCAGGGAAGCTGTGCTTTAGGTTTTAAAAATAAAGTATGCACAATTGAGTTCAAAAGCTGATACTTTTCTAAAAGACTGTAGCAGAAATTACATAATGGGACTGATAAGGGGATTAGAAACTTTTATATCAAATCTGTTCTACCTATGACTAAAAACAGGTGAAAATTATTTGTTTTCTTTCTCTGTCAGTGAAAGTATTCTGTACTTAGTATTAAATGGTAGTTTAAATCAAAGCTACCATTAATAAATGGCAAAATTGAGTAAAATTTACAATAGAAAGTTGAATTAAAATATCATATTTTCTTACTCAAAAAAACTATGAGGGGATACACTTTTGTTAAAATGCCACTTCCTATAGGGCAACTTTTGGTTTTTGTTGCATTTTAATGTTGGATGTGGGCTTTTTCAAGAAAGATTTTCTCTTCAGATTTAGAAAACTCTATTCATATTGCAAGTCTCGTTCCTTGAAGTTACACCACGTGCTTAGGCATTGATTTTTTTTNGAGGATATACTGGATGGTCAAAGAATTAAGTTTTTGTGCTGATTTTGGCTCACTTCAGAGCACTGCTCAGTATATACCAGTTGTATAGAACAATCTCTTTTTTCACAGGTCCCATCACTGAATGATGTTCCTGTCCATTACCTAAAACCCAACAGCTTAGTGAAATTTCGCTGCATGGTTCAAGATATGTTTGATCCTGAGTTTTACATGGGAGTGTATGAAACAGTTGACCCAAACACAAATGCACGTGTAAGTTGTGAAATACTGAGTTACTATTTTAGCAAATGTTTGTCATTTTACTCATTCTGGTCCTTGTATTTCTCTAGTTTGTGAGTTAAACCTGTGGAGTGTGGACACTGATAGTAACTGTGTTCAGCTCAAGTGGCATCAGTGAAAGATAACCTGTTACATTTCTGTTGAGGAATAGAAAATGTTAAAGTGATGAAAGGTTTGGCAGGAAGTCTGTGAAGGACTTTGGACTGCAGTGATTTTGGTGTGATTCATGTTCAGGATGCTTTCAGAAACAGAATGATTGCATTGCCTTTTCCCTCTTGACAGGTTTTGCATTTTGGTAAATACAGAGATGTGGCAGAATGTGGGGTAAGTTTNTGGGTTGAATAAATAGCTGCCTGGACCTTCAGGTCTTAAGGAAAAAATGCTTTTCCTGTTAAAACTGTGTTTTATTGGGCTGAGTCAGGCCTGATTTATGTTGTTCAGCAGGGAAGCTGTGCTTTAGGTTTTAAAAATAAAGTATGCACAATTGAGTTCAAAAGCTGATACTTTTCTAAAAGACTGTAGCAGAAATTACATAATGGGACTGATAAGGGGATTAGAAACTTTTATATCAAATCTGTTCTACCTATGACTAAAAACAGGTGAAAATTATTTGTTTTCTTTCTCTGTCAGTGAAAGTATTCTGTACTTAGTATTAAATGGTAGTTTAAATCAAAGCTACCATTAATAAATGGCAAAATTGAGTAAAATTTACAATATCAGAAGGAATTAAAATATCATATTTTCTTACTCAAAAAAACTATGAGGGGATACACTTTTGTTAAAATGCCACTTCCTATAGGGCAACTTTTGGTTTTTGTTGCATTTTAATGTTGGATGTGGGCTTTTTCAAGAAAGATTTTCTCTTCAGATTTAGAAAACTCTATTCATATTGCAAGTCTCGTTCCTTGAAGTTACACCACGTGCTTAGGCATTGATTTTTTTTTCTTTCTGTTTTCCCATTGTCATGTAAAACTGTGTGAAAAAGACTTCCCCAATGTTGACTTGGAAATTAACATACAGGTTTTCCAGGATCTTTTGTTACAAGAAATTGTGCATGCAAATTACTCTAGTACTGCTGGTACACAGCACATGGTGGAAGAGCTGTTAAGTAGAAATAAGATAAGTAATAAATTCTGTTTAATCCTGCAGCTGCAATAATTCTAGATTTAAAAGTTGGTTTCAAATGTTGTACAATTTTCATACAGTTCCAGTGACCTATAACCACTTCTTTCATAGTCCAGTCTTGGGACTGGTGGTTTTGAGACTAGAAGAGTTTGGGAACTCTGAAGTGCCTGAGAATTGTAACAATTATCTGTAACAGCCATTGCAGGAAGGTGTTGGGATAGATACACTTTGTTACTGCTTAGATTAGGATGGGAGATGCACTCAGAAAACATTAGTGTGNGAAGGACTTTGGACTGCAGTGATTTTGGTGTGATTCATGTTCAGGATGCTTTCAGAAACAGAATGATTGCATTGCCTTTTCCCTCTTGACAGGTTTTGCATTTTGGTAAATACAGAGATGTGGCAGAATGTGGGGTAAGTTTTATAAATTATATGAACTTAGAGAAGAAATATTGGATGGAAAGTTGTGGTTTTATAAGTGTGATAGAGCTTCTTTGGTACTTGGCAATGGATTCCTGAAGATACTGCTCTAAATGCAGAGTTAATCTTTGGTTTGGAAAGCAGAGTATTCATAACTGCTCACTGGCATTCTAATTTCAGCAGGCTTCCAGCTGTTTCTGTTGTATTTAAAATTTGTTTTGGTTGAGTGGAGGGGGGCGTGCCCATGACCTTGAAACTGTCTGCTATGGAAAACAGTTACTTTTGGTAGTGCAGTGCAATTTGAATCAAAACATTATATATTCACTTTTTCCTGAGTTATGTAGTCTTACATGTTAATTGTAACTTCTGGCTGATTAACTGAATCTGTGGGGTTAGTTTAAAAAAAGAAAACAACCTGTAACCAGATTTTTAACAAAATTTCTCTTGGGATTCCAGCCTCAGCAGGAAATTGATTTGAACTCCTCACAAACAGTCACCTCGGAGAGACAGACTTTCTACTGTGTTCCAGTGCCTGGTGAATCAGCATGGGTGAAAGAAATATCTTTTTTGACTGAGCCAGTGTTTTGTTATACAATCAGTGGTCATCAACTAATTAATTAGATTTAAGGAGATAACTTTATTTAAAATTTCTTTTTTTCTTTTAGTGAATCTGGAGAGTGATAGGTGTAGAAAGAGGAAAAAAAAAGAAAGTTGATGGTGTGTACTATGCACAAAGAGGATGCAAATGAATTTAGGAACATTTCTAGACATTTTTTTCTTGGGAGAATCTTGAAAATTTCTGTTAATTTCTAGTTGCAAATGCTTAGGAAAAGGGAAACTTCAGTTGAGCCATTGGCATTTTCTACAGCAGGACATTTACACAGTGAGAGTCTCCTATAAAACACCTGTGGCTGAGCATGTTAAGATTAGGATTTTGTTTAAAAAAAACCAGCAACTAAACCTTAGTGTGGTTGAGTTTTCCCTGCTCAGTCTGTGGCTTCCTTGACGCTTGATCCCACGCCTACATCAGTGCCAGCCAGGCCCGAGTGAGCCCCTCCACCTCCTACACCCCCAGTCGCCACAAGAGGAGCTATGAGGAGGATGAGGACATGGATCTGCATCCCTCCAAACAGAAGGAGCAACACATGGGTAAGAGTTGCTGTTGGTGAATAGTTGTTCTGATATCTTTCCAGGATTTGGCAAAAATTCATTGCTAAAGACTGAAATACTGGCAGCTTTTTTCATTGTTGTTGTTGTTGTTGCAGCCTTTAGGATTTGGAGGCTTTGTTGAAGTCAGTGGTTTGATTTGAAGGAGTGTGGGAGAGCCTGTAGTGTTATATGTGTGTTGTGTGATTTGCTGACAATCTACAGAAATGTTTAATATAAACTGGGTTTTATGCATATTCTGACCTGTTTTTTTAAACATGAAGTGCAGAAAAATACTACCTTTGCAGTCCTATGGACTGTAGAAAAAAAAATAATTCCTCTGGTTTAAACACTGCACTTTGAAAATCAGATTTGTGGCCATGTTTGGGTTTCCAAGACACATAGATCTTTGCCAGTACTCTCTCTCACATTTTGATTACATAAAATATGCACTTGTGAGACTTCTCATATTAAGAGTATATTCTGTCATGTATATTGCATTATTAAATATTCTTGTCTCAGATGTCTTGTTAATTAGTTTTATTCTGTGTTGCTCACTGAAGAAAGTTGTTCAGCTCTGCATTTCTGTTTAAAAAGCCTGCAAATCCTGTGTTTTTCAGATAGTGGAGGTGATATCCATGGATGTGTGGAGCCAAAGAGATTAGAAACAGAAGCTTCTGCAGGTCATCATGTCATTTCTCCCAACTGCTCCCCTCCACTTGACCTAAATTTTCCTTTGCCAGGAGAGAAGGGACCAGCATGTCTTGTAAAGGTGAGAGATGGAGAGGTGATGAGCAGGGCTATGCTCTCTGTGAGGCAGACAGAATCAGCCTTGCAGTGGTTTGGAGGCACAGAAATGTGTCTCAACTCCAGAATTTTGTTTCCAGAGATAATTACATCTTTCTCTTCACTAACACAGTGTTTTTCTTCTTGAGTGCTGCATTTGAATCCTTCCTTTTGGAATCCTTCACAGTCCACAGTTGGAGCTTGCACCTTCTCACCCCACTTAGTTTAAAAAAAGATTCCAGTATTAGATGCTTGAGGGTGCAGCTGGTATTTAGCCCTGGTATTTTTCTTTTAGGATATCTCCTCTAATTGAAAAACAGCTGTGAAAAACCAAGCTGAAAAACCAATAAAATACACATTTGTGTATTGAATTTGAAATAGTCCTTGAGTCACTGCTTTGTTATATTACTATGAAACTCTACACAAAATTTCTCTGCTATTTCTGTATTGACTTCTCTCTTATTCAGCAAATCTTGATGAATCAGAGTAGAATACAATTGTTTACACTCATGTGGCAAAGAATGCCAATAGAAAAAGTGTGGAATCATAAAACTCCCTTTTCCAGTGTAAGCTTACTGACAATGAGGGCAAGGGGAGACCTCTTCACTCAGACTGTTCTCAGTCCACAGTTGAGTCTCCTGAGATTCCTTTGTCTGACAGTTTTTCTGCTGTCCTGCATCTGGCCCATCTACCTCAGGCATTTTATTTTCTTTTTGGGGCAGGTCTATGAGAGCTGGGAGAGCTTCAAAGTCAATGATGTGCTGGAGGTGTTTGGTGTTCTGTCTGTGGACCCAGTACTGAGCATAGTGAACAGTGAAGAGAGGTAAGGCTGCCCTGCAATGCAGGTTTTTATTGCAGTGACCAGACAAGGAAATGTGTAAATACATTATAATTATGCTTAAGTGAATTTTGTTGCTTTAAAATAGCTTGATGAGGGAAGTGTTACATCCAGCATCCTGGAAACTGAAGTCCAATGTGCTCTGGTGCATCCATATCCTTGGATACCCAGTGCATCTTTTTTTAGGTTGTTGTACAGTCTGTAAAGCAGAAAATGCTTCTATAGCTAAATGTTTTGTACTCTTTCATGTATATGAAACTTTCAGTGAATGACTGAATAGTGAACAAAGCTTTCAAGGAAGATTTAAAATTATAAAATATCCTTTTGAAGTAATTTCAAAGTCCATGAAAGTTGTTACCAGAAAAGTAAACATTTCTGAAGAATATTAAAAAAAAAAAGTTTGCTTGTCTGCATGTAGAGTGATAGTGACCAAAATGAGTAGAAAATGGGGTGATTTTTCATTAATTAAGGTATCACATCTTCTTAATCCACTGATAGAAACTTCCCATTTCACTTGCTGGTCTGCAATTCCTTGCCTGACAAAATGTAAAATAATGTAGGATGCAAAAAGTCAATTTTGAAAGTAAAACTCTTGACCAAAATCTAACATAAATACTGCTGATATCTTGAACCACTGCACTCTGAATTATTTCTGTTGGTGAGTTTGTTCATCTGTCTGGCAAATACAATAGCCAGAGTGCAATGTGAATCCTTTATAGTGCCAACTTCTTAAAAATTACCTCAGCCTGGTCAGCTGCTTTTTGTTATCATCTGTGTGACAGCTAATCCCAGACTGACAGCTCAGTTGCTCTGTCACAGGTGCTTGTGGGTTTTTTTCCTGTGTCACTCTATAACAAGAAGACAAAATTTAGGAACATTTTGAATGCAAGCAAAAGAAATCTCTTTTAATGGAAAGAGTGGATAGTGTGTGGGTGAACTGCTGAAGTGGCTTTGAAGTTACAAAGCCTGACAGCCTTTAAAACCAGTACAAGAAAATTAAATTTGTGCTAAACTTTACTGTCATTTGATACAGTCGCTTTAGGGATTTTACTTTCTAAAATGAAAAATGAAAACCACCTGGATGAGATTTTATAAGACACAAGCTTTGCTCTCCCTGAAGATGTATCTGAACTCTTAAATTAAGAGGTAATACCTCCAGGTTCCAGCAGAGGTACATTAGTATTTATTTATTCCCAGTTCTTTTACTCAGCCAGTGATAGAGATGTGATGTGACTGCCTAGAAGATCTTGTCAGACTCCAGAACCTGGTGGGATATGAAAGTCCCACACGTTCATACAGAGACAAATGCAATAAATGACCTTATGTTTTTAAAGCTGGTGTTTACACTTCACTCAGTACAGGCTGGACAGAACAGTGTGTAATATTTTACTTGAAGCTACAGCCTATTAAATGGTACAGCAAATTATAAATGTGATTTTGTTTGTGGGGTTTGGTTTTGAGGGTTTTTTGTTGGGTTGTTTTTTTCTTCAGAAAAATATGGCTTGATTATTTTCTGAAAATAATAGAATCCAGATATTTTGGGTCAAGCCTGCTTTGGTGTTAATATGTCATTATGCAATTGTGATTCAGTATTTATGGTGTTTATAAAGAACCTAAAGAAGGTGGTTTGAATGTGGGAGGAGTCACCAGGAGCTGGGAGCGGATGTTGTTTGTTCCTCTGTTCTTGGCTTGGTTCCAGCTGCTCTGGCTCAGAGGGAGAGAAATTCCTGTGGGATGTTTCTGAGTCCAGCTGTGCTGTGCCCTCTCCCCAGGGACAGCTCAACCCTGGATCCTATGGAGTGCATGGACACGGCAGAGGAGCAGAGAGTGCACAGCCCCCCGGCCTCCCTAGTGCCCAGGATCCACGTGATTTTGGCACAGAAGTTGCAACACATTAACCCCTTGCTGCCTGCCTGCCTTAAGGAAGAGGAGAGCAAAACCTGTGAGTGTCTGAACTCTGGGCTCTTTCCAGGACATCTGAACAAATACTGCTTTGCTCAGAGGCAAATGCCTCAACAGCAGGGTTTGAATTTAAATCTTGTTAAATGGAAGAGCCATGCAATGCTGCACAGGATGCAGATGTTTGTGTTTATGTGATGTTTACATTTTTATTTGGCTGAAATAAATGTGATTTATGTAGAGACTTTGGTTTTGCAGTCTATGTGCCCAAGGATTTTACCAAGTTGTTCAGCCATAAGATTTGATTTCTTTTCAAACAGAGTTGTGAATTGCTGGAAAATTAGATTTCCAATTTAGTGTGATGCTGGAAATAAGAAACATACTGATAATATAGAGACTCATAATACTGTGCACAAAATAAGGCAATTCTGCTTTTAAGTAGCTGTGCTATTCCTTGTTTGACTGTTATTTTCTTCATTGAATTATTGCATGCAGGCCTCTGGTATTTATAACTTTCTTCCTTGAGTGCCTTGTATTGCTTGTTCTGAGCAATATGTAAGGGTTTTTTTCTGTCTTTAATATAAAATGGAGCAGCTATGGATTTTATAAATTTGGCTCTACACTTTATACCCTGCTGCAAATGCATTATACAATATCTCATATTTTTAAAAAATAATTTCCAAGGAAGTGTTGAGTGATTCAGGTTATCCAAAGCCAGTTTTTATTTCCTAGACTGCTTTGGAATAAACATTTTTCTTCATCAAGCTGTGACAGAAAGTCAAATTTATATAGAGGGAAGAGGGTGAGAAACAAGAACATTTTCTGACATTTGTCCTCTGCTCTTTTGCCAGTTGTTTCTAATTTCATGTCTGAGCTGTCACCAGTGAGAGCAGAGCTGCTGGGGTTCCTCACCCATGCCCTCCTGGGAGACAGTTTGGCTGCTGAATACCTGATACTGCATCTCATTTCTACAGTGTAAGTATTTACATGTGTGCTGAGAATTTATGTATCTATCATTTAAAGGAAATCTCCTTCTATGGGGTTCTTCACCAGTCTGCAAATAAATGGCAGAAATAGCTTAAATAATACCTATTTCAGTAGTACTTTATCTAAGTAGAGTTGTCCTGTCACAATACACACAAAGGCAGATTTCAGTGTCTAAAATAACAGTAAGTATTGATAAAAGACCAGCTTTATGGCAGTGTATCTCTTCAGTGCTGCTTTGAGAGCTGACAAAATCTCCAAGACTTCTAAACAGAGGTATGAAAACATCTTTCCTACTCTGTCTTCTTCTAATGAGTAGGACATGCCTCTGATTCCCAAAGACAGCATCTCCTGACTGCAGGAAGTATAGCTTAGGTACTGAAAGGTACATTCTGGGATTTTGTTTAATTAAATGTAAACCTGTTTAATGGTAAGTTCAAGTGATCTATTTAGCATGTGATAGAAATTTATTCTTATGTTGATTTAAATTATCTCTGGGTGAAAGCAGCATCCTTTGACTCATTAAATTCTTAAGTGTGAAACTTCAGACATTATAGTTGTCAGGCCCAAATTTAATGTTAGTCATTTTAGGCTTCAAAATCAAAATGAGTTGTTTTCCTTCTTTTTAGTGGGACTGTGAATGTTCCAACACTTAGCCTAGAATGTATTTTCTCTCTTAGCTGGTATCACAAAAAGGTTGAGAGTTGTCCAGAATGGGGAGAAGATACACAGTGAGAAGAGGGAGAGGAAAGCTGAGGGCAGGTAAAGGAGATGAACAAGTGTGATAAGGAGGGAAGTTGAGATTGGGCAGCAGAAAGGAAAAGAATGAAGTGTGTTCACTGAGTAACAACAGAGTACAAGGAGAACAGAATGTCTGGGAGGCCATTGCAGGGTGCCAAGCCCTGTAAATTCCTGCTTTTGTGTGGTGCTGCAAAGCCTTGAGGAGCAGCTTCAGCCTGGCTCAGCTCCTTGGGCACTGCAGAAGGAAGGCAGAGGAGCTGGCTGATTTTAGTGTGTTCTGAAATCCTGCTGACTGTCAGAGACACCACACAATGCTCCAGCTGAATGACACCTGTACCAGTGTTAGCCAGGTGTTTACCTAACCTGTGCTGGTTTTGGTGCAGCTATGCCAGACGGGATGTGCTTCCTCTGGGAAAATTCACCGTCAACCTGAGCGGCTGTCCCCGGAACAGCGCCTTCACGGAGCACCTGTACCGCCTCATCCAGCAGCTGGTGCCAGCAGTAAGCATTGCCTGGGCAGGGCTGGGGGACTTGTTCTCACTGATCCAGCCTGGTCAGGGCAGGCTGATGAAATGCTCTCCTGCTCCCCATTTAGAGAGCAGACAACAATAGAGATGTGGCTGGCCTGTGTGTTGAAGTCTGTGTGCCTTATCATCTAGGATGAATATGGAATGAAATCCTCTCCTCAGAGATATTGAACTGACAGGCAGATGCTGCATGCTTTATTTGGTCTTTCTGGATTGATATGTTTAAACATTTGGGTTATTTAATTATGCTGTCATTAGGGTTTACTCAAGTTTGTGGATACTGGTCTGCAGAAAAGCCACAGTAATTTAATTTGGGGTCACACTAACATTATTGCTGTAATAAATCATTTATTATTGAGCTCATCCTAGATGTGCAGAACAGGTGATAGGAATTCCTAACAGCAATAGTTTCCTTTGGGAAATTTTTAAGAAATACAGCATCTGGATATTTGGGATAAAGTGTTGCAGTGGCAAGGTTTGCTTTGCTGTGCAGGTTCCCAGCCCAGCTGTAGCTGCAGGAAGCAGCATTCCCTGGGGAAGCTGCAGGACAGCACAGGTGCTGATGGTTTGTTTTTCATTGCAGTCCTACCACCTGCGGATGAGCATCGAGAGCATGAACCACTCGCGCTTCGTCCCTCACAAGGACTACACGGCCAATCGCCTGGTCAGTGGGCTGCTGCAGCTGGCCAGCAACACCTCCCTGGTCATAGATGAGACCCAGCTCGAGCAGGGACAGCTGGACACAGCAGGTACACAGTGTTTGGTGCCTGCAATCTCATTTGGGAGGTTAAAAGCTGCTTTGTTTTAAGACATTGGTGATAATTGCGTCCTGCTGATAAGGGGTCTATTGCAAAACTGTTTGTGGTTTCTACATCCTATTGCATTGCTTTGGAGCAGCTTCCTGCAGCCTTCTCAGCCAGCTTAAGATAAACTGGGAGAACTCTTTATTACCAAAATAACTCTGATTCATTAGAGTGGCCTTTCAGTTTCCTGTGATAGTGCATGAAGTGGGCAAAGCATATGCTGATGCCTTATGCTCTATATTTTTACTGTATATTTTTACTGTATATCTGGAAACCACCCTTGACAACACAGCTAAAAACTGGAGAAAAAAGATTGCTATTACTGTGTTAAAAATAGCAGGGATTCTATCTTACAAGCTGATGTAGCACTGTGTAGCAGGCTTTCAGTAGAGCTTTAGAAATTAATTTAATTATAACTCACATAAAAGAGCTGAGTTGCATATTAAAAGCTCAGTACCTGGAGAATGCACAGTACAGGTGTCTTTGGTGAGTCCTGGGGCTGTCCTGTGCAGGGCCAGCTGTTGGAGCCCAACGATCCTTGTGGGTCCCTTCCAACTCAAGAGATTCTATGAAACAATAGGAAATCACTGTAAGTCACTTAATTTTAAAATAAAAATGCTGTCTTGAGAAAGCTGCTTTGGTTTTTTTTAATTACTGCTCTTAAAAGTTGCTAATTGAAATTATTCAATTGCTTTTGAGTTTTCAGTATTTTTTGCTACTCAGCTTTAGTAAAGCTACAAAATTTTGCTAAAGAAAATAGTAAAATGAGTAACAGCTCTGCATTGTCTGTTTCCAAAAAAATAGTTAAAATATAATAAACTCCCATTTAGAGAGAACTCTTGCTGTGCTGGTTTGTAGGTTTTCTAAAATGTTTGTCCGTAATGTTTAAAAATACTCAGCATTTAGTGAAAAAATAATATTTTAGGTATTAAAAGTTGCAGATAAAAAAGGCTTGGTAATTTTGTTTCTTTTTTGCTGATGTGATATTGTTTTCTACTGAATTTAGAGTAAAGAAGTAAAAATTTTTCATTTCTTACAGCTGCATTGGGAACAAAATTTAATCCTAGAGAAGAGTGTCTTTAGATGTAGTAGTTGGTTTGGAACTCTTGGAAGCTACAGCTTAGAAATTTCAAATGGAAAAATGTCCCAGCAGTCAATATTAACTTTGCCTTTATTTGCTAACTTTGCCTTTATTTACAATATACTAAATTAATACTAAGTATTTAAAGGCAAAACCATAACAGTAGTTTTGTCATTTGATGCAGTAACTGCTGAAGAGAAATTCAGTTTCTCAGGTACATGTTGGTATTTCAAAGAGAGAATTCCAAGAGTCAATGAGTTAATTTGTCAATTTTAATATTTTATATTTAAAATAACTTAATTCCAGGTAAGGCAAGTGAGTACTATTAAAAAATTTGGCAAAATTAAGTTGGTAGTGTTTTTCTGCTTTTGAGGAGAGATTTCTTTTTTGGTTTTTCTCTCTAAATAGGTACCTGGCTTTGTAGGGCCAATGAAACCATGAGCTATAAACTCATGTACTAAGCCAGACAAAGTTTAGGCCTGAAATCAAGAATTCTTAATTTTGACTCACATTAAGAAGTGGTTGTCTCTGTCTGGAAGACACCTCAGACACAAGAAGGAACAGGATGATTGCAGACACAGGAAGGAACAGGATGATTGCAGGAATCCTTCTGCTGGCTGCTCCTTAAAGACAGACGGGAAACAAAAATCAGGGCTGGCATTTGTTTTGGTCCAGTGCTCAGGGAATTTGTTCTTGCTCTTGCAGGTGTCCATAATGTGACAGCCCTGGGTAACTTGATCACTTGGCAGAAGGTGGATTATGACTTCAATTACCACCGGATGGAATTCCCATGCAACATTAATGTTCTGATCACTTCCGAGGGCCGCTCGCTCCTGCCGGTATGGGAAGGGCTTCCATGTTCTGCTGGGGAACTGCAACTGTCAGCTGCTGCCAGAGCAGGCCCCACCAGGACAACTGGGGACAGGAAACGTGTCTTGTGACCAGGGAGGGTGTGACACTGGCAGTAGCTGCTGCCTTCTCCCTCGTGGCCAGAAATGTGTTCATGGGAAAACACAGAGATGGAGTTTTCCTCGTCCTTTCTGAACAGGGATGGTGAGGTGGTGAAGGACCCAGGCAGGGGTAAAGCTGCAAAGATGTGCTGCTCTCCAAGCCTCCCTCTGGCATGGTGGGTTCTGAGGTGATGGGCACAGATGTGGCATTGCCCCTGCAGTAGCCTGAGCTTGCAAACATCTGCTCTCTGACATGCCAGCTTTGTCTGCTGAGCCTTTGCTCTCCCGCTTGAATCAGGAGCTGTTCAAAACGTGAGCTGGGGAATTTTTCAAGAATTGTCTTACCTTAGTTCTGGGAAATAGTGGCTTCTGCTGCTTTTGAGAGTAAATTAGTCTTGGAATAGAAAATAGTGGGATGTGGAAAGAGATGAAATGTGATTTTCTCTTTCAGTCAGATTGCCAAGTCCACTTACAGCCACAGATAATTCCCCCGAACATGGAAGAGTACATGAGCAGCCTCCTCACTGCAGTGCTGCCCTCCGTGCTGAACAAATTCCGAATTTACCTGAGTTTATTGAGGCTGCTGGACTACAGTATATCTGATGAGGTGACCAAGGTAGGGACACTTCCCCAATGCATTTTCAATGGTGTATTTGGATAGAAAGCACCTTAGTAGACAGTTACTGTACTTGCCCTGTCAGTGATTCTCCTTTAAGTTTTACAAAACCCAAACAGAAGCGTTTTCACATCCTGACTGTGCCGTCAAGGGTTTGTAAAGTATATACTGAATTTATTACAGATAAGAAACAGTGCTTTCCAGCCTGCTTTCTAACACTCATGTTGAAATCTAAAGGTTTTCAAAGATGAGAAGTAGCCTGGTTTTACTCAGGCTCACTTTCTGGACAGCAATGAGTTGAAATGTTGGTTGAAATCTAAAGGTTGTTACAGTGTTCAGCTCCTCAAAAGCTTTTCTCCTCGTGGAGATCTGGTTTGCTCCATAAGTCCACGCTGTGTCGTTCCAGGCAGTAGAAGAAGACTTTGTGGAAATGCGCAAGAACAACCCCGAGAGCGTCACAGCCGATGACCTGCACAAAATGCTGCTCGTGGCCAGGTGGGTGTGGTGGTGCTCTTGTCACCACTCAGGGCTCCCCAGCCAGCTGCAGACTGAGCCAGCACTTGGTCTGCAGCTGATGGAGTTTGCCAGACCAGCCAGGTAGAATCTCCTCTGCCTTGTTCCTCTTAGTTAGGCAAAGTATTCCCTCCCTGCTTTCATCCCATGCTTTCTTACTGCTGAAAGACAGCTGGCTTTGAGCTGTGCAGGGTTACAGCAGCTGCAGGAGCTGTTCCTGACTGGCTCTTTGTGCTCCCCCAGGTTCCTGTCGCTCAGTGCGGGGCAGACGACGCTGTCGAGGGAGAGGTGGCTGAGAGCAAAGCAGCTGGAGGCACTGCGCAAGGCCAGGCTGCAGCAGCAGAAATGTGTCAATGGCAATGAACTTTAACACCTGCTGGATGTCACCCTGAAAACTTCTCTAATCCTAGGTGGAACCCATACTAAGATTGGAATATTGTTTATACCAGTTTTTGTAGATAATTTATACCAAAAAGTTATGGATATTTACCCTTGCAGCCTGAACACACTTAACTCTGTTCAGCCACCTAAACATATTTTATGGAATTTTTTTGGACCCTGTTTTGTAATTGAAAATTGGTAACATTGAGCAAATTGTTTGATATTAAACTTTAATACTGAGGTTGTGTAAACTTACTCCCTTTAATAATAAGAGAATTTAAGCCAGAGCCCTTCCTACATAGCACTGGTAAGCTCTGTTCTGGAGTATGTTTGTGCTCTACTTTCTGCTTGGCTGAATTGTGAGGATCAGAGCTCTTACTGGCCAGCAGCTGCAGCTGGAGGTGCTGACTTCACTCTCTGTGCTGTTCTGTGAGCTGAGGCACATCACACTCAGAGCAGCAGCAGCATTATTGTGATGATATCACAGTGTGGTACCAAGCATGATTTGATCTTACCCATGACCAGCTCAGGTATGAAATATATTTGCCTTGTGCTTAGAGCAGACCATGACTTCTCAAATTTCTCCAATGATCTTTATCCTGGTACAGCTTCTTAAAAAAACCCACATTGACTGGACAATGGGTGATACTCCTGTGCACACACAAAACAGATCTTTACTTCCTACTTGGCAGTACTGCAGGGTGTTTAAATGGTTTGGATAATGTCACTGAAGCATTAAGAATGGTCTCTCCATCCCTGATTCCTGCTGTGCAGTTTGAGCTAGTCCTCAGAGGACATGCTGCCCCTAATGGGACTTGCAGAACTCGTTTACCATGGGTGGTTTAGAGTGAAAGGCTGGGAGTAATCCAGGGAGGCTGCAGAAACCTGTGATGGAGCCACTTGCACATTTTGCTTTAATTAATCCTGTTCAGAACAAGATAAAAGACTCTGGCCAGGTTTTCATTAAGCTCAGACCCCCTTTACTTAGTGCTTTCTGCTGATTGAAATCACAGGGATAGGAACCCCCTTTTTTATGGCATTTTCCTGTTCTAAATGTGAGGGGTTTTGCTGTACAGCCAATCTGGCTATTTTGTCTCTTCACACTAATAATGAGTACTTATTATGAGAAACATTTTTTGTGTATCCTAAACTTGAGCCAAGTTTGGTGCTGTTTCAAATCACTTAGAGCTTCTTTTTTTTTTTTTTTTTTTTAACACTAAAAAAGAATATTCATGGTTTTGTCTGACTTGTTCTGCATTACTGTGAAGTGAAGCAACTGAACAAATGAGGAAGGAAATTAGGTCTCTTCAAAAGGCAGCTGGGCTGGAAGGCAGGGTTGGGGTCTAAGATTGCCTCAGGGGATGGTTTTGTGCCCATTACCATCTCCAGTATTTCATAGCCAGCAATGGGACAGTTCCCAAGCTGGAAGGACATTCAGCTGGAGAGGGACAGGACAAAGGGTGATGACTTCAAACTAACAAATTTAGATAAAATATGAAGAAATTCTTCTCTGGTGAGGGTAAAGTAATATGGGTGAGGGTGATGAGGCCCTGGCACTTTGCCCAGAAAAGCAGCACCATTTTAAGAGGAAAAAGAACTGAAGTCATGGCTGTGTCCCTTGACTACCAGGGGATTGTGTCTGTAATTTTGATAAAAACCCCCAAAGCCCTGCAGTCCCACATCCCTTAACATCACATACCAAACCCATCTTTTGATTCCACTTTTTTATTAAAATATCTCATGTATATTGCTCACATTAAAATACAGCAGTAGTTTAATTTTAAATATAGCCACAAGTATAGACACTCAAAAAAAACCCAAAAACCCAAACCCACATCACTTTAATAAAATAAATAAACCAAATTTGCTTATCAAAGTTTCAGGTGATAAATGATTTCAGACACAGTACAAGTTCTAAGACACAGAGCTACCCTAGCCCAGGACACGACGTTGTGGGGACACCACGTGCAGCCTATCTACAGTACAGGGACAGGACAGAGGCACTGGGTCTGGCAGGGTGGTTACAGTCACAAACCACAGCACAGGAAGGTCCTGCTTCACAGCAGCTTCTGGACAATGTCCTAGCCTGGAATGGCATGGCAAGGCATTCCTGGGAAGGAGGATTTAATAGATGTAATCCTTTGACACACAGAGCGAAGGGGATTTTTTATCCAGTTCCCAGCATGAGCAGATGCTTCACCCTGCGAGGTGCAAAGCTGGAGCTGGTCAGGAATTTGGTCTTGAATAGATGCTGACAGCTATGCTCTAATGCAACCCTGATCTTACAAAGCAGTGCACTGGCCTTCTGCTTTAGATGTTAGTTGGGATTTTGCATCATTTTTCATACTTGAAGAGAATCCTAGCACAGAGGGACACCGTGCCTGATGGGCAGGTATCTGGCCCATCTTGCTTTACAGAGAGAAAAAATTAGAGCAAATGGGCAGAGTTTGGAATTAAAAAAAAAAAAGGAATTGCTTTAATATGGGCAAGACAATTCAAAGACATTTGCTTCATTTCCCCTCACCTCAAAACAAGTGAGGAAAAAAACCAATCTACAGAAGAAATTTGCACTGCAGGATTGTGGGTATTTCAGATTGGGTCTCTAAGCTTTATCTATAATGAAAGTGTCCCAGGATGTCTGGAAAGAAAAGGATAGCAAAGAAATCATACTTTCTGGTTAACATACTTAAATTCAACAAAAACACATCGGTTCCCATTGTAGAGGCACAATTCATAGAGAGCTGCATCTAGAATTTCATTGAAAACAAGTAAAAATACTAGTCCAAAAATAAATAAAATGTAATTTACCGGTACTTTGTTTTGCTGGTGTAGTGCAAGGTAAGTAAGGTCAGAGAAGTGCAGTATCATCCTTTAAGTATAAATACTTTCTACATAATTCAGAAGAGCTACAAAATTAGTCTCAAAAAAATAACTGTGCAACACATCTAAGATAAACAGCATGCTTATTGAATCCCAGTGTCTAAGCTACCTGTTTAAATATGGTTTATACAGGTTCTGTCTCACCTGCCTGAGGGAATTCTGAAGCTTGGTCAGAACCAAATTCATTTGCATCTCTCACTGCTTGTAAACAAGTTACCTGTTATCAATCCCAGTATCCAGTAGCAGTTCGTGCCACAATAGTCCTGATGTCATTGTGTTATTTTATTAGAAGCCACAGCTAGAAGAACACTTCCCAAATGAGCAACTAGATCTGAATTATTCGTGTCTGGCACTGCGTAAACATTTCTCTCAGTTCTTTTTGTTTGATTTCATTTAAAGCTTCTGGTTCCGCAGGGCTCTTTTGGACCTTTGCCACAGCAAAATTAATCCCTTGAGTCAATCCTGCCTGGGTGATGTTGGCAACCTGGACCATGGAGCTGCGGATTTTAGCGAAGGGAGACACGGCCCTGCTGCTGCTGCCGTCGGCGGGGGAAGGAGTGGTGTGGAGTCCTGGCTCGTGGTTCCCAGACACAGATCCCGGGCTCCTGTGGGATTTACTCAAGTCAGGCCCAGCGACAGCCAAGAGCTGAGGATTTGGCTCAGAAGACTGAACATCCAGCTTTGATGGCCTGGAAGGAATGTCTGCAACAGCTTCAGCCTTGGGTTCTGCCTTCTTGGCCGTGCTCCTGCTGGTTTGGGTCGGTGTGTGATGGGGCTCTTGAGAACCAGCCTCAGGCTCCACCACATCACAGCCCTTGCTCTGGGCATCCTGCACGAACCTCTGGCAGTACACATCCATGGGCTTAGCAAACTCCAGCTCTGGGCTGCCAGCAGCAGGCATGGCAGTGTCCTGGCCCTCGGCCGGCACGGGAATGCTGATGCTCACGTCGGTGCTGCTGAGGGACTGCGAGCGGCTGCCCAGGCGCGGCGCCGAGGCGATGATGCCACAGCTGGGCAGCACGTAGTCCGTGGGGCCAATGTTCTCCAGGGAATCCGTCAGCTGCGCCTCCTCATCCGATTTGGAGTTGCTCAGGAAGTCATCGGAGTGGAACGAGTCATTGTCTGAGGCTTCTGTGTCAGATTCACTGGGGCCTTTTGGATCCACCCCTGGATTCTCCAGAGTTTCAAGGCTGCTGTCTGATTTCCAAAGATTCACTTTCAAATTTGGCTTTAAAAAATTGACTTTCACTTCAGGTTTGGCAAAGCTGCCCAGCTTCCGAAGGTTGCTGATGTTTACGTTGGATTTGGTTTGTTTCACCTTTTGATTGAGGGAGGAGAACTTGCTCAGTAAATAATTCTTGCCTTGGGCCAGGGACCCTCTGTTCTGAGACCGAATGCCAATGATGTCTTCATGAGGTTTGCTGCTCCTCCTAGAAGAGGAAGATCATCTTTAATGTACAATCAAAGCACCAAGTGTACACTGTCTTCCAGTCTATTTCTTTAACAGAAGTGGACATTTTAGTTCCTAAGTTACCCTTTCCTTACATAAATAATAAATTTAATCCTTTTTTTACATAATAATATTGTACCCATATAAGCTAAGCAAGCTCAAACCAACAAAGAACAGTAGCCAAACAAGGGGAACAGAACAGGCAGTTTCTGCAGGCACTTTAGTTTCTGATGAAAAAGGATTTGAATTCTCCATTTTTTTAACCCTGACTTTGTGTATACTCAGTAGCCAGATTTAGTAAATATTCAGTCTGCAATACCTGTAAAAAGAACAAGTTTTTTTTACTACACTTTCTACTCAGCTGGGAGAAGCAGCTGAGTTGAGGGCAAAGGCGGGATACAAAAGGGTCACATCATGTAGGTACTCACCTCTCCAGCTTCTTCTCAATAATGGGCACATCCATTCCCATTGCCTGCTTTGTGATTCTCAGCATTTCTGCAATGCACTGAAGAGTGTCTGAAATCCAAGCAGCAGCCTGTCAGACCCTTAAAAACACCCTTAAAAGCCCATATTCCACAATGTACAAAGAAACAGATCTAATTTTAACATAATTTTGTTTGGCTTTATTGCTTTTTTTTTCTTTCACCCTGCAGAGCAGTTGTGCCCTTCAATTTGCAATTCTGATTTAAAGTTTACAAAACAAACCTAAAGAATAAACTCTCCTTCAGCCCTAAATACTCAGCATTAAGCAAATCACTGCCACACTGCCTCATTTGGGGAAGGAAGAGAAGCAATTTTATTTATTCTAATCCTTGCTGACAAAACTCAGTGCTCCAGGTATGAAGTGATATTTTTTTCCCTTGTTAGTGTTCATTTAATCTAGTTAAACAACAAGCAAGAACATTTCCAGACGCTGATTTCACTAAAGAAATCGATTTCTTTAACCTCTTTAGGAGTTAATTTTAACTTAATTTTCTAAGTTTTTGGAGCAGTAAAGACCTGGACAGGGAAATTACTCTAGTTCTAGAGAGATGTTTTGCTTTAAAGCTGTATCTGAAACTTATTTTTCTTTCTATTAAAACAGTAACATCTGAGTGGTTTTTTTTAATTGCTTTCCCACTTCACACAACTGGATTTTATTGGAGTGATTTCTGAAGAAAGTAAATTTAAAGAGCAATGGAACAAGTGTTTTTTAGAGAAACACCAATACACTGGATACACTTCTATGTCTAAAACTTCTACATACAAACCTTTTCCATCTTCTTCTGGGCTGCGAGCCACAGCCCTGAGAGTGTGAAAATATCCACTCATTTCTTTGTATTTGTAATGCAGCCTCATGCAAGAGAACTTGGGCTTGCCAAAGAGAGTAGGCTCAGGCCCTGAGAGAGAAACCAGGAGAAATCTTTAGAAATCTTTAACCAAACACTGAAAGAGATACTGCAGAGCCTGCACCTAAGGGTATGTAAGTGCTGACAGTCTTTTTCAGCATAAAATGCTTCATGTTTTCATAAGAGCAGGACAGACACTTTAAATGAAAGATTTTCACATTAACTAAACAATCAGTAACTCACAAAAAGCAATTAGACTCTCTGTATGTCTGTTACAATGCAGCTTGATTGTTTATTGCAGATCACCCTTTCAAATAGAAGGGAAAAAAAACAGTTTTACACTTCTTACATCCTGTGGGTGTTTTAGGGAATGCTCCTGCAAGGATTAAAGGGAAAGTTAGTATTTTTATCAAGGGAATGTAATTGAAATTTCAAGATTTAGACCAGTACTTCAACTCTTCAGTGTACCACATGATCTACAGCATTAAATGAGGTGTGGATGTTGATGTTTCACTCTGTTCTGTACCTCAGGATACAAATCTCCACAATACACAAGTGAGGGAGACCTTTCACCTGAATGCTCAGAAATTGCACAGACACAGTGAAAGTTAGCCAGGAGATGATGAAATCACTGTGTGTTGTGTAATGGAGGATTAAACTTCATCAGGAGGCCACACACTCCCTTCTCCCCAACTGGATCACCTTTTTCATGATTCAAAGACATCACATCTTGAATGCTTCCAGCAGAAAATGCTGGATTTAGCCTGCAGATATTACATTCTATAGCAAATAAATTAAATCAGCATAACAAGGTACTTTTGTAATAGCATGTTTGTTATCAGCCCTTGAGAAAGAAGCTTTACAAAGCTATGAGAAACAGATCTAAAGTACAATTCCGAGCCAGCTGCTGTGTTTGGATCAAAGGAAGAGAGCCCTGACTGCACAAACCCGTGACTCATTACAGAAGTTGGCAAAATTGTTACTGCCATTTGATAAATAATGCAATCTGTTTGGATGACTCTGTGGCTTTTTAGGAGTTTGAAAGAGGGAAAATTTTAGAACCCTTCCAGTGATCAAAGCTTCCATTTCCAGCAGCAGGAAGAGCCTGGCATCTGTTACCAGCCAGAAGGGCCATTTCTAGGTGGGGTGCCCAGGGTTTGTGTCACACTTCAAGGACTGCTGCTTTAATACATTTGTAGGATGCTTTGGTAAGTGCTCAAGCCATTGTTAAGAGCATTCAAAAAAAGACAGAGTGACTGTTTTCTTACCTATTTCTATTTTTTCCAGAGCTTCAAGACTTAACCTTTGGTACTGATTCACTTTGTCAATTTCATCATCGTAACTAGAAAAAAGAAACAGAATTTAGTACTTCCCACTAATCTAAAGCAAAGCTACTAAAATAAACTACACATAGTAAGGGAAAGTGGTAACTTACTAGGCCACATAATAGGCAGAATTTGAAAGTAAAAGCAGCACATCCACATCCTTATGAGTGGCATCGATGAGACTGAAGGGGAAAAAATAAATACAAGGTAGAAGGTTTTATTTGCAGAGCTCTTTATTTCCCAGTGTGTTCTGGGAACACTCTTTAAGAACTGAACACAAGTCACAAGAAGTTTCAATCACCATGTGTCATCAAATCCATGTAAGCAACACTCTCTCTCAAACCTGAAGTTACCTAAAAGCTTAAATATGTCAGCAGAAGGTCCAAAAATAAATAGAAAGCCCACAAGCTATTAAAAATGCTCCCAGAGAAATGGAAAAATACCTCAGACTCAGTGAGGGTGAGTCTGTGCCCTGAATAGCTGTCATACCAACCTGCTCTGCTATTTTTAGATGCTGAAGTTTAACCTGCAGGAGATCTAACCACTCTTTTTCTCTTGCAAGCTCCTGAACTCTGAACTTGATACAGAGTGAAGTTCAGAGTTTATGCCCATTACTTTCCATGAACATAAATCCAGACTGTCCAACTGCTGACTCATTCCCCAAGGATTCAATCTGATCAGTTAAGTTACACTCTCCCTATAAAGCAATAAGGAACAACAGCTCCTCAAGCATTCCCTTTTAACCACCCTTAGTTCTACAAGTTCTCTTCATGGTAACTGCCACATTTTGGCAATATTAACCACATCCATCCATTTCCAGATGATGTCTCAAAGGTCACTCCAGCATGCACCATTTTTATGGGAAAAGCACATGTTTAGATGACTTTTCCATTTACAACTACAAGTATTCAAGCCCTTCAAGCACTCTTGTCCTTCTACAGACCTGTCCAGACATCAGCTATCAAAACCTTTTAACATTAGAAGTAATTAACAGAGGTGTCAGAGTAGCAGCTGATCAATTTTAACTTTGTTCAACAAACCTTGGATCACAGTCAATGAGTGCCCAACCTCCGTGGAATTTTTCATCATCTGGCAGGAGCAGTTTCATGTAGCTCTGCAGCAGCTGGCTGATCAGTTCCTGGTGGCTCCTCAGGTTCTCCTTGTGCAGGGCTTCGTGCTCCTTCTCTTTTGTAAATATGGAGTACAGGTCCTCTGTCACAGGGATACCCTGCATCAAATCTAAATAAACCCCAGGAAACATCAAGCAAGAAACAGTTAAAAGTGATATTTGGCAAGAGTTTGTAAATTCCTTCCAAATGCTGCATTTTAATGATGCTCTTGGTAGTCTTTCTGAAGAGAATGTTGCCTGTTCTGAAAACTCAGAAGGTGTAATCCTACTTTCAGTGAAAAACTAGAGTTCCTCACAATTTTAAGAGATACTTTCTACATAAATTTAACTTTGTCTTTAAAAAAAAAGAGATCATACAAGACATTTAATGCTAAAATGAAGCTGGGGCAAAGTCACTAATTAGTCACACTGGATGCAATCCCTCTGAATTGAGTGTTGCTTAAATTCTAGAGTGAGTGAGACTGTTCCTTGTAGTGTCCAGTACAGACATGTACCCACTCACAATGCTTTTAAGCAACAGGGGAAAAAAAAAAATCAGTCAGAAAGATGAAACCAATATGATTTAATAATCTTTTCTAAATACCACAGCTCAGCTGGGTTGAAATTGTGCTCTTACCTATGACTGCTTGCCTGTAAGCATCCCTGAAACGATTCAGGTAGTATCTGTTTGCAGAGTTCACTCCATCCTTCATCACCCCTGCCAGCTTTCTTTCACCAGTCCTTGTGAAGTCACCCTGTCACACACAACATGCAAATCTTTACATCAAAATTTGGAGCAGCAGGCTCAGCTCAAAGGATTTGGCACTCTGAAACTCAGAGCTGAATAGATGGAAACTCAGGAATTATCTTCAAGTAACTATTTCATATAGAAGTTGAAAATATTGATTTTTTCAAAGAGCATCTCCTGGCATTGACTCTGCAGAGAATCCTGTGGTTTAGACAGACTTACAATTTCAGCGGAAAATTCCAATAGAAAACAAATCTGGACATACAAGCCAGCTAACATTGAAGCAGGACTTTCAATACATCAATCACTGTGATGCTTCAATACCTCCAAAAGAAAAAAATCCCTTTATTTTTTGGCCTTTTATGTAAAAGGAACACTACTGGAACAGTAGAGAGGACTGAAGCTTACTGAAAAATGGTTTTCATCTCACTGCTTTTGCTACCAAAACAAGACAAACATAACATACTGGAGGAAAGCAGCACATATCCTCACAACCTCAGAAACAAAAGAAAGTTTCTAGGCCATGGAAGGCTTAGAATTTGAATGAAAAGTTGTTTTCATAGTTACACTTCATTAGAGGATTCTATTTTCAGAGACACACTGGCACAGAGCATTTCTAAAAGCCACATCAACTCCTATGAAGAATATTTCAAGTGTGTTTCACTTTCAAATTAAAATAAATCCCACAATTAAAATTAATGAATTTAATCCATGAACCTCAACAGTGAGTGGAGAAATCTTCCAGAAAAAGGCCTGAAAATTTAGATCTATAAATTGAGGTCTGCACTTCAGATTTAAAGTTCAATATATTCAATGAAAACAAGCATGTCAGGCTGTCTTTTGTATTCTTTTTTAAATATTAGTGCAATCAACTAATCAAAGCTCAGTACAGATATTTAAAGAGAGATTTAAGTGCAAGCATTTCCACCATAATGATTTTTCTTATGCCAAATGCAAATACTACTAAAGTTTGTTCCACTAGTTACACACAGCAAATACCTCAAATTCCATGACTTTTCAAAGCAGCAGAAGTACAGAGCAAGGAGTTTCATGCTTGGTCTTGGTAGACAGAGTGCATTACAGCTAATTAAGAAAAGTCTTTAGAAAATATAGCTAATTAATATCACCCTACTACCTACACAGCCTGATCTCCAGAACTTTAGAGTATTCTTTAAGTATTGTAACTGCTTAGAAGTACTATAACCATGATAAAATATTAATGGATGTTTAATTAATATATCTCAAACTCTTCTCTCTGCTGTGCTTTTTGTTGAAGAGAACAGAATGCAGGAGAAGTGCAGGGAGCAATCAGCTCTTCTCTGACTCACACCAAGCACAACACAAAACATTCTTCCATTGCAAAGCCTCACCTCTCCAGAACAAAAGCACACAGAGTACTTGGTGAACTTTTAAATATCTGTCTTAGGTTGGAAATGAAAGATGTGGCTGGGGCTGTGTATTCTATTGCCAGCTGTCAGAGGTGGGACAGTTATCTTCTGTTCATTTGGGCAGTTTTCTTTATCTCTTCCACAACCAATCCTCCCTCCAGGAGATCTCTTCTGTTCATGGGCCATTAATTATTAATTATCTTCTGTCCATGGCCAGTGAGTGTCCCTGCATGGTTGATAAAATTCCTTCATCCCATGGGAGATGCTCTGCCCAGGGGAGGCGCCAAGCATTCCTACCTGGATCCAATCTGACCTTGGGAACACCACAGCAGCCTTTTCCCCCTGCATTCCCAGAGGAGCAGCTTTCTTCTCCTCTGCATTCCCAGAGGGAGCCCAGACCCATCTCCAGCAGCCCTGGAGCTCCAGAGGAAAACTCCCCCCTTGTCCAGGATCCCTGCTCCAGCAGAGCCACAGCTGGCACTGCAGGAGGGCTGCAGCCACCCCTGAATGGCACTGCTGCCAGCACCCTGACCCACAGGGGGGCAGGGCCTGCTCTGACTCTGGCAGTGGTTTCTTTTTTTGTACTATAGCATTTGTATTTTTAATTTTCCAAGTAAAGAACTGTTATTCCTATTCCCATATCTTTGCCTGAGCGCCCCCCTTAATTTCAAAATCATAATAATTTGGAGGGAGGGGGTTTACATTTTCCATTTCAGGGGAGGCTCCTGCCTTCTTTAGCAGACACGTGGCTTTTCAAACCAAGACAATATCCCAGGGTTTTCCAGTGCACATGAGCCCTGCAATCCAAGCCATTCCTGGGGGCAGGTGAGGCTCTGCCCTTACCTTCAAGGCTGCCGTGCCCGCGTACTGCCGGCTGATGGCATCGCCGTTGTTGGCCCACATGATCTGGTAGATCCTGTTGCATTTCACTGGCAGAGGCTGCTCTGGTGGCATCACACCCAGTTTTTTGAGCTGGAATTTGACATATGTATTAATTCAGTGCCCAAAGTAAAAGTCATTCTCAGTATCAGAGCTCGGTAAAGTAAATGGAAATGCTTGCCAAGTGTTTAATTGTCAGATTTTGTATGACGGGGGGAGGAAGCCATTTGTGCTGATTTGTCAGATTAAATTAATGAATTGGTGGTTTATTGCTAAACATCACATCACTGGAGGCAGCAGTAACATTAATTATGGATGTTAAGTCAATCATCAAAAAAATTAGCTGAAGGAAAACAAGTTACTGTAGATTCTCAAGACACAGGAAATTTCTCAATAGAGAATCATCAAAAAACAGGCATCACAATTTTAAAATAAACAAGTTAATATGTCTTCTATTGCAAAGGCATTCATGACCTCAGGGGTCTGAAAACAAATAAAAATAACTTCTAATGTTGGTTTATTATTAGTGCTTGCACATTTTGGACAGTTACTGTTTGTCACTGATACTAGGGTAAGATCTCTCCCTCTCAGAACACCCAGTGCTGCAGTTTTCCCCAGATAAGCCTTGGGTACAATACCAACGTCAGGCTTTGTACACACACTGAGTGGGTAGAGCAGCACATACACAACTGCAATGCAGTCACTAAATGATAGGGATAACTTGGAATAAATCATAGGAAAACTTCCATTTACAACTGAAACCAAATGCTCAAGCACTCTTTGCAAGTTAAATGAAAATTAACACAGAGCTGCTCATTAACTCTGAAAGCCCTATCAAGTTCCCAGATGAGAGAAAGCAGGTCCAGAGGTTCCAGGGAAGAAGTGTGAGGTACATGTAACCCTCAGTCCTCCACTCCATGCCACTGACCCTGCAATGCTCAGGGCATTTCTCAGCCATTAATTGATTCCCAAGTACTTCAGCTCCAGCATGAGAATGATGCAGCACATCACAGCTCACACTTCAGCAATGATTTGTGAAGCCTCTTCACAACAACCTGTAACACTCTTGTTTTTGCAAGAATTGCCTTGGAACTCGAGAGTTACCCTGGACAGAAATCCCATTCTAAAATAATGACTGTGGGATTGCTGATGCCTCCCCTGGCCCTCAGTACTCCTGTGTCAGGAGCTCAGAACAGCAGATCACAAAGAGGAACTGCCAGGTACAACAGCCAGATCCATTCACTTTTCACCCTAATGAAGGACCCACTCCATCCTTTCTCCTTGGCTTTAACCATAACCAGGTTTGCTCATTTTGGGCTGTGACTGGGGCTTTGATGTTCCTGTTACAGGACATAAATCTGCATTATTACAGGTCTGTAGCAGTACTGTGTCAGTGAAGTCTTCACAAGGGAACAGAGTCACCACTGAGCTTCTAGAAAGCAGTGAGGGCCAGAGCAAAGAGGAAAACTAAAGGAAAGTACTCTCAGTCTGCTTGAAAATCCCTCTTCTGTACAGGGAGAACTATTCCACAGCTCAACAGTCACAGCCATCAGGGCTATTTACATCATGAGTTAATTATTCCTCTACACACACAAGGGACAACTCATCTCCCTACTTGCTGCATCACAGTATTTCAAAGTTCCTAAAATAGCACCCAACTTGTTAGATTTTAGTCCTTTAACATTTCAGTGAGGGACTTGGGGGAGAAGGTGTCTTGTTTCTAAATTCTGTATTCCTACATAACTTAAACTGAAATTACTAAATCCAAACAAGACAATCCTCTCCAAGTTGTGGACAGTCAGTCCTTTCTGAAGGAGGACAGAAGGAGGCATCACTGTCCTGTAATTATGTCAAGTTTTGCATTTGTATATATTATTATTCTTGGTTTCATGGCACTTCAACTCTTTTGCAAAGATTTTTTCGTAGAGGTCAGTTCAGCATTTTTCAAACACACAGATTTCTCTGTGAACAACAGTTAAGGTGTGAGGCACTCAGCCCTTGGCAGAGCCCCTCAGTTTTACGTGCCTGCTGCTCCATGACCACTCTGGCAATGGCAGCCTGCACGACGTTGGTCCGATCCAGGCAGTCCATGCAGTTAACCCGGAAAATTCCGTCCTGCTTGCAGATCACTCCAGCTTGGTCAACCCTGCCAACAGCAAGAGAACAAAAGCACACCGAGACACTGAAAATCCAGTGTAATTCACAGCTGCTGTAAACAGCAGAACATTTTACACATGGAGCACTATTTATGGTTGCACTCACACCCCAGCCACACCCCACACTGAATTAACTCCTCTTGTTCCAAGTTAACCTCCTCTTTAATCTAGGCTGGATATCAGACATAAATCCTACTGAGGCCACAAACTTGAGATGCAATCAGATGCTGAATTCAACTCATGTATACATAATACAAGCTTTCAAGAGCAAAGGCATTTAATTTCAAAAAGAGAGAAGCCAATGATAATGACAGTAATACAGAACATTAGAGAGCAATTGATTGAGGCTACAGCCACACGTGCTACCCAAATGTATGAACTTTAATCAGTTCAAAATAAGGTCAAACATGTCTGCTTGCTGCCATCCTAGGGTTTGTGGGTCAAATACAGAGTGTTTCACATTAAATGTGAGTGACCCTAAAAGTGTGAAATGCAGAAATGCAGTAAACCTCAGGCAGGAAACCGCACCTGAGAATTTCTGCTGCCACATGGGTAGAACACCAACACTTCAGAAGACAAAAACTCTGACAAACAAGCTGGACACCAAAAGAGAAATATAAAACATATTGGTTTGGAGAAAATTAATGCCTCTGAATATCTACTCTTTGTTGGTGTTTTCCTCTACAAATGTTCCCTACTAGTCTAAAAACAATTAAGTACCTACCAGCACCACTTCATGTCAAGAATAATATCATGAATGGCATCAGTCAGTGTTTGAACATTTTCAAACTTCATTCCTCGGCTGAAACACAGAATTTCACAAAAGTTAGTTTGAACTAGAGCAGTGACTTTATTTAGCAAATTTATCTTATTTGTACTGCTAACAAATATGGTGTTTTGGCTAAATGAGAAAGACAAGCATTCCCTCCTGCAATGAGGGAGCTTTAAACAGGAGCCAATTGACAATGAGCCAATATTCAGAACTATTTTGCAGTACAGTTCAACGTCCAAATCCAAGGCAAGAGGTTAAAAGACCATTAAATTCTCAAGACTGCATTTTTTAATGCTGCTTCCATTAGGAAGAGTAAGTGTGCAGCTATTCAGGCATGTGCAACATTCTGTTCTCATTCTCAAGAGAAGTAACTACTATCAATTTGGAACTGGGATGGTGAGTCCTGCTTTGCCAGTGATTGTACAAAGAAAACCTACAGACACATCATCCCCTCCTCCCCCTACCCCATCTGGTTATTTTTCAGGATTGTTCTCAATTCACTCCTGCTCACAGTGCAGAAACAGTCCTGGTCACTACAGCTGTTTGTAGGAAAAAAAGTGAATGAAGGAAAATGAACACTCCTCTAAACAAAAGATTAACTATCAAATCAATCCAGGGTGCCAACAGTCCTACAGAACTCTCAAAAGCCAATACTGTTCTGAGAGGGGTTTCCCTTCCCACCACCCCCTCTGACAGCATCTACTAATGCCATACTCAGTCAGCCAGTAATGCTCTCCCAGGCCAGCTGCAATCCCTAGATTAAGTTTGGAAGTGAAGATTAAACCAGTTTAGACCCCACACAAATGCAGCCTGCTTGAGGGGAGCAGGAGAAATCCATGCCTGTGACAGATGACATGCTTGGGCATGTGAGCACTGCTCTAGAGCACAGCAGCATCAGAGGGCAGTCATGAAAACAGCAACTACTCACATTGGATTAAGATAAAATCTGTGTATTTTATACTGAAATTAGAGCAATAGGGTCCTGAAAGAACCCATCATGTTTTTATAGAAACAAGCAAGAGAAACAGAAATAGAGAATTAAAAGCAAAATGCTACATAGCTTGAAAAAGCAGGTCAGCCACAGCTTTACACTCATGGCATGTTTAAGGAAACTCTTAAAATGTGTGACAATTAAGCTTTGCCCAATAAGTAAATAATATATTTTTATATTAAATAAATATATTTTTAAAATAATAAATAAGCATATTTAACAGGTCAGGGACACAACACCACAAACAGCAGTGCTTGGTTACCCAAGCTTTAAGTTTTATAGTGCTTTAGTTTAAAAACTATATTCTTGTCTAAAAAAAGTGTTTCATGCAGAAGTAGAAATAATGAGTCTTCTCCTCATTTATACTTGCCTTTCATGCCAATAAAAAAGATGCAAAGTGACATTTCTAAAAGGTTTCTTACCAGTGTTCGTGGAAGTCAAATGAAACATAAGTCAGATTTGCATTGTTGTAGAGAAGAACTTGTTTAAGGTAAGCATCTCCAATAATCTTCTCTCTGCCTGTCTGATCCACCAAGTTAATAATAACCTGTTCAAAAGTTTAATTATTTAACACTCATCATCTGCTACACAACTTGCTCAGATTTACACCATGCAATAATAAATAGCTCCAGAGTTAAAGATCATAGCAATCTTGCTGAAGTTACAACCTTTGATAGATTGTACTTAAGACAAATAAGCTCCAATAGTTCCTTGCCTACACAAATTTAAATACAGAGAAGCTCTGAATGCATAGGACAGGTACACAGAAATAGGGTTTAAACATTGCCATAAGTTATTCCTGGGTTTTACTGGTTATTTACAAGGATATTTGAAAAACCTAAAGTAAAATTCTATTTATGTACCAATCTTCCAGTTGTCAACAAGCTTCTAAAAAAACCCACAACGCATCACAGAGAAAAACAACCTAAAAACATTAACTTTCAGACCCTGCATTTTCATGAGATTACTATTCTGTCATGTAGCACTCACCTGCTTTTTGTAATTCTTCAGCTGTTCTTCAAAGTGTGCACGAAAACAGGACACGGTTTCATTTTCACCTACAAGGCAGAGCAGTGTTAGACAGAAGCAGCCTGTTCAGCACTAAGTCCTGTTTGATGTATTAAATCATGGCCAAATTTGTACTCCAAAAAAACTAAGACACCTTAGCTTAAAGATAATAACTCATTGTACAAAATTACTTTTAAAGGTTTTTCATTAATTTGCTCAGCTTCAACATTGCTGTTATAAGCAAACACATTCTTGAATTTTGCTGCATTTTGCTTTTTGTGCAGAGAAGATGGGACAAAAAATTAACTTTTAATAAGCCTGCTTCATCCTTCTACATATGCACCACACCCACATAAACATCTCTTCCAAAAGAAGAGTTCCAGGGCCCTGATTTTCAGGTTTTTCTCCCAAATACTTACTCTTGTCCAGCCGGGGCCGTGGGTTATATCTGTATCCAACTTGGCTCCAGAAAACAGGCACAGAGCCTCGTGTTTGGATATAGGAAAGGGTGTGATTATGGACATGGATCAGTTGCTCTGTCTCAACATAATTTGCCACGTTTCCATTTTTATCAACACCTCTCCGCTTATACCGCATTCCTGGGGAAATGAGAATGCTCAAGTCACATTAAAGTATTTGCCTTGAACATTAATAATATATGTTGCTGTTTTTGACAATGCTAACCCAAAACAAGAGTTCTAGCCCAAATCCATGATCAATGGTAGAAGTCACTCCTATCCTAGTTTATTCTTCAAAAGTTATTTTGACTATATGGATAAAGTTTATTTACTGATACACTGTGAGCAGCAGAATTTAAGCTGACAGGACAGGGCAGATTAAAGTCACAAATACCTCTGGTCCGTCTTAAAAGTTAACCCCAACCCTGTTCTGTCACATTTAGCACAAAGTTTTACTTTAGTGCTCAGTATTTTCCATGAACCTAAAGGCCACTTTTACTGGCAGAGGATCCATTTCTCACAGAGATCCCACAAGCAGACCAAGAGGATTTACAGGTTCCACAAAACAGAAGCCTTTCCCTCCTTGTTTTAACTTGTGTAACTAATTCTGCCCATTAAGAAGAGATAAAGCTCCTCTGACTACAGTTTTATGCCTACCCAGCTCTGAACTGCTCCTTAAACAGAAATGTGTTTGCATACCCTTGGCTCAAAGGAGAGCATATCATTATTTCAGAAAGGATGCAGGTGGTAGTGAGGGACAGGGAAGGAGTAAGAGAGTTGGAAAAATATTCAAGGTCATGGAAATTCAGTTCCATGTCTGGAAGTAGCATTGAACCAAATTTTTGAGCTGAACCTGGACAGCACAGACAGGAAGAGGTTAAAAGTAGGAAAGGGAAAGGAATGTAAAATACCTGTAATAGGGATCTCTATACAGAAATTGTCAGAGCAGCATTACAGCCTTTAATCCAACAGGGAGAAAATTCTACACAGTTTATGCTCTGGACTAGAAATCAGATGAGCAAAGTGACATTCATAGTAAGAAGGAATCAATAAGAAATTTTCCCTCTAGAATTCAGTTGCTGTATCTATGTAACAATTTAGTATGAAAAAGGGAGACTGTAAACTAGGTACTGCTCTGAAACCCTCAACTATTTACTCCAAGTTGCTCTGACAAACCATTTTCCTTGGAACTGAATTAAATGCATTCAAGTGAGGTGGGGCACAAAGCTACAGTCCTATAGCAGGGTAAGCTCAACAGATTTTTTCTGGGTTTTTTGACATGTTAAAAACCCAGCTGGGTAAGAAGGGAGTTGGAGACATTAGAGAGTGTCTTCATAAAAACCAGATAGACTGAAAAGCCCGGAGCTGAACACGATTTATTAAGCTGTAAAGTGATTCCATCTTTCTCTCTGACATCCTAAGGACAAGGAATAATTTCTGTTTGCCTTGCCTAAGTCAAATAAGGTGCAAGACTAAAGCATGGTCACATTTCACACCTTGCCCCTAATAAACATCTCCTGGGTCACAGGCATGCACACACATGGCTTTTCAAGCCTCTTCAGCTGCTGCCAAAGACTTTTGAAAATTGAACCCCCATCCAAGCCTACCGAAATATATCAGCACAGAGTTATGAGCAAGGTCCTAATCAGGGGGATCTCTGCAAAAATGGAACTCTACCTCAGGAATGTGACCTCCAAGGATGCATTCAGTGCTCCTGAGCAGACCAGTGAAGCTCACTCAGCAGCCAGCCCAGGTGACAGCTGCACAGTGCTGTAGGCACTGCAGCTTCTCCTCTCCCTCCTCCCAGCAGGGGAGGCAGCAGTGCAGACTGACAAGGGCTGGCCATCTGCTGAGCAACTCAGTGCTGGAACCCTGGACAATGAAATTTCAGACTTTCTGTACTGTCAGCCACTGACCCCCAAGAGAACACTGCATTTGACCTGAGGCTATGGAGAAGGCTTCCAAAATTCAATGATNCAATAAACATCTGAGTCCCGACAAGAAATACCCTCTCACACATTTAACCCCAACCCTGGCAGAAAAAAGAAGCAAAGATTCAACAACTCAGCACTGCCCACTTTTCCCAGCTGCATCCCTCTGCAGTGCTCAGGAGCCCCCCCAGCACCCTGAAGTGTGTTTGCCTACCAGCTCTGTGCCGGCTCCGGCGCGAGATCAGCGCCACCAGGAACGTTGGGTGGATGTCATCTACACAAGATGATTCCTGAGGAGGAGTTTCAGGGCTGCTCTTATCATCATCAGAAGACTCACTATAGTTTACTACAAGTTCTTCAATTTGCACAAATCCTTGAATGATGGGGATAATCCAGAAGTCCACTTCAGCATTCTGAAGGGTACAAAAAACATTTACTGTCCTGTTGGTCCAACATTAGCTACAATTATTTCTGCCATTTCTCATGTTCATAAAACATATAAAAGTTGCTTCATATGCTTTTCATGCTCCAATTTTTGCCATATCCTTATTTCTATAAGAGATAGCAGTATTTTTCCTCCATCAGTCACAGGGCTTTTAAATCGGGAGGAAGAAAGAAAGCAACTTTTTGACCTAGTTTCTGCTTTAAGGCAGTTTTAAAACCTCTGTGTGGACACATACTGTATCACATTTATACAGGAAGGTAGATGATAGAAGGTAGCCTGTACAGAAGGTAACCTGTTTTCAGCAACACATAACAGTATAAAGCTTCATATGGGCTAATTTAGTCCTCAAGACAACTGGTTCATGGCTCTGCATCCTAAAACATTGATTTCTTAAACAGAATCAAGATCCAAATTCCCCACTAACTCAAGGTTATCCATAAATGTCTTATAACATGAAAAATACAACTCATTAAACTCCTGCATTACACACAGCTTTTCACAGAGGACATAATTTACCCTGCTGTGACTCCATAACCATTTGTTTATGTATAATTATCCATGAAAGAGGAGCAGGGCATAAGGCAAGATGTCTGCTGTCACCCCTAAAGAAAATCAGACTTGGCCTAAACTGGCATACAGAAGTTAGCAACTTAGTCCTTGGTCCACAAGGTTAATTTAAAATGATGGAAGGTCATATATTGAAGAAAGAGTGGTGGTTTGCTGCTTCTTTATGTGCTCATTTACCAGGAAAATGTTTTATTTACTCTGAACAGATGTTCAGAACAACTTGTTCTACACTGGTTTTACACTGATCAGCTACTGTGCTCAAAGAGACAAAACACTATCCTCCACTGTGGAGAACCAAAATCTTATCTCAGGGAAACTCTGGAATTCAGAGGTTATTTCTTTCCTGGCTCCTCCTCATTATCAAGTTCAGCTCTGTTCAGGGAAAATCCATTTCACATAAAAACACAACTCAACTTTACCTTAAGAAATCAGCACAAACATATCACACCAAGTTATTCTACACTGCTTTATTGTATTACATGTTTCATTTCAGCTGAAGTTCACTCTTTAGCAATGATCACAGGCTGGCTGGGGGAAGAAGGCAGTGCCAGCTGCTCAGCTACAGAAGGAACAGCCCTGATCCTGACCTGTCTGCCAAGCAGGTTTGTAAACAAACCCCTACAAGGCCTTAAGCAAACATCTCAACTAAAAAGAACTAAAGAATTGTTCTCATAATACACGTTAGAAATACGACTCACATCAATGCTGATGAGATCTTCAATCATGTGCTTGTTCCAAAAGAATCTGTCATCCACCTGTTTAGAAGACAAAAGGGCAGTTTTTGCAGTGTTACAGGTTAGGTTTGGCAATATCTGTGGGAAGGACACCAGCGTCCATCAGTTTATTCACCACACCTGTACAGACAAGTCAGTGCTTTAAATAAAACACTTCAGTTCAAGTCATGCTGCTGCAGACTTTTGTTTCCTTGCACCTGAGCTGGTTACAGGACAAGGTGTTCAGCTGCTGTAAAATGTGACCAGCTAGGTTTGGACCATGACCATTATTGGACAGCTCATCCCTAAGGTGGAAGAAGCAAACACAAACAAACAAACACAAACACTCACTTTTCGCCACAGGGGTAGGTTGGTTTTCTCACAGGCGCTCTGCCTCTGCACAGAATTTGTCAGGTCATAGCTCAGGCTGTAGTAAAAGGAGTCTGAATCCATGAACATTTTGAACAACTCCTCCAACAATCTCTTCTCCAATCTCTCTTTCTCTTTGCTTTCTCTAATCTGAAAGAAAAAAAATGGCACTCATGTCTTTCTCTGTGAGTGAAAAGACTCCAGTCAAACTTTCCATTTCTAACCTTGGAGGACAAACACTTTCCCAGTGATGAGCAGGGAAAAACTCCCAGCAAAGATAAACACAAGAGACAGCAGTCTGAGAAACATAATTCTAGTTTTAATAACTACTGTTTTGACTTCCTAATCCAAGTCATTATTGGTTAAAAGCAGTTAGATGAGGCTGTATGGCATCCTCTGAGGAACCAGGCACCAAACTGTGTCCAATTCTCTATTATAAGAGATACTTATGCAAAGAAATTTCTAGAAGTTTAGAAACTCACTAGAAGCCAATCCTAGTAAAAAAGAACTCTATTAGCAATTCTGCCAAAATTATGTAATTACAAAATGAAAAAAATCACAAAAGAGCTGCAGCTAAATAATCAAAAAAATTAAACTGGGCATCAAGACAGCAACTCCACATCCTGCAGTTTTTTTAAGGTCTTTCTATTCCATTTGATCGTCCATCAAAACCTTTGAATTATGAACTCAACATTTTGGAACAAAGAAGGAAACAGCAGAAAACTTTACCTTCTTTTTATTTGGAGCAGACACATTAGATTTAATTTGAGTAAGAGTCTTCAGCAGGAATTTTGTGTCATCTGGGGACTGTGTTATCTTCTCTGGCTTGTTTATCCCGAAATGGTGCTTTTTACAAAGCTAAAATAATGACATTGAATTAAAGCCAACATTTAAATACTCTTTAAGAAGCTCAAAGAAAACTGAAAGTCTACAAAAACAAGATTGTGATGCCCACAAAGCTAGGGAAGACACTGAAATAGAGGGGGAACATGCAGGTTTCCATCTATAGCCTAATTCTCACTCTTCTAAGAAAGGCATTTTCTCCTGTGATTGTGAGATTCTCTGCCTCAATTTGACATTACTTGAGTACCCAGACTCACCCCAACTTCCCACCCAAATTAAATTAGCACTACTCATTTTTATTTTTGTTCCTTTATCCATTCTCTTTTGGGAAAAAAAAATGCAACATTTTAAGTAAGATTTCCCTTCAAGCCAAGTTATAGAATTAAGATTCCAAAATTGGATGAAAGCAAGACAATCCATTAAAAATATTTTTTCTCCTGGTTCAGTAAATCTTATTCTTGTGTGGTATTTCCAATGATCTTTATGAAATTTAGGTATTATTTTGTTGCAATTTCCCTCCCCAACAGAATTTCTGTTTAAAAAATACTTTTTATCAAAAACCAATATTTTTAAAAAGCACAAAATATTCAAGATGCTTGCTTATACCAGGAAAAAGAGACAAGAGGCATTTGACTCTTATTTCACTGAAGCAGGAGGGGGACAGTCAGAGTTCCTTGAGGATGACCATACCTCCAATTCCAGATCCTGAGGTTCTGTCTCAGAAAGTGGAATCACTGCAATCTTGGTTATTTTGCAAACCTCATGATCTCCTGGAAGTTTGCCAATCAATGCTTTCTGACGAATTAGAAGCAGCCACCATGGTAAATCTGAGAAAAAAGAGATCAGTAGATGCTTTTATTGGTTTTGTCAGGAATTTATTTTGATTAGTGTGCCAGAAACTATTTGACTAGAAGAATCCAGTGAATGCTGATTTGTTATTGTTGTGTTTTGTTATTATGTATTGCAATAATATAAAATAAAACTAAGAAAAAACCTTAAAAATATTTATTCAGTCTCTAATATAACAAGGGGATTAACTATTTTCATAGACTTAAATTAAAGTAACCCCTGCTTCACCTATAGCAATTAATCTCTAGGATGATGCACATTCCCACTAATGGCAGCACAATTTGAGAACAGCTGGGGCTCAGACAGCAAATTAAGAATTTCCCTTTGTACCTCCTGTCATGTATCAAACAGCAAGACAGACACAGGTAACACCTGATTGCAAGATTCATGAGTGAAGAAATCTGATGAGCAAACATGGACTGCACCATAAAGCAGTTTAAAGGCTCATGACTGAAGAGCATAAAGTGGTGGAGAAATTAGTGAGATAAAAATTAATGAAGATATTGGTGACAGGTGCATTCCATGCACACATCCAGCCTACAGCACCCACACTTTAATGAGACAGGGAAACACAGCAAACATTCCCACTGACTGCTGAGGAGTGCCTGGACATTCCCAGATTTCAATCCCTTGGCTAGAGCAGGAGCTGTGTGCTGGGCTTTTAGAGTCAAAAGCAGAAGTTCTGTTAAGGGAGATGGAAAAGGCAGAGAAAGTCCTAGAGACAAACATACACATTCACTACTTCTCCCAGCTGAGAAGCAGCCAACTGAGTTCAACTGAAAAGGTGACATAAAGACATAAAAAGCCTGCTGTGATAGACTTAAATATGCTCCCACACTTGTGATGGCAGAATGTGTCATGTATTGTGCCTCTGAATACGATACACAGCCTTTGAAAAGTCTATTTTGCAGCTCTATAGCAAATACAAACCCTGTTCTCCTTGCTCAGTAAATTCTAAACAGTATTTTATCCTCTGAATGCTTAAGAAAAACACAGAAAACCCCAGCAGTTTCTTTTATCTAAAGAACAGGAATAGTCACTGCCAACAGTGTGCTGTGACACTGCACTCCTCCCTTGGATTCTGCATTACTGCCTTTAAAAAAGAGATATGGCTATGGTAGGCATTAAGAAGCCTTTAAAAATTTCAGATCCTTATAACTACAGACATACCGTGAGAGCCAGAGGGTGCCTCTCAAAAAAGCAGGAGGGGAAGGGGAATGAAGACATGCACCACTTCTTTAATATGCATGGTCTTGTAAAGGGAGCCCTGTGCTGCTCCTGAACCCTGCAGCAGAACCCTAATCTCTGCAGGATCAGACACCTCAGGTCAGGAGGGATCTCAGGGTGTCACCCTGATGGAGCAGGGCTGTCACAAGAACAATCCAAGCTGCCCAAGCTGTCACACAAGCACAATCTCCTAAAACTGGTCAAAGGATACCAGATCAGGAGAGGAGTGACAGCAAATGCCACTCAGTGATCCTCATGGCCAGCAGGTGCTGGAGCAGCTCCTCTGTGCAGCTGGAGGGAACATGCCTTGGAGAACACCTTCCTTTGCCCCCAGCATCCCACCCAGCAGCCAGGGGGAAAGGGAAGCTGAGGAAAATCACAGATTTTATGCAACAGCAAGAAGACCAATGAAAAGGTTAAAAAAATCCTTTTGCAAAGGAGAAATTGAAATGCTGCCAAACCTACCAGCAACACATAAAGATGCCTATCAGTTCACTTGAAAAGATCTACCCTTTCTATGCTGACTTCTAGTAGGCAAACCCAGCAGTCTCTGAAAAACCAGGGCAATCCAAGCTTTTACAACAGGCTGTCCAGGCAGGTATTCCTGCTGGGCAGTCCTATAATCTCATCTATTCCCACCTGCAGAAGGTTGGCCACACAATTTACTCCTAGGAGATCACCAGTGTATGTCAACAAACAAAACAGACACTCTTCTAACAAAGGCAACCATCTAGAGCTCCAGTGAATTAATCAGCAGGGTTCTACTGGAGATTAGTGTAAGGTAAAGGCATTTCTGAGCAGATATGCCACAGTCAAAAATTGGAAAAGGAAAAATCTCTGCCCAGTCTTCCCCCTACCTATATTAACAAACCTGGTAGCTGTAAACAAGAACTTAAGAGCTTAATACAGACAAGTGAGTTGAGTATCCTTTTGTCATTTTTAAAAAGGCACTGAAATGTCATCTTGGTGTACATTGCAAAACTCTTTGTATTATAGCCAGAGCCACAGAACATTGAAAGAAAACAGGAATTCCCCAGCAGATCAAAAGTAAACAGTCAGGAAGTAATTATGCAGATAAAGTATGCCCTGAAGTAAAAGCTTCAACAATAGCCATAAAAGCAGCACATTATAATAGCCAGCAATATCTAAGTAATTGAATCCCTAAATACAGAGAACGTGCTTCTGCAGTCAGGAGGAAAAAAGCAGTTCCATAGATCAGTGACTGCCTGCTCAATGTGTGAGGTATGGTGTGCACTGCAGAACAGGACAGCTGTATGCCACTCCAGAAAAGTGCACGTTTCAAGTCATCTCTCAGGATATAATGTTCATTTTCAGTGTTTTATGAACTATGGCAGAGCAGATGGTGACAACTAGCTTGAAGTATTGCATCCAAAGGAAGCTATTACCTCTCATTCCTCACTAAAATGGAAATTTACTCCTCTGTTGTTTCAACACTGTCAGCACAACACTGCTGGTTTTCTCTAACACTTCCCCAACAATCTAGCATTTACTTCCCCCCAAATGCTTTTGCAGTAACTTTTCATAAACTGTACATGAGTTTATTACAAATGCTGCTTTCTGCAAGGATTTTGATTTTAGCCAAGAAATTCTACGCAACCAATTTCATGCTTTTTGCTACTTGAACAACTTAAAAATTGGCTGCATGCAAAAAGAATGCTTTGGGTTGTTGACTGTATGAAATTCAGTTGTATCTCAATGAAGAGATTTCAGAACAGCCTGTAGTTCCTACCAAGATTCAGAGGCATGCTAAAAAAAAAAGCTGGGGATAAGGAAGGAAGAACTCCATTTCCCTCCTGTTTACAGAGTCTGTGGACTCTTGGCAGCAGCATTTAACCTGGGTCTTAATTAACCAGCACTGGAACATTCACCCCAAATGAATCCAAGTACTGACACTGCACTGCACAGGGGTGTGCTTTGACCAAGAAACAGAAGAACCTGTGGCAGAAATGACTGTGTTAAGTGGCAATTGCTGGAACTGGTTAGGAAATCCAGCTGTGGTTATAGTCAGATATACTGGACAACAAAATTAAATTCTATAAAGGAGATACTTTATGCAAGAGATGTGTTTGCCTCTATATGGGAAGATTATGCAAAGACAATTTTAATTGTGCATCTTACCAAGAAAATGTGCAATGATCTGTTGCAGTAACATCTCCACAACACATCCTAAAACCCTTTTCCTTTTATTCCCATTGTTACTCTGCATTTTCTTACAACTTCTTTTGGGATGGGCCAGAAAATGGTAAGCAATTATATTCTTACATTCTGATATTCAACCAACGTTTTATTGTTTGGGTTTGAGTTCCCCACACACACAAAAAAATAAAGCAGCTGAATGTTTAAGAAAATTCACTCTGGGGAAGAACAAAATATTGCTTTAAATAGATTTGAACCTCAAACATAAGTGTACAATTATGTTCAGAGGCACAACTGGCCCCCTAATGTCAAAAATTCTTTGAAGAATTAAAAAATAAACCATGTAATATTGGCTAGCTGGTTTCTATGAGACAGCTTCCCTGTCACAGCAGCTTTCCTACAAATTCTCTGTATGAAGCAAGCAATAAAACCAGCAAGATTAAGAGTAAATTAAAACCTATCCCTAGTTACAGCTCATTGGCAAGGGTATTCCAATGCTAAATTACAGACAGCCCATGACTGATTTAGGGGACATTTCAAGGTCATCTTAGACAATTCCAGCACTTCTGCAATAAACAAATCTTTGAAGAACATATGAGGATCTATGACCAAGACATTCAAGTGCATACAGGCTTTGTCACAGCCCTAGAGTGCACTGGTAGCAACTCCAATACTTAAAAGGCATTTGAAGTTCCCAGCGTTTGTGTGTGCCAAGGATTTTAAAACCTCTTTTCAACAATAGCCGGTAACAAGGCTCTGAGGAGGACAAGCCCAAATTCACCAAATGAGCTTCAAACTAATTTTTCTGATCCTGATAACCTGGGGGCAGGGAAGAAGAAATCAGAGCAGCAAGTCCTCCTGTTGCAGGTCAGGCATTTCACCCAGCTCCTGCAGCACAGTTCTCCTGCTGAGCCTGGACAGAACCATCCAGCAATGTTAAATATTTATACAACTTCTGCTGATAAAGTTTCCAGGTGACAAAGATTGATACAAGAAAAAGTAATGAAGACAGGTTACTATTACAGACTGCTAGATGATTCAGCCTGAGGATAACATCAAGCCACACTGGAATATGATCAAGTAGGAGTTCATTGAAAATAGCAGGTTTGAGGAGAGCTGTGTGAGACACCTCAGTCAGCCCTCTCGTTGTCACTGCAGCCTGATGGATGACACTCATCAGGAAACAGCAGCAAATTCCAGGAGCTCTCAAAAGAAAAGTCAGGATAAATAGCTGGAGGCTGTCTTTCTTCAGATATTTAATAGTAGAAAACAAGACACCATTTATAGGACAGTTGCATCACTAAATACCAGAATATCTACAACAAAAAGAAAGGATGAACAGTCTGTGATGGTGTCATCTGAACAAGGCAGAGACAAAAGGAAACACTTCCACTGACCTAAGCAGAAGGTGAGTGGAATGCCTGGATGAGCTTAATTGATTCAGTAGCTCTATAGGACACATGGAAAAAAGAGATATCAGGCTTATTACCTGATAATCTTAATTTACCTGACAACAGCAAGATGACACCTGTTGAAGTATCACACTCTGGGGAAAGTTTCAACTCAGATTTCATAAGCAGAGGAAGCAGCTCACAATAACACACATGCAAAGATCTTCAGCTGCCACAATGTACTAAAAAACCTTCCAGAAAGCATTTGAAGCCTCTCTTTTCAAAGGCTTTTATAACTAGACTCCCTAGAGAGAAGGGGAGGAAGGCTTTTGTGTACCCAAGGGCCTGGTTTTAAAACACCACACCCCACACAAACACAAAAAACATGTGTCAAAACCAATCACTGAGCACTTTCCCACAACAGAAAAAGGTCATTACTGGAGTTTAGCCATCATTCATCATGGACAGCACATGCTGACCAGCACAGACAACCTGGATGAAGAGAAGAGAAAGTGAGATGGCAGAGTCTGAACCAATTCATATCACCAGATCAGAAAAAGGGTGGCTGAATAAATCTGGAGAATGAGCACAGACAAAAATATCAGGTGAATTCAAAGAAGATGAAGTGATGTGACTAGAAGGAGGACATGACCATGAACTTCATGGAGAGGTGGACTCCGAACTATTACTCCCAGAAACAGGACCAGGGGTCACAGTACCTATGGAGCCACGATAATTCCTAGGATTTATCTGCCCTACACTCATGCCAGGGTGTCTCAGTCCCTGTCCTCCATCCAATTATTGCCACCCTGAGCAATCTGTTTCTATTCAAGGGACGACAAACACCTGATCCATTTCAGCACTTAATCCATCCTGCCCTCCTGGAACACACTTGAAACTTTACCTGTATTGATCATATTGCCAGGCACTACTTTAAATGCAGGCACTCACAAAAACAATGGCACACAGCAAGGGTTTATGGTCACCTTTCCTACCTGACAGTAAATAGACAGCCAGAGCTCTACTGGCAGAGGCATCTTGCTGGACAAAGCTGGTATATATCAAAATAAATATTATGGCTACAGGAATTTGCAGCTGATAAAGCTGCAGGAGTACTGAGTTTATTTTACAGGAAAACATTACTACTATCAGTTAGAGACAAGCTTATCATTAAAATAACAATGAATTCTACACCTGCTTGAATTTTATAACCCTGTCATTTAACTGCAAACAAGTTTAAGTGTTCCTCTTGCTTTCAAAAATTCCTCTACCAAGGCAGCAATTATGCTTCAGGTTTTTATATAGCACTGAGAAATCAGGCCTTATACTTTTGTGAAAGCTTCCTTTATTAGTTTTTGCACTGTACCATAGGAGAACAATGGGAATCTCCTTGAAAGGATTATTCCGAAAGATTTAAGAATTTTATAAATCTCACATGGAGATTCAAACAGAACTTCAAATATAAGTTTCTACTATTTGTGAATGCAGGTCTCTATTTTTACAAGACAGTGCCAAATCACAATACATTCATTGGAGAGCAGAGTGAATTTGCATGTGCAGCTCTAATATAATCACTTTGACAAGGCCATTTGGGGAGTGCCCCTCCATAGCAAAGAACACTACATCATTCCATTGGAGCTATGCAGTATCATTTGTAATATCACAGAACTTCAGCAGCAAACAAATAAAACCCCCCTCAGAAGACAAAGCACATACCTGTATGAAGCTGGACTTTACCAATGACTCCCTCTACCAGGCCCAGACAAATGGGATTCCAAGCCAAAAGAAGATCAGTGGCTGCAAAAAAGAACAAAGCTCCTGTTTTTAAACAGTAAATCAAACAGGACAATCAAACTGAACAGTCACCCTCTCCACTTTCCCCACCTTAGAGGGTAGAAAATGTAAAATAATTCCAGCAATAATAAGATGATGTACACATCCATTTTTGCTTGCTACCAAGCAGCTATGAAAAAATGACTAAGTTTCCAACATAAAGCCCTACCACAGATATTTTCCACATTTTTGAGGGGGAAAAGTAGCTTTAGGCAGCAGTAATTGAACTTAATGGAGGCTTAATTATTCTCATCTCCACTAGAATTTTTCACGTAAGTAAAATTTTACATGGCTGTAGTGAAACTGAATAGAGGTCACTGAGTTACCAGCACAGCTTCAAAACCCAGCAAACATTGACTTTCACCCCCAGCTCCCTCCCATTTGTATCCAATTACTATTACTTTCACATCCTCTTTCTATAAACACACACACACAGACACTTCCTCTTCTGTTGAAACACTCTCCACAAGTACATGGAATATCAAAGCACACAAAGGTAAGGGTTAGGTTTCTAGTTCTTCTACTCTTAACAAATTCCAGTGAACCACATATGAAGTAGAAGAGAAAGCAGGAAGAAAATTAGTTTCTAACTGTGGTGCAGTACCTGTTCAAGGATTTGAGAGTGGGAGAAAGAAGGAAATTCCTTAACTCAGATCTTTAAAGTGAAAACAAATACTTAAAAGCAAGTGTCCATGTAGGAGAGAAAAATCTCAAAGGAGAAGAAGTTTTTCTATACTGTGAAGGACAAGTTTGTTATTATTTACCAAAACACATCTGTTCCAAGGTAAAAGAGCTTCTCCAGTTTTAACATCCAGACAAACTGAATATCTTAGCTATTGGTGTAAGTAGATGAACATTTGAAAGAACAAACTCACAAAAGAGTACAAATCATCTACATAAACACTTTATCTACAATACATTTGTTTCTTCTTGTAAAACTGAGATCTGCAGGTGACAACTGATAGTATGATTTTTTACCCCCTTGTTTTAAAACACTGAATCCTCCTTGAAACATTTGTAATTGAGGCCTTGATATTCCAAGAACACACATTGCTGTCCCAGGTTCAAGCATAACATTTAATAGTACTAGATTCAGCTAATTTCCTCATTAAATACAAGCATTTCCATGAGCTACAGTAGAAACTGTTGCAGTCAGGGTAGATCTGGAATAAATTCATTAAATGGGATGGATCACATGTGCCTGGACACTGATAAGCAAGAACCAAAAGCCCACAGTAGCAGAATTTAAAGCAATGTTTGCAGCAGCATGCAGGGCTGCAATTAATGTGTGTAACCATGCTGGACCAAATTCCTGTTTCTTCTTTTCTCTGGACACTGATTTGAGCTGCACAGAACCTCGTGTGACATGGCAGAATAAAATGAACTTCCTAGGGAGACTAACACAGCTGAGCATCAGGAAATCAGTGACAGTGGGTATGGCAGGTTTGATGTGCCCTCAACCCCTGCTGAAGCACCTGAACACATCTTGTATCCTCTGACACATTTGTGCTGATACAAAACAAGTTCTAGAACAGCCTGAGCTCAGTTTCACTCCAAACAACACACAGGAGTATCTCAGTGCTGAGTGGGAAATCTGCACTAGCAGCAAAAAGGAATGCAGGCAGCCTTCCTCACTCCCAAACTTCCACCTTCTTTCCCAGTTTTGTCTGAACTCTGGGACTATTCTACAGCTGCACTGTCTCACACTTCATCTACTTATTGCTATCTTTGTAATTAGCCTTAAATTCATATTTCCACCAGCCAGTGATATCAAGCAGCAAACAAAGCCAGACACAGGAGGAATTTAAAGAACCAAATCAGTGAAGGTTTACCATGGCTACCATAGGCCTAGTAATCTAGAACACATTCTGTGTCTTTCTAAAACTCTGATTTCCTGCTGTGATAAAGTATTAGCAAGAAAACCTCACTTGCTATCCAGAGCCTTCCTCTAGGAGTTTACAAGAGATAAAAAAATGAGGAAACAAGATTTTGTTTTAATTACAGGAATAAGGAAACTAAATTTTAGACCTGCCTGTAAAAGGACATAAGAAAACAGAACATCTTACACAGATGTTTTATTACTCTTGTGAGTTCCTCTGACAGAGGCAGCACCAAAAAATCCAAGCCTTCTACAGAAATCCTACTACCCCAGCAGCAGAGACACAATGAGAAATGGCTCTAAACTTTAAGTACAGCCAAGCTTTGGAAAAGAAGAGAATGCATTTGGAATCAAATGCATATTCCACTTCCAGAGTTTAAAGGCAGCAAACACAGATCCACCAGCTGGGCAGCACTGGCTCTCAGGTCAGTGTGATTATCAAGCTACCCAGGGTAAAGGCTGACTGCTTGAAGAAAATTTTCCATGGGGAAGGTAGGGCATAGGGGGGAAAAAAGACATATTTAGCAATATATAAAGGGGATTACCATGTTTTTTCCAGTGTCCAAGAAAACCTAGATGCAAAGAAGTCTTATTGGAGAAATGCTTGTAGGCTGTGAAAAAATATCAATTGTGGAATCACACTGACTTCCTTTTGGTGACAGCATCACTAAATTTGGTTTTCTTACACTATTTCTAAAGAATATTCTATAGGAAAGTATATGTGACAGCACAAAGGCAAGGCAGGTTTGTTTTTTTTTTTTTTTAACTAAATAAAGCATATCTGGTTCCAATCTGATTAGAACTTTGTTATTGGTTAGAATTCAGTTTCCTGTGTGACAACCATATCTCAGCTCAGAGCCAACACCCAATCATGCTGAATAAATATCATTACAGTAAATACCAATATGAACCTCTTGCTCCTGATAAGTGCACTCTGGAAATAAGAGATGGATGAACCAAACAAAATAAAGGTTTAAATATAATTTCCCCACCCATCCCCAAAGATGGGCTTTCATGATGAGTGCACTCCTATTCACTCTGTATAGGAAGAAGTTGCCTCCAACTTTTGTCTAACACTAAAATTGATCAAGACTGTTCCCTTGCAGCCATTTGGTAAAACTGGCAGCAGCAATCTCCAGTCACTATCTTGTATCTTTGAAAATTATAACCACTTTATATTTAAAATCATTACATAAGCAAAGATTCAGAGATCCAAGAATGCTAACTGCAAGCCTGCAGGATGTAAATATTTAACTGTATTATATTTTCTAGAATTTAAGAGCTAGCCTAAGATGGTAGACAGTGATACATGCTACAGAAGGTATCCACATCCTTTTGAAGTCATAAAAATAACCATACAAAACAAAACTGAAAATGTTCAGTTCAAAGTTTTACAGATAGCATACATGAGACCTGGCCACATTTGATTGCTGAATGCTGAAAGAACTCATGACAAGCTTGATTCTTTTTTCTTTTTTAAAGAAATGCCTATCAGTAAGAACTAACCACCACAAGGCTCTATCAAAGGAAACTCTGAGCTTTCCTTACAGACAAAACAGACAATGTTTTGAGATATAATGTGAAATACAACTTATCAATAGTCACTCTTGTTTCCCCACACAAACTTAACTTCCTATAAATGTCATACTACTCCTCCTTTAAACCTCACAGAGCCAGGAATAAAGACTTATCAACTTTAAACTGCAACAGAGTGATGTTGAAACAGACTTCTTACAGTATTGTGCTGATGATAAAAGAGCAGTGTCAAAACAGTCATTGTCCCTGAAAGCAGAAAGTCAGAAGCTGTGTCCAGAAAGAATCACTGAGCAGTGAGATGAGTCCCATGGAAGATCTTCCCTGACTTGAGGAATTCTCTGCTGTCCTCAATGTGTTTAAATTTGAGAGAACTGCCAGTGTTTGACAGGCTTTAACACTCTGATGTATACACTTGCTCACCAAGTTTCCATCCTGAAGTACAAAATTGCTCATTCCTTCCCTTATCCCACTAAATAAATTCAAGCTACTGAAATAAATGTTGGGGTTTTTTGCTGATTCCTGTCAGAGATAAACGACCACTGCAATGCATTTACCATTCAGTGATTGTATCAGCATTCAGTTGCAGCACAACAGAAGTTCTGTCACAAATTCAGAACAAAACCAGCTTTGATGTGATTGACTTCCACCACCACCCTCAGAGCTCACCAGCAGCGATGCAGAGCCGTGCAGCACCAGATAAAGTCTCTTTACTTCTTTGTGTTTACACAAACATCACCCTGATAAAGGTGATACAAAAGCAACTTGGAAGAGCATCAAAACCCAAAACTGCTGTCTGGCTCTTTCTGCAGTCTACCACCAGCTGAGTTGATCCAAGGTCAGGCACAAACTCGGATTAGAAAACAAACCACTGCTTTGGGATAAACCACTTGCTCAACACAGAATGGCTGGAGGCAAGGCTGGGGAGGCAGGCTGGCAGCTTCCTCTGGAGAAGGCAGGAAGAAAAGAAGATTTAATTTGTTATCACCTAAAGCCAGCCCATATTGCCTGGTTCCATCCATTGAGTAGCTGCAATGCTTTCTCTTCCAACCCTGCTGTAGTTCAGAGGGAATACACACACCTCTCATCTCCCTCGTTGCTGGCATTTGGGAGTGAACCTCAGCTAGGAAGTGTTTCCTGACAGTGTACTCAATATAAAACATACACACCATCACTGAATTTCCTTCAGGTTACACCTAAGTGTATAAGCATGGACATTCATGTGTCAATCCTCAAAGAGTCTTCCTGGAGTCTGACAAAGCACTAATTCTCCATCATTTTCACCATTCAACACAAGCCATAGATATTTATATAGAAAAAATAAAAGCAGGATGACTCACTATGTACAGCCAAAATAAATCATGCAGCTCTGCTAATGTAAATTTTAACACCACAAGTGTTAATTTTCAGGAAGAAGCTTCAATATTTTAAAATAGATTTCAGGGTTTTTTTTTTCCTTTAAATTGTGCCTGCTTTAGATCAAAAACAACATCAAGACTCTATTATTAGCATTATTTGACCTTTATGACCTCCTGTGGCTTTTCAAAAGAAAGTCTGCTTCCAAGTTCCAGTTCATCTTTGAATAGTGTTCTGGAATTTTAGCCAGGATTAAGAGATTACAAATTAACTGGGAAGACTTAATAATATAAAGTTGAACTTCTTTCTTTTGGAGGAAATAAAGTACTACTTATGCAAATAAAACTTAGGCTAATTGAGTTTTCCTTTCAACACTGATTTCTAAAACTGTATTTAAGCTACTTGCAGAAAGATGAAGCATTAAGACATTGAGTATTACAAGCTCTTAATTGTTGTGAAGTGTTAACTTTATTTACTTGCATGTTCTCCTCCAAACTTCAAACAAGTTATCCCTTCAGCTAATCACCTGCTTTACTGGGACACTTCCCTTCAATATCTAGCACTGAAGAGATGAACACAAACAGGTCAAGTACAATTTAGTGGCAGATTTAAAGCAGTGGGGATGGCAGCACACAATAATCGACATTTATAGTGCTGCTGCCAAAGCAGGATGCAAGTCCCAGAGAAAGCAACTAACAAAAATGAATCCCTACTACTCATCTTGATAAAGAAATACTTTGTATTCTGGTGCAGTCAGAAAATCCCTTGAGTCACCAGGCATTGCTTGGGAAACTGGAAAACATACGGAAAATGTTCAGTTGGCTGGAGAGTGTCCAGTGTTACATGGAATTGCACAAGGAACCCCTGTGCTGGAAGTGGAAACAAACTGCTGTCAGCAGTGTTTGCTCCAAACAGAGTCTGACCCTGGGCATCAGTGGCCTGCAAACTTTTTCATCAAATGCCACACCAAGAAAAACAAAATTAGCACATATCCCAAATATGTATATTTATTTGTCCAGTAGAACATGTAAGTAATTTATATTGCAGGTATTATAAGACATACAAATGATAAGAGGTTTTTAATGGGTGAAATAAACATTATTTTAAAACAGTGTTTATTTTTATTAATGGTACAAAGTAATTTCTTCCCACACCCCCTGCCTTGAGCACCCACAAGCTGTGTACACCCCACTTCAGAGACCACTGATGGCTAAATATATGCAACAAGCTGTGATGTGCATCTCAACCCTTTGAGATCAGAATCAGCTCCTCACATCCCTTCCACAAACCTGTAAATACCACTCAGAAAACCACCCAGCAGGGACTCTTAAAATGCAAATAAGTGCCAAGCCACTGGAGCTCAGAGGGTTGGTTTTTTGCTTGGTTGGTTTGGCTTTTTTTTTTTTTTTCTTTTTAACTTTAGAGCTTCCTTTTATTCTTCACATTGCTGAACTCTGTTAGCAAACATATTTTATCAGAAGTAAAACAGAAAAGGAAAAAATATCCTTCCTTTTATCCTTCCAAAAGCAACAACTCTACACTAATTAATATTATTCCACACCAACACACATTCATTCCCATTTTTAGCTGGTATTTCAACAAAGCTCAAGTTGTTTGAGGATATACCCTTAAAGCTAAGAAAGCAGTAGGTTGTCTGCATTTTTTAAAATCCTATTTACTCTGCAAGAAGGAAACTATCAATCAGGCAGGAGAAAGATTTAATTCAAACCTACTTACAAAACTGACAGCTTAAACACTATGTTCACTCATTCTGAAGACTGTCTATTAAAAGTTTGCTCAGCTACAGCTATACTGAAAGAAGAGCACAAGAAAACTATTCTATGCTCAAAAAATTAAAATATAAACATTTACTGAGTAGAAGGATTTCACAATTATGGAAATTAGTTTGTTTTACTAATCACTGAGCTGACTTTGCTAATGCTTCTTAAGAGCCATGAGAGAATTACAGTGTGAGCCAAGTTGAAGCAAGGTAAAGTTTTCCCTCACTGTCACCTGTTCTTCTGATGCCATAATTAACTTTCCTCTCTGATTGTCCAACTAATCAGTCTCAAAGCACAAGAAGAGTTATGGATTGGAAACAACCATTTCTAACACTAAATATGGGGGTTATACTCAAAAATTTGGCATGTATTTCAGGAATAGACAGGATTTCAAGCCACTCCCCCCCACCCCAATATTCCTCCCTTTATTTTTTTTTTTTTAATTGTTGGAGACAATTTAACAACTCAGATAACAAGTAGCAACATATTATTTAAATGTTACTGGAAGGCATGCAAATATAGGGGAAAACTTAACCATCACCCATATGTGCAAAAGTTGCTGTTTTTCCTTAACTGAGAAACAGACAAGGAAAAAAAAACTGAAAGCTAACAATTAATGACAAACCAGCATATTTGCCATTTACATCTTGCAATTACCTCTTGGGCAAGGTCATTTACTTTTAAATTTAGCTTAGAATATTGTTTTCCAGTTCAAAGCATGTTCGAGGGCCTTGTTCTCAGTGTTTCAGAGACTCAACAAACACTGCTCCAGGGCTCTATTCAAGTAAGATTTCTGCCTTAAAAGGAAAATCTCAGTGTTCAAGTGCTATTTCATTCATTTGGGTTCAGCTTTTCAGGAAAAAAGTCCTCTCCCAATTTTTATTGGGGAAGATGACTGGAGCAAGAAAATACAACTGACGATTAATTATTAATATTCCTGTTTACTATAAAAAACAGTTTCTGCACTATTTCCGAATTCTTCCTCTAGATATACAACCAATAATTTCTCCTCTTCTTGATACTCCACTCCCATTACTTTATTTTCTATCCCATTCCAATCTGCAGCAGTTGTTTTGAAAGAACACAAGCAGAACATCAAACAAGTGGCTGCCTTGTCCTGCAGTTCAGAGTTTAAAACTTAAAATCACAAAAGTTTTCATGTTTCCTTACACATACAGCTGAAATATCACCCACACCATTAAATTGTGAAACAACCTAACAACAAGAACACTGTTCTCATGAAAAAACCACAAGCCCTTGACAGATGCAGACCTTCCTTAATTGAAATCAGTGTCCTCTGTTCTAAATATTTTAGCTGCAGTTAGTCTGCAATTTCCTACTCAATATTTAGTTAATACTAACTCATGAGATCAAAGATGAGTCAGCTCTGCCAGCAAAATACAAGCCACAGAAATTCACTTGAATTAGATTTAGTTTAATTCCAAAGGAAGGAAAAAAAAAAAAAACCCACCAGAAAAAAAAAAAACCAAACAGAAAAAACCCAGCAACACCAGAATATCAAGATATGAAGCATTAGGAGTTTTTCCTGTATTTAAAACCTCAGGTCACTTCAACGTGGACAGGAATTCCAAGAAATCTACACATCTGAGTTAGGACAAATATGGCATTTTCAGAACTCTTCATAGAAGGAAAAGGAGAAAAAAAAAGGAGAGGGGAACACCCTCGCCATATTCAACTCATCACCTGCTAAGTCTCAACAGGAAAGTAAAGAAATACCTCACCTCAAGGTGTATTTAATTCTCACCAGGCTAGGCTTTAACACACTATCAACCCACTTAAGTCTCAGTTTTAGGTTTACTATGTTCTATAAAAAGCACCATGGATGGAATTACAAAGTAGATTTTACTTATAAAAGGTAGAAAATAATTTCTCTCATAAATATATAGGAAGATCTCGCCTCAGAGTCAGAAGCTACAACAGTGACTAATGTATGCAATATTTAATCAGAGGAAGGATATAGAGCAGCCCAGCCCACTCCTCTGGTCCCCTCCGTTCTCTCTCACAAGAAGGCAAAAGCAGCAACAGGGACCCAACTGCTGCAGATTTTTTCAGCCTACATTCTCGCTGGGCTGCAGCTAATGCAGATCAGGTCTGACATCTGGCTTGTCACATACGCCACAAGTACGTGGTGCTGACAACCAAGAGACAGGAGGGAACAGAGGAACAGAATGAGCAAGCAAGGGTGAGAAACAGTGCAGTACCCACTGCAGCTAAAAAGGTGTCAAAAAACAGCTTGAGGTTCCTTCTGGAGTAACTTGAAATACTAAAGCTCCAGCCTCCTGTGGAATTCACTTTCCAGAATAGATAGGCAGCTTCCAAGATACACTAGTGAAATTCAGGAAGGCAGTTTTGTATGAAATAATTCAGCAGCATGACTTCACACTCAGGCTGTCACCCCTCAGAGCCATGTCTGGGACTGCTCTGTAGACTTAAACTTAGCAATACAGGTTTTGGTGGCAGGGGCATCACTCCTCACACCATTCATTAGCTCAAAGCCTTCACTTGAGCACTTGCAGGCTTCCACAAAGGAGCTGCTCTTCCTCCTCCAGTCTACAGCCATGAAGAGCAGCTCAGGAATTCTGACAAGTCATTTCTACATGACTCCTGCAATGCCTTTGAGGAGTAAGGCAAGCACACAGCTGGAATATTGGATGGCCTTATGATTTGTGATTCAGAGATGATGACTGACACCTAACCTGAAATGTGTCCCCTGCTACTCTGAAAATACTGTTGGGTAACACACCCCTCACTAAAATTATTTAAAGTGCATTGCTTCAGTTGCTGACTCACAACCATTTCCAATAGATGAAAATGAATACTGTAACAATAAATTCCTAAAGAGTTTGTTTGGAACAAACAAATGCTCATCTGCCTCTAGTTTACAGTTCCAGAGGTAAAACACAGCTTAACCCATCTCACTCTTTCAGGCAGAGGCAACGGAGTCTTTGAGCATGACATCCCCAAAAGCTGTGTTGGATTAACTCCAATCTGTGCATCCCTCAAAATATTTGGTAGGTTTTTTTCTCTAGAGCAATGGGAATCAGCAGAATTACAGGAAATAGTTTTAGTAGCAACTGTTCCCAATCTTATTTGACATTACTGCCTGGAGTATTATCAAGGCCAGCACAATGATAATAGAAGCTTTACACCATAACAGTCTCATTCCTTCTTCCACTGCTAAAAAAATGGTGAGAAGAATTCAGTGTCATCAACACTTTTTATCCTTTACACACACACATCTACATGTACACATATGCAAATATAAACACAATTTATACAAACATTGTCAATAAAAATATTTCCAATCTGTGTAGAACTACCAGTCAGGAGCAGCCACACAGAGCATAAACAAAGTAAACCAAGAGTGAAATCCTGACCAAGACCTGATGTAAGGCATTTAAGGCATGGTTGAACAGCACATGTTTTTTCACTACACTGAAAAATGCACACTCTCAATAGCCAAATTATTTAAAAAAAAAAAAAAGTCCATGATGCCAAAGTGATGGATGGATTTCCTGCAGGTGACTCATTAGTGCTTTCACTTTAGAGAATAAAAAAAACAGAAACATCTTGTAAACACAGGCTGACATCCTTCAAATGAGGGCCAACCTCAGACTTTGCTTATGACAAATATTTACCAAGATTATTTGCCTTTTTTTTTTTAATTCAAGCTGTTATCTCCATGATTCCAAGAGGTCAGAAATACAGCTCTCAATACTGGCACATTTCTGAACATGCCTTTATAGTTGAGGGAGGAGAGTACTTTCAAGCTTAGCACCAGTTCTTCAGATTCAGACTTACCCTCTCAAGTAATGATTTGCAAGGTTTACCAGTATTATCTATTTCAACCCATGAATGGGCAAAGATTAATTCAGAGCAGCCTCTGTGAGACAGAATTTTTAAAACCAAGGCCTCCAAAACCAAGCAGAGGCACACAGCTAGATCACAGCTTTTTGACACATTATTAAACATGTCAATGAACACAAGTTATGACTTTGTTGTTTTTTTTAACACGGCAGTGACTCATCACCCAGAAATCCATTTACTCATTTCCGGGCATGAAATTGGCCTCAATAATAAATGTAATAAAACATAATAAAATTGCAAACTTGAGGATATGCAGTTTTGTCTTAATACAAGACAAAGCTATTGATCCAAGAAACACTTCCTGTGAGAGAGCTGTTTCTTTCTTGGGCTTACTTTCAACATGCTAAGGTATTTCATTTCACAGACCTGGAGTCCACTGTCAACGTGATGATCCACAGAGAGGGCTGGAAAAACAAAGCTGTAAACACATGGAAATGGGAAAGCATTGCTAACAATCGAGAGTTTCAAGCAGGCCAGGGAACTTCAATATCACATTACCTTTCGTTAATCTGCAAGTCACACACAACAGGGATCACATGGAAACTGCCTGAAAATGCAGAGGCAGGCAAAGGACAAAATGCTGCTGGAACAGCAGGCAGACAAACTGCTGGGCACTGGCAAAGCCTCCAGAAGGTTAAGGGACAGCAAGAAAAAGCCCAGCAATGGCTGCATGAAAGCAAGGCGCTGATGCTTTTAAAAGTTAAAGTTACCAAACACTAATCTCCAGAACTATAGATCATTAGTTGGTGTTTTAATTACTGTGGGTCAAGGAAGAGCTTTCAGCCCTTGCAGATGGCTGTAACCATCACAAACCTAAACCTGAGGGGCTTTCCCCCCTGTGAAAGCACACATTTCACTGACTAGCAGTACTGTCTGCTAGCTCAACACCAATTATTTTGTGAGGTCACTTGCAAATCAAAGTATTGCTGGATTACTGAAGTTGATAGACAAGAATTAGCCACGCTAACTTGACACAGATTGCAATTTTATCTAAGAGACGCAAACAAATTGTGCTGAGAAGACACAACTCAAGGATGAAAACATAACAGAAGAAAGTGCAGTATGAAAAACAGTTCTTTGAAAAAACACAGATAACAGCGGTATTTGATGTTTATGTTTAAAGCTTGTCCAGCCTTTCACAGAAGCTCATAAAGTCTACTGTACTCAGATAGCCAACCTGGTCACATACATGTTTAGCCACCTTTTCTGGCATAACACAGATCCCAGTTTTAGAAAGCTGTAAGTAACATCCGTGCAGCCTGCCACATGTTTGGTGAAACACCCAGCTACTTAGAGTTTCTTTTTCATACAAGCAGGGTCAGCATGTCCTTTACATCAAAGCTACACATTAGAATCACAGAGAACGACGAAAACTCATAGAATGGTTTGGCTTGAAAGGGACCTTGAGACCATCTCGTTCCAACCTCCTGCCATGGGCAGGGAGCACACATTGCACAAAGCAAGGGTGGCATTTTATTTTAGAGACACCTGTACTCCTAGGCAGGACAGGATAATTACCACTGTTTCAAAATTCCCTTTTACACAACTCCAGCTCAATTTTTGTTCGTGCTGCCTTCCCTTCAGTCTTATATTAATACACAGTGGAGCTCTGTGAGACTGTCACTCGCACAGCCTGTGATCACCGAAAAATTTAGAAGCACTTTAGAAGCCAAAAGGGTTGGAATGGACCTTACAGACCACCCAGTCCCCACCCAATGTAGCCACCTGTTCAATTTCTCCCGGACGAGGCGACCACGGGACACATCTGCCCAAAGACGCAATGCCCGTGCACCGGGAGCATCCCTTATGTAAGGCTGACACCAGCCCCACACGGCCCCTCACCGCGGCGATGCTCCCCGGGGATGACCGGGTGCCTTCGGCCACCGGCACCTCTCCGGGTCACACCGGGCGCGGAGCCCCGGGCGGGGGCAGCGCTGCGTTATCCGCGGNGGCAGCGCTGCTTTACCCGCGGGGAACCCCCCGCACGGAGAGGCGCCAGCCGGGACACCGGGACACGCGTGACCTCCCGCGGCCCGGGGGAGCCGTGGCTGCCCCTGCGAGCTGCGGGGCGATGGGCAGCGCTACCGAACCGCCGCGCTACCGCCGGCGACACCGCGCCGGCCCCGCCGTCCGCC
>VXBC01000214.1:288221-322253 GCA_013399945.1 Ploceus nigricollis
CCCTCAGCCCCCCTCCCCTCAACTCCGCTCCCCTCAATCCGGATCTTCTCATCCCCTCTCCCCTCAGTTCAGCTCCCCTAAGCCCTCAGAAGATGATACATAAGGTGATAATTCGTGGTGAAAGGAAATCTCAGGACCACAGCATAGGGCTCATCGTTATTCTAAATATCCAGAAGGCAGCACCTCCTGATGAAAGGGCAAATCATTCCCTCTATCTCTTCTGCAGGCAACACTGGAAAATGTACCTGCAATCTTGTCACTGCTGCAGACCCTTCCCAGCCTTACTGAGGGCTTGTCCACAAGCTTCCAGAGCTTTTGTTTTCTTACAGAAGCTGAAGTGAAATTTCACTCCCTGTGAAATTAAGGAAGAGATGGACACAGACAAAAAGCATCCTGCATGCAGCCAGGAGAGTGATGGAGCAGCTCTGGTGGGCACCTGGTCCCTGGTCCCAGTGAAGGGCTGCTGGCTGCTTCAATTCGCAAATTAAAAGATTTGCCAATTATTGTTAAACCACCTACAGTAGGAGAAAAACACTACTTTCAGACCACTCTTTGAAAAGATCAGTTTCTCTCATACTATTTTTCTCCATTGATCTATAGTGTAGTGATGCTACAAAACACTAAGTGACTAAAGGACATTATTAAATGTGAACACTCAAGAGCCAGGGAAGAGCTTTATTTTGGGAGGTACTGAGCAGCCAGTCTAAAAATGCATTTAAGTGCAGGCATGACTTTAGATGTATAATTTAAATAGGTTTAATTGAACATTAACATCTTGTAAGATAAGCATGTACTTCAGAACTTTTCTGCTTCGGGACTAAGAACTGAGCTTCTCAGTAGGTCAAAACATTATTTTTGCTCCCATGTCTTTAGTCTGCACTATCATTCACTAAATATTTCTCTCTTGCAATATCATCTCTATTCTGCTTGTGTTTCCCAAATAGTTCAGTGCTGTAGCACAATGCATAGGGTCACCATTAAAATGCTTGCAGGGATTTCAAGGACAGACTTTTGTTTTGCCCTTTTTCACGCTTTGATCAGAGCTTTTTTATTTCCCTGTGGGTAGTTTTCTGTTTGCATTCAGTGTATTTTCCATAGATTCACAGCTGGCTGCTGTTTTTATGAGCCTTTCAGCTTTAGTTAGCATAGGAGAAAAAAACTGAAAGATTAATTTTGCATTTTTGCAATTCATTGTCACTAGCTGATGGTAAGGAAATGCGTAGGCTGACAATTATTCATGCACTCTCTCAGTATTACCTGACTGCCAGCAGCTTGAGTTCAAGTTTAAATGTTGGTTAACGGAAAGGGATGTGATTTAGTAACACTCCACACTGGGAAGTACAATTGGCTGGATAGATTGGACAAATACATCACTCTTCCTGAGGTGAAGGGTACCAGATTTGGAAATGGCACTGTAGACACTGGGAGGAACTTTATTTCTAAATGTTGGCCATTAAAAAGTCGTGAAACAATTTTTTTGTTTGTTTGTTTGGTCTCAATGCTCCTGGCAGCTTCCAGAGAAACATTACAAAAATCTTGGGTCATCTTTTCTGATGCCAAAGTAACTACAGAAGCCTTTCTTGTTACCCTTCATGCTCCTTGCTAGTTTTTAATCCAACTGTTTTCATCCCTGTGTGTCCAAGGCAACACCTCTATATTCCTCCCTGGCATTCCCTACCCACTTCCATGTGCTTCTGTGTTCCTCTGGAGCTTAGGGGGGGTCTCTTAGTGAGGTTTCTTTCCTCTTCTGAAATATGTTTTTGAGAAGGCTTTTGTGTGCTTTTTTAGAGAGGGTCTGCTATGCATTAAATGAAGATTGAAGAGTCTACTTTGAAAAGGAACCTCCTCAGAACAGGACTAACACAAGAGGGTCTCCTGGCAGGCAATACAGTGGATAAAAGAGATTTGTTTGGGACTAGAACATTTTCTGAAGTGCCTGTAAATGTACTACTGAAAAATAGTTGTGTGTTGTGTTTTATAACAGAAAAATACGAAACTACTGGCATGAACATTAGCTTTTTGGCAAGAAAAACAAAACTCTCAAAACCCAGGGAAAGCAGTTCTGCATAAGAATTTTTGCCTGAATTTATTTTTAGCTTTCTTTTCACTGAAGAAGCTTTTTGTGGCAGCTGTAGTTATCACTGAAGGAAGAGGAACTCTGGTATTTCCTCCTTCACCATAAAATTCTCTTACTTGCCATGGGAATATTTCTATTTCAGTGAGCACTAGGAAGAGAACAACCTTCTCCCTTCAAGGCAATGTGTATGTGGTTAATATCTGCAATATACTCTATGGCTTATGGACAGTGTATTGATTTCCCTGTGTTGCACTGGCTCTTAAGAGCAAATCAATGGGACCATTTTCAAAAATAAATGAGAATGTTTTAACTGCCTACGATTCTTTTATTCTGGAATTGCAAATTGCACTTTGCCAACTACCAAGCTGGTGTGCATAAAAAGATTCCTTACTGTGTTGTTGGGCTGCCTTCCTCAGCTAAAATATGGTTTATACTATACCAAGGCCACATTTAATTCATAATTTCTCCAAAGTAAACAGCAGGCTGTTCTTCATGGCCATTGTAATCAAATTTGCATCTCATTTAAAACAGATTCTACTTCCTTTTCCTCAGTCAGAAGAAGTTAATGGTTTTATTGCCCTTTGGAAGAACTTATTTCCCTTTCTTTATTTTTAATTTGGGCTGGGGTTTTTCTAAAGAACAAAATAGCTCACATTACAAAAAGAAAGATTCTGCCTTTAGAGAGGGTAAAAAGTAAAATTTCAGGATCATTGGAATTTGTCTTTTAGGAAAAAAAAATCTTTAAAAGGTTTTTTTTTTCTGATACCATTTAGTCAATTTGAATTAATTTTGCCATTAGCTTTCTTGGAAGATGCTTTAATTTCCCTAGGGTTTTTTTTTTCTATTTTAATATTATAGAAACAAAAAACATCCTCATCTTTGTAATGTTACTGGTATCTACTCAATCTAGCTTTTTTCACAAGATGTATCAGTANCAATTTTTGCATAACTAACTTTATATTTTTGCATTACTTTTATTTTTGCGTGACTGTGAATACTGTGCAGGCCAAGCATCAAATGACACCTGAAGAACAGCAGAAGTTGCCAAGTGCTGAAGTGTTATACATGTCTTTTTGTCACTTTTCCCTGGGTTTGGCTGCCCAAGGAAAAGGAAATATATTAGCTATTCAGTGCAAGAATCTGTCAGTCATATGTGATGGAAATAAATGCAGGAAAAGTGGGGAGGGGGGGTTGAATCATGTTCTTCTTGCTCCCTCTTCTCCTGGCGCTCATTATTTATACAATATTTATGAATTATTATGCATTGTTTACATTCGTGTCATGCCCAGGAGCTCCAGTTCTGATAAGGATCCCCACTGTGCGAGGTGCTGTGCAGAGCCAGCAATGTCTGCTCAGACTCCAGGGATTCAGAGCCATTACAAAAGGCAAGGTCAATAACAGAACGAGATGTTTAAGGGATGAACATAAGATGATGAGGCATTTTTCATCAGCTTGGAAGGCAGTGGTCTCAGCATTCCAGGATTTAAGCACTACCGAGTTGTGATGGAAAATTACTTTATTACTCCATTCAATTAATAAAGTTTTAACACTAAATATTTATATTATATCACTCTAGTGGACTCCATTCTCTATATTGAGAATAACATGCTTTCAAAATAGCACATGTATTTGTACAGCTGCAGCAAAATTTTTTGCAACAAATTAACTTGGGGTCAAACTCTCCTTTCCTCACCCCACAAGTTGTTCCAGAGAGAACTTTGCAGAGTAAGGTCTGACACGCTGTGACATTCAGCAACAATACTGAATGCTGCCAAAGCCAGCTTAAATAATCCTTTGCTCCTTCCCAGCTGTGTGTTTCTATTCCTGTCCCATGCCTGCGCTGGATAGCCACAAGCATTTGTGCAGCATATTGTCAGCTGGATTTGCAGATGCACAATAACCTATTAAATGCTATTTATGAAGCTGGATATCACAGTAACTGAGGTTAGAACAAACTTACCTGGCCTTGCTGAGCAGAAGGAGCCTGATTTTGTGGGGTCAGGACTGACCTTAGTGTCACTCAGCCAGTGCCAGTGTCCCACTGAGCTGAATCAGATCGTGTCTATGGTATGGATACGTTAATGCCAACCGTGCCTACGTTAGGAAGCAGTGCCATAGAATTGGAAAGGGTTTGGAGAACTAAACAGCTGCTGCTGAGGATCCAGCTTCTGAACTATGCACACTCCAGGGGCTTTATTTACGATTAGATCTAATGTTGTCCTACAGACCCCTCAGCAGCTGGAGCCTGTCAGAGGCAGTTCTGAAGTACATCTCCTGTTTTCTGGTGCAACTCTTAAGGAACTCAATTCATGTGCTCACATTAAGAACAGCAGAGCCCTGGGATGAGCCTCAGAGACTGTCATCCAAAGGAGCTTTTTCAGGGACCATCACCTTTCCCAAATGTCATAAGGTGGAACAGTAAGAGTGGTCTTCTGGAAGCCTTGCTGTATCTCAGACAGGTTCACCAACACAGAGATGAGGTGGTTGTTTTTAATACTCTAAGTGAAATTACTCTGGCAGAAATTTGGAGCCATCAAAAACCTCACTGATACACATACTCATGGGTCTCCAAGAGAACTCATATTTACAGAACCTCAGCCTCTACATAATGCTGCATTTAAACTGCAGATACACCTCAGTGTTTAACAGGAGTAGGGAAGTGTGAAGTTCGGAACGTGACACTCAACCCTCACCTCCCAAGAGCAGAATCTCTAGCTGCCAGGCAACAATTTAGGTCAAAAAACACTTATCAGCTTTTCCTTCATCTGTGGCATGTGGATAAAAAAGTCCTGTGTAGATCTTGCAATCCTCAAGCTCTTGATTCTCAGTTAAGCACTGTGCCGGTAATTAGAATTCTTATGACTCTCAAAGGACGAAACCAGAAGATTAAAAGAACTTTATTTTCCTGTGAGATTTTATGTTCTATACTTGAGTGACTGGGAGAGATGATCATTGCTATATACAGGCTAAAAATGTTTATTGCTGGCTTTGCTTTTCTTGTGCAATGCTATGTAGGTCATTGTCAAACCTAGGGAAAGAAGATAGACATGAGACTGAAAAAGAGGACTGAAAATCAGGAAGTGTGAGTCCTTGTCCTTGAACACATAGCAGGTTCTTCGCATCACACTTTTACATTTATGACTAAAGGTAACATTTGTTCCCTACTATGCAAAAGTCTTAGAGTCTGACTATATTGATACGTGTAAAATGTTTTAAATTGCCATGGTAACAGTTTACATTCATATTTATATGCAGATAAATGAAAGCAAGGTCTATCTTTTATGGTGATAATAATAAAATAGAATTTATGTATGGTCATACCTCAAACAAATCAGGGAAGTTTTGTATTTTTGTTGGAGTCAGTCAGGTTCTACATTTGCGGGGGGGTCTGCCAGTGAGAAGCAAGATTGGTGTGGAGCAAGGTGGAATAAGAGCCACATGAAACACTTGGCAATGTGCCTTTTACTTTGATATTTTAATTATATTACAACATCTATCTATCTGAACAATTCATATACTGCATTTCTGTAATAGGTTTTTACTCTGGCTCTGTGGCTATGTATGATAAATCAGAGGGCTGGACAGGTATGAAGCTACACAAATGACTCAGCTTCACCTGATGTTTCTGAGATAAGGTCAAAGGCATTCCTAAACAAAATTTTAAAATGTCCTGGAAACTGCATATGAATGGTCAATTGCCTCTTTGGAGTAAGAGACACATGAGGAATTGCAAGGCACCCTTTCATTTATTAAGGCCATATACACCATTACACCACAGAGGATGTAGGAGGAAACAGAGCTATCCCTGAGTGATTACTGAAGGGAAAATGACAAGCATGTGTTGTTGTTGCAGGAGTTACACCAGGTCATCAGTCCGGTAGGGCCAGGTGGAGACACGATCAGCTTGGAGAAGTAAGTGCTGACCTTTGAAAACTGACAGAGGATGAGGCCCCAGAAAGTAGGAAAAGTATTCGGGTTTCTAATTTCCTGTTGTTTTCCAATGTCTGTGAACCACTGGGCAGTTATAACTTCCTATATATTGAGGAATCTGTGCCACCATCCTGACCTTAACAAAGGGAAAGTAGGAAGAGTCACAGAATTTTAGATCTTTTCTGACATTAAAAGAAAGAACAGAAAAAACCCAAAGTATGTACTTTCAAGTACCTGCAAGACAACGAAGTGTGAACAGTTAAGAAAATAAACATGACATTGAATAAATATCCTTTTTTCTTGTAACAGTCTAGCAGTCCTGGGCAATAGTTGAGTCTGCACTTAATACGACTTTTGATTCTGTTCTTTGTGATTTCCCTGTAACTACCTAAGGAAATATGGTCCACTTCTGGCACCTCCACAGTCCTAACATTTGGGAATTTTCTCCTGGAGCGTGGTTACTAACACTTCACACTCAAGTTTGGTGCTATCCTGTACCTTTGCCAATGGCCCAATTAATGGAATAACAAGTGTACTTAGGAAAATCATCAGGCTAGAAGGGTCAGAAAGCCCACTGTGTATCAGGATTCCATTGTGAGGTTATTGTGGCAAGCTGAATAAATTACCTGAAATGAATGAAATGCCTGGCAAGAGGAAAAATTTTCAAGAGTAATAATCATCTGTATAAATACAAGCTCAGGAACAGCTGGTTAATCAGGAGTTCTGCGGTAATCCTAGATCATAAATTGTTGAAGGAACCAGTAACAAAAAAGTGAAGAAGAAATCCATTTACACTACAATGAATACACAGGAGCATTATGCATAAGACCAGTGCAGTAATCCTTTTACTCTGCTCTGAGTCAGACCTCAGTGGGAATTCTATATTCAGTTTGATACAACCATTTTAAGAATTATCTATAGAAAACAGGCCAAAGGAAATCAAGGGTAATCTGAACTTTAAAAGCTGTGATTTATTATTTGAAGAACAGGGATTTTTTGGATTGGTTTCTCATTGGAAACAGGAAAACAGTCATGAAACACACAAGAATTGCTGGAAAGAGGACAAGAATAACTGGTTTCTTTGCCCAGTGTCACTGAAGCATAGAATGGTGGAGGCTGAAAGGTACCTGTGGTTCAAGCCCTCTGCTCACAGCAGGATCAGCTAGGGAAGGTTGTCCAGGTTCATGTCCAGAGGGTTTGGGTATCTCCAAAAACAGTAACTCCACCCCCACTCTGGGCAATCTGTGCCACTGTTTGACCACCCTCACAGAAAAATAAAAATTCTTAACTCTAAGTGAAATTTCCTGTATTTCAGTTTGCAGCCATTTCCCCTTGTCCCTTCACAGGATATCAATGAGAAGAGTCTAGCCCCATTTTCTTTTCTTCCTCCCTTCAGGCATTTACACACATTGAAAAGGTTCCCCCTTGAATCTTTTCATTTTGAGGCTAAACAATCCCAAGTCTTATTCCAGAAAATACAAGTACTGAGCATAACCACAGGAAGAATGAGTTAGACAAACAAAGAATGAGTTAGAAACAAAGCATTTGGCTAAACAGGCCTGGGAACAGACTGCTCAGTGACATTATCTGGGCACTATCCACTGCTGCTGTTGTTTAAGAACAGGTTAGGCAAGACAGGAACGAGGTAATGTGATCTCTTCCTATTCACAACCTACAAGGATTTGCTGCACCCTTAATTTTTATGAATCTCAGTCTCTTTGCCCATTTCCACATTTCTTTAACCTTCTTTTCACCCATTCTCTGTCTTTCTTGTCTAATGCATGTATCTGTCAAGCAGCAGTAGAAGTTTCTGCCAATCTGTCAAGCAGCAGTAGAAGTTTCTGTAGCAACCCCACAGAATTGTAAATACTTGCCAGCTGCAAGAAATTGCAACATCTATCCTACTCAACCCTCTTTGCTTTCTGTGCCTCCTCCACCTGGGTTCTGAGCCTTCTGAGCAATAGGCTTCCTGCCATGTCCTGTGTGCAGCTCTTGTGAGGTCACTGCCTCGTTATAAATATTGTGCAAATTGAACTTGGGCATCCAGAGCCACCTGAGAAATTGGCACTTTTCAGGCCAGTGGATTCCAGCACTTCCCTAAGGCTGTAGATACTTCATCAGAAGGTTTGGGCCAATTTATTGTTGGCCAAAGCTTCTCAATTTATTGTTTTAATTAAGAAAAGAAAGCCTCCTTCATGAGAGTTTTGTTTCTTTCTGTGACATTTATCAACGTTTTTTTTTTTTTTTTCCTAGGCAGCTGTTGTAAGCTGTGGAAGGAAAAATGGGAAAAAAAGATAAAAAAGCCTGACATTCCATTTCTCACCCCTCAGACATATTTACCTCTTTACAGAAAAAGCAGCCCTGAATGGGCCAAAAAACCCACCCCAAAAAATGAGAAAGAAAACATGAGCAAGTCCCCAAATAACTTTCCTGCTCAACTAAACCAGTTTGAAATGAGGTTTCTGAGAGCAGCTGGTGCACCACACAAGCAATTGTTCTGTTTGGCTGATTTGATTTGCCTCAAGCTGCAATGTTAATTACAGTGAAAAAAATAAACAAACTCCAGTTAAATTTGCTAACAATCCTAAAAATAGGAGCTCCTGTCCTACTCTTAATCAAACACAGCATCCAAAAGCAAGCACAATTTAATACTAACAAAACCAACTGTGGTCATAGGTTTGATTCTCGTTAGAGTATGTAGTTCTTAATATCAGGTTTGTTTAATATATTTGATTCAGTTTAAGAAAGATAAAACGAAAAATTTATGTCCAATTCTTATTTTATAATGCCTATGGGGAAAGGATTTGGGGAGCACTGGGAATCAACACCACCTGGTTATATAACTGACACTGCAAATAATTCCCTGTGCTACTTGTAAACTGGAATAATGGGCACATGACCTATGCCCATGGAGTATTTCATGACTGGAAAGCACTTTGGAATCAGGTAATTAAAAGACTACATAAGTACACACAAGAGCATGCAAAGTTCCCTGAGATGGACATCAGGTGAAAAATAATCCCCAACAATTGTGAAAATAGGATTAATTTATGTCAGGTGAAAAATAATCCCCAACAATTGTGAAGATAGGATTAATTTATGTCAGGTGAAAAATAATCCCCAACAACTGTGAAGATAGGATTAATTTATGTGGACACTACTCCATCACGCAAAGACCAATTTTTGCTCTATGCTTTACATGTCCTCTAATTCTTACAGTCCAATTTGTTCATGGGAAGGCTGTCTCAGCAATCAAACCATAAAAATTGGAGCAATCTTTAGAGTCAGAGGTTTGTGGCTCCTTGGCAGCTTTTATTGGTGACATAAGTCACTCTGAAGGGATAGGCAATCACTTCCTCTCAGGGAAAAAGTGGCTTATATGAATTCTGACCCGGCCTGCCTTTGACAAAGAGCACCCTCAACAAAAGAAATATTTACTGAATAGATTGATTGTGATTTTAATATCTTGCCCTTTCAAAATGGGTTTTTCAGAAATCAAAGTGTACCTATACCGATGCTGGTCAGAAGGGACCTTTGGAGATTGTTAGCCTAACCTTTCACTTTATTTAAAAGCAGGGCTGAAATTTTATACCTTGCTGCTCCTCACAGTACATCTTCCCAATCTGTATAAGGAAAAATAACTGATACAAAGCACTGGAACCACTAAAATCCCACTCTTATTTTGTAGGTTTGAGGTTTTGAAGGGTTCAGGCACCTCTAAGAGCAACACCTGAGCCAAAATTATATTTATGTGCTGAGACAAAAATGATGTTTATGTGCCATAAAACCCACACAAGCGTTACCTTCTCTGTCCAGCCGTGCAGTGCCAGTCCCTGTCCCCTGTGCCGGTCCCGGGGGGTTCTGACGTCACCCCCGTTTTCCTGTAAATCCGCTGGTTTCGGGTTTGCGGCATCCGCGGGGCGCTGCTGCCCCCTGCCGGCCGCCGCCCGCGCTACGTCACGGGGCTCTGACGTCATAGCGGAGGTGCTGCGGCCACCGGGATGGGCGAGGGGCTGGGACTGTCCCCGGCACCGTGCCGCTGCCCCGGGGCCCTGGGGAAGGCTTTGTCACCGCCTGGGTTTAATGCTGGTGTGGCTCTAATGGAGCATTTTGTTGGTGCACCTGCGTAGAGTCACAGAATCACTGAATTGTCACGGGTGGGAGAGACCTTCCAGATCATCCAGTCCAGCTGTCCACCCCTAAACCCCAAACCACATCACCCAGCTCCTCTTGAACACCTCTAGGGATGGCGACTCCACCATCTCCATGGGCAACCAATTTCCAATGCCTGAGAACCCAGAGAGTGAAAAAATTTTCTTCTAATATCTAACCCTAATGTCCCCATCTGAAAATCTGTATGATGAATGCTTAATTACCACTCACTGGCACTGTTAGGTTCTTCCACTGAGTGGATTTTGCCTTTATCAGAGCATCATGTAACAAAACACGTTCGTTAGGAACAAGTGTCTCAGATCAAGCCCAGGGAACTTCAGGAGTTCCGATTTTAAATTTGACAGACTCTTGGGGTTTTGTTTTGCCAAGATGTGCCTTCTGCGCATTATTGGTATTACCAATACAGCGCATGACCTGCTTGAGTCACACTGGAAATGTCCATTTGAGCTAATAAAAAAATTGAGTTATTTCTTGCTCTGTCATTTACATAAATACACTCAGGCTCTGTTCCAACTTCTGGAAGCAAAGGAAACTTTGGCTGCCCAGTCCTTGAGACAGAAAATCCACCAGGGAGGACAGGGGAAATTGTAAGCACAAAAAGCTCCTTAAATCTCCTGCTCCTGGGAGGAGAGTTACAGGAAAAGAAGCAGAAGGAGGGGATAACTGTGATAGATCAGGCTTCACCAGCAACAACTAGAGACTCATTCAGAGTTCCCAATGGAAAACTGAGGGACAATAAGTTAAAATATCACCACGTGACACTGAAAGAATTCACCTTCTTGGTGATGTAGCTTGGATGGTACAAAATGTGAAAAAATTATAAAGATAAATGCTTTAAGCCTCTCTGTAAAAATCGGAGAACATAGGTTTAATTTTAATGTAATTAAACCAAGAAAGCATCACTTATGGTAAAGAAATAACTTTTATCAGATTTATCAGAGGAAAGTACAATACACACTCACAAATAATAAAGTTATGTCTCAATTCTATATTCCTCATTTGAAAAAAAACACGAATTCAAGGGAGTGAGTAAAATTTGCAACGTTTTTCTGGGTGAACATTGATACAGGGCCTGGTTTTGCAGCTGGCTGATTCATTCTCTTCTATTAGGGAAAAGCCAGGCCCATCACACCAACGCTGACCTGCTCACTAATCTCAAAAGCAGGTGTCACTGAGAGCAAGGTATTTGAAACCACACCTTCCCCCAGTGCTTTTTCCACTTCAATTCACCATCCTTTCCCTCAGGTTGTGCTCAGTTTCAAGCCTGCAGGAAATTAAGAGCTGCTTGTGTTCACTCCAGAAGAGCTGCTGGGAAAATTCTGGGTTTGTTCTTTCTGAACCTGCAGGTTTGTATTTCTTTTGAGATTGATGGATTAGGATTGTGGGTGATTTTGAGATTTGGAACGAGGATTAGAGTTGTGGTTGTGGAATAAAGAGGTGAAGAAATGAGCCAATGGCTTTCTTTTGGGTTTATAAACTGAATCAAACTCTAATGCCTGTGTTGGGGTAATTATCTTCATGTAGATCCCGGACTGGAAATGTTTACTGGTTTTATGTGAAGATCAAGAGTGTCACGTGCAAGCAGGGTTCTACAAAAACCAGCTTGGAAGCCAAATCTCAAAGTATCCCCTGTTAAAATGCTGGATATGTCAGTGTTGTTTGTTAAAACTGGAACTGCAGGACCCCAAGACCTCCAATGCAAACCTGACACCTTTTATAAGCTTTGAAGAGAAACCCTAGGAATGCAGGCATCCCCCAGAGCCTGCCCACACCGCTGGGGAGCACCCTGCCAACACGGTGGGCACATGCAAAGTGAGAAAATTCTCTTCACTGTTACAGGAAACCATTTTCATCACGGTCCTCCTGCTTTTCCAGCAGGGCAGGAGGAAATTCTGGTGCCCGGGAGGCGCGGCGGTGCTGCAGGGAGGCGGCCATGCCGCACTGGGACCCCTCGTGGGGACACTCAGGGAGGGTTGGTGACATCAGCAGCGTCCCGGGAGGCGAGACTGATGCCTTGAGAAGGCTGACNCCGTGCCCTGCCCCGGTTCTCTCATCAAATGACATCCTGTGAGGTGCCTCAGGTTCCTGTGGCACCTCACTGAAAAAAAAAAAAACACTGTGCCACAGCTGGATGGATTCAACTCTGACTGCAATCCCAAAACAGGGATGTGCACACAGAGGGGCTGCTGGGGTCACACCCTCAATCCGAGGCACGGGAGGAACCAGAACTCAGCCATGCAGTTTCTCAGCTCTATCAAATCCACGCCCTCTCATTTCACAACCGTGTCTGTTTCTTAGCGTAGTCAAGCACCAACTATTCAAGGCAGGGATTCCCTACGCAGGTAATTGTATGTTATATAACAGAGTTACGTGTCTAATTGTTACTGAGGGGGAAAAAAAGGTATAACAATAATAATTGCTATGATTCCTGCCTTCTCCAGTAGTGCCTATTTTCCTTGAAGTAATCAGGGACTTGTTGCTAGGTAGTTAATACTAAAGGTACCTTAAATATTTTAATGTGTCTATGCCTGCTGTTTCTAGGCAGCAATATTTGTTTATGATATTGTTATCCAGCCCTACCTTATATCCTTTATTCAGTGTAATCTAATACATCCATACAGCTAAACTTCAGTCCTGATACTTTTATTTGTCACAGAGCAGCATATTGAAGTAACTACTCTTTAGAATGACAAGATGCCTCTGATGTACTAGATTTAATCTTTGTCAGGGTGCTAGTTAACAATCTTAGGAACTAAATGAAACAAATAAGGCCTTTTAAAATTTGGTAGTGCTTCAGTGCACTTTCAGCACCAGCAGATGCTTCCATCTGCCACAGTGCAAACTTCCAAAGTTTTAAAGCAAATTGGATGATCTCACTCTTGGGTGGAGAGAAGCCCAATTTGGATTGATTTACATTACCTTGATCCTTGTTTTCATGCTTCCAGGCATGTTCCTTCTAAAAAGCTGGCTTTATACTGGGTATGCAAGCATGCAGAAACTTTGATAAACATTTGAGATTATTAGCTCAAGGTCAAGATGACCTTTAATTAATGAGAGAGGTTAAAGGTGAACTCTCAGCACTTTTTTGGACCAAACTCTCTAAATTTTTAAGAGAAATCTCCACATGCTCTATCTTGCTCTTTTTTCTAAGTGGTAATAGGTCAAGGGATAGAAACATTTCATGGTTGTGGAAAGGCAGCTGGGGAGAGCAGGAATGGAGATGAGACAGGAGCGCATCAGCAATTGTGACACGAGGGAAGGTCCTGGGGACCAAGTACTCACCAACACCTACTGAAATGCCCAGCTAGGGATGTGTGCTATCATTTCATCAGTCCTTTGGAAGTAAAAATTGCTGCATGTGTGGCTGCTGGGCAAAACTGCTTTAGGTTTTCCTTGCTTTCATCTCATCTTGATTTAATAAAATAGGAAAGCTCACACTGGGTTAAGCATTATGGCTCTTACTGACAGATTTTACAGTCTGAGCAGTGCACTTGGAGCGGCAAGACAGAGTGCTGACAACTCCTATTCTTTGCCACAGATCAGTATGGGCTGCAGGAAAAAAAAAAAAACAACACATTATCTGCCTGCCAACCCTGTGGGAAACGCGCAAGGGAATTATTCCAGACACTGCTCATTTCTGCAAATGGAAGGAGCGGAGCTTTCCTGACAAAACAGAAATTGATGAGAACTCAAAGTTCACGAAATGATGAGAGCAATAAATCAGGGCTTCAAGTAACCCATGTGGATGACTGTCAGGGGCTGCAAAAATGCAGTAAAAAACAGTCTAAGTTCCATAACCCCATTGCTGCTAAATTCAGTGTATTTCTTTTACTGTTTTAAAACTCAGGTAGCCTCCTATTTTTAAAAATTATTTTATATTTGTGAAGTCAGATGAACAGCAGACAGATCATCTCTCCCCTGAATAGATATAAGTAGTAATATTTCAAAGTTTGTTATATTTTCTTGCCTGCTCACCTCATTCCTAACATAGGCACCATATTTCATTAGAAGGAGTGAATTATTTTCATCTCTGTTCTGTCTCCAGCCTTTTTACCAAGACTTCCAACAATGTTATCCTTTAGTGCAAACCCTATCAGTGATTTCTGTGTTTGTTGTGGCACACGTCAGAGAACATTGCACAGTCCTTGAATAGATGTCAAATGTAAAGAACCAGGGACGAAGAAAACCAGATTACGTTTTTAATTCTGAAACATGAAGCGTGTCCTTACAGATCAATGCCCTTTGGAATTATTTTCTGAAATATGTGTGGCAAATGTGATTTTCTTCTTACAGTCTGAAATTTAACGTAAGATCCTCCACTTCTGCTTGCCCTGCAATTTGCTGGTGCAGGGACATATGGAAACTAAAGGCTGGCTGGACCCATTCCTTCCCTTCATGCAGATTTCCAGCTTCTGGAGTGGAAATTCCAGCAGGAACAACTGAACTAGCCTCTTTATTCTTTTTAAGTTGCTTATTTATAGATCCTGGAAAGGTGTTTGGCTGAGAATTGGTGTGTTCCCCTGCTTTGTAACCAGCCTCTTGCCCATCTTAAAATAACTCTTGCTCTGGATGACAGGGGCTGGCATTCAGTTACATTGGTCTCTAGTGTCACGGGCACAGGGACTGATCCCCTGCACAATCCTATGGATGTGTTCTTTGGGCAGAGCTCAGGAACCCAAATTATCCAGTCTTAAAGGCTGCTTCTTTGTGCAACCAGGCCAATGGATCTCAGTATCACCCATTTAAGCAAAAGATTTATCTTAAGAAAAAAATAGTTTAAACACACTTGTTCATTTGGCTCTCCTGTACCATTGCACATAAATAGGTGAAAGTGCCAATAAAACCACTGCTTGCTAAATGCTAAAATGATTGTGTTCATATTTCATTAATGGCAGTACTATATCTATCCAGAGAAGTTTGGCTTTGGAGTTCTAATATTTACAGTAAGGCTCCAGGAAATGGTATTTTGTATGGCTAACTTCTGGCTTCAATCTGTATTCCACAGAGAGTGCTGAGCTCAGATCAGTTTTTCCTGAAGGCCTCCTTTACCCAAGTGGCCCAGAAGGGCTGGATTTGTTTCTGTCAGAAAAACTGGTTTATTGCTGGCTTTTGTAACAAACCCAAAATTTTATGGTATTCAACTTCTACAGCACTAAGGTTTGTTTCTAAGACATCTCCTATTTTATTTCTTGGACACAACAGGACCAAAAGCACAGAAATTATTGCCCATTACTAGACCTTCAGTCTAAGCCAATTTTCCCCCATGTTTCTGTACATTCTATTTAAGTTCATGATATAGTGCCTTCTATTTGATTACCTGAGTATTTAAAAAGATCAAGACATGCACATTTAAGGAGGGAAACTGAAAACGTAGCAAATTAAAACCTTCTCATAAGCATACCTTGACTGAGATTTGTCCTCTTCAGCAGCTGTATGCCAGCCACCAGAAGCTACTTTTTTATTAAAATTATTTTTAAAAGAGATACCCTCACTGAGGACACTGGATCAGGGCTTTCCTTGACTTACCTTGACCTGAGGTGCAGGGGCAGAATCTGCCTCTACAAATTACTGTGCTGCTTTCCTGCCTCCTGGGAGGAATGTGATTTGTACCCCTTCCCTTCCCCACCTTGCCTGCAAACACAGCTAAGCCAACATAAAGCTGAAAGCAAAACATATCCCAGATAAAGGGTTTGTCCCTCCCTCTGGAGAGGAATTGGACACCAATTTCTGTCTCACCCTGCTCCTGGGGGCAATGTAACTGCTGCCCCTTCCTCGGGGCATGGCATGGTTTGGCAGCCTGTAAATAAATAGTCAAAGTGCTATATTTACAGGAAACACAATGCCTTGCTGCTGTGAGGATTTAAATATAGAGAACAGGCCACTACTGGCATTTAAAATAGCACTAGCTGGACAAGATAGTGCAATCAGAAAATAGCCTAAGCTTTTACTGTGGTTCCATGTACAGGCTTTTCACATCCCTCCTGCTACTTTCAAATGAGCTGAATCAGTTCCTTTCACTGACAGGGGATCATTTGCTTTTGAATAAATTGCACTGCTTGACATTTGTTCAATTTTTTGAGATGGCTACTGCAAATGCACCTTGTATTTGAAAACCTTGCATTCAACAGCACAGCTGCTGCTGTGCATGGCTGTATTTGAGAAGCAATGTAACATAATTCTTATGGTTTTAATCTCCTAAGTGCTTTCTACCTGAGTTTCAAAGCCAAGATTCCAGCTGTCACCCAGGGTTAAAGCACAGAGCATGTACCACCATCCTGCAGAAAGGCAAGAGAAGGAGGAATCCCCTTCCTCTCCTCTGCCAGCTCCACACATCGCTGGTACCAAGTCAAGGCAGCAAACAGGCTCTGCACAGAGTAGGTCAGGAGCTCACAGGGAATGGGTGGGAATCTTCAGCTGCTTCCTCCTTGGCCACTCCCTCCTCCCAGCCCATATGCAGGATTTGTAGCTATGCTGATGTGTCCAGACACATAAACTGGACTGGGCGCAGTTTAGTCTTGAGCAACAGAGGAAACAAAGAGAGACTATGACTCAGAGCACCAGTCTCCAGCTAGGCAGCTCCAGGGCAGCCAAATGTACTTTCCCTTATTAGGCCACATCATGAAAGCTCACTTTGAGTTGCACCTAATTCTGCAGTAGTAGCACCGACTTTTAAGAATCAACTTCTAAAGCAGCACTTGGCAGAGTGCAGCTCTACCTCCAGCTTTACTTCTTAAAAGAACCCTTTCAGTTGTAATTCGACTCCACCTACTCTGACCAACACTGAATAATGGAACATGAATCAGGCCCCATTAGCAGCAGATGACATGTATTAGAAATCTAGCACCTGTTTAGCTCCCTGTAAATACTACATTTTTAAAACTATAATCCTAATTTCCACTGTGCCACCTCAGTTAATGAGGTAGTTTTGATCTGGATTATTTTAGTGCTCTACTAAGAGAAACTATTAAAAGGTAGGGCCTTATACCTCCCATAGACTTTACTTAGAGAGCTCAGTTCTAAAAATCCACAGCTGATTTTCCTCAATTTAAGTATTTTTGTTACATGATGTCAGATTTGTGTCCTCAGATGAAATGTAACCCTGCATGAGCAATGTGCTGCTGAAGTGAGTTCATGCAGGAATTATGCAGGCAGCTGAACTTTCACACCTCTGCTTCTAGAATGCCTCAAATGCTGCTCCCGAAGCTGGAGCAGCCAGAAGGTTACAAGACATTGTGTATTCTCACACGGTGCTGTTGACTATGAAAATGAAACAAAAAGAAGCATCAACCTTCCACCTACAACTAAGCAGACAGTTCACAGCCAAAATGCTACACATATTGCAGTATAATTTACATGCTATATTGTTACTTTAAAATAAAGAGGGACAGTTCTCAATGACCACTCTCAACCAACCTCTTAAAAAGAACAGATTTTCAGATGGGCTTAAACCTTATTTCAAATGCACTCTCACGATTCTAAGTGTAGTTCAGTAAGTGATCAATTGCCTTGAGCAGATTTGTTTTGGCATTCGTAAATTTGGAGTTCTAGGCTGCAAACATGCTGTCAGGTGAAAGAAAATTTGCATTTGTAAAATTAACAAGTCAAGTGTAACTTCTGGATTTCAGTTAGGACCCCTTCCTCCCCTGCACTGACTGCTGCTTTCATTTCACACGGGTATAGCTGAAACATGGTTTATCTCCCTTGCTTAAGCGCAAATTGTTAATCTCTTTGAACAAAGCATTGCTTAAAACTGTTCACAAAGTGAGAGGAATCCTACTGACACTATGAATACAAAATGTATTTCTAAACACAAAAAAAAGTGTACTTCTGCATACAAAATTCTGTACTTGTTAATAAAACAATAGTGACTTTGCAGAAGAAATTAAGAGCTGGAAATTTCTGTAAGACAACCACAGATCTCAATGTTATAAACGTTTCTGTTAAATAGTGACTTCAAAGGCAAGGGGGCAGAAATGCTCAGCCAAATTCCTTTCTCAACCCATAGATGTGACACAGCAACAACATCAGAAGGGAGGACATGAATAGAGAAAGGCATGTTTTGCCTTGATGAGAAAACAGCTGTCAGACTTCAACTATAATGCTGCACTAACAAGTCTGTGTTCAGAATAGTGTATTGAAAACTAATTACTGCCTTTACAGTTCCAGCTTATAAAATCACAAGACTAAATTAGGCTTCCATATTATTTTATTTCCCTCTTAAAATATAGCATTGAAGTCCTGCACACATATAAATATCCCTACAGTTTCTTGCACACTTTCTATCCATCATTAAAGTGCCCAACTGTGAACATTAAAAGTAAAAACATTACTGTTAAGAGTGGCTATACTTGTAGGAGGACTGGTATTCTGACAATGCAGGCCACTGATTTTACAAAAATCACCTGCAAAAGAATACACCTTAAACAACACGCATCAATATTAACCCTGAAGTCATTTTTCTTTTCCATCCAGCTTATCTAAAAGCAATTAATGTACAGGGTTTATTTTTGAAACATGTCTTTTACATAGTGTAAGAATAAAGGATAAATGCATCACTTTCTTTCTAGCTCCCTCCTTTCCCCACAAAGTGTTTACTGTGTCCCAAGCTGCTATGTTGATTAAAACCAGTTGAAAAGAGCTCCGGAAATGCATGCAACTTAAAATTCACTTAAACACACTTTAAGTTATAAAGTCTGAGAGATTTCGATTTCAGCACGTGGCTATGGTTCAGTTGGGTTACTGGATGTGTTTGTCGTGGTGGCAAGATTGGTAAACACTTCTTCCTTAGTTTCAGGCTGATGTCTTTCCATTTTGGTTTCCTCTTTAGCATTTTTATTACTGGTATCTCCCTTGCTCTTGACTTCCACAGGTTCAATCTCCATGATTTCCTGTGGTGGCTTAGGCTCTGGCAAATTTGGCTGAAGTCCATCAACTTGAACAGGTTCTGGGACATCTTCTGCTTTCTGTTCAAGTTTTTCCAAAATGGTCTGGACCTTCCTTACACCATCTCTCCTGGCCTGGCGCACATCCGCACGACCCTCAGGGTCCACTGAGTCTAGGGCTAGCAACTCTTTGGTCAAATATTCTTCAATCATCAAGTACTTTTTGTCAGTTTTCTTGCCTTCAAAGGTGTTGACTGCCTGCTCAAGCATTTGTACTTTCTCCAGAATTGCTTCCACTTTCAAAACACCAGGATGCTTTTGAGGTTCTCCTGTTTCCATCGTCTTCGGCGGCACCACTTCTTCAGGAGGAGGCTTTTCCTGGGGAGGAGCAGCCTTAGCAGGGGAAGGAGCCTTTTTATCAGCTTTCTCTGCCATGGCTGGAGCCTTCTGGGGTTGTGGTTTAGGATCTGGTTCTTGGTGGGTGACCTGGATTGGGATATATGTGGAGGGTGCCTCCGTTTCGGGCGGTGGGGCTGCCTTGTTGTCAGGCTTGACTTCAGGAGGAGGGGCTGGTCTTGGTGGCTCCTGAGCTGGGACTTGTTGCTGAGAAACCTGGTGAGCAAGGCAAGTTTTGTGTTGAGACACAACGCTCCTTATTTCCCTCTAAAGAACAAGTAATCTAACATCTAATTTTCTGTACTCCTAGCAGAGCAATTTCACACACACGAGATGTTTCATCTTCCCTGAGCGTTGCTGAATTTTACTGTTTTAAACTGAAAAATAGCACTGTGCTGAACAGTTATTATAGTCACCAATCAACTCTCTCAAACGATAAATTTCAACCCATCAAATCCTGCCCATGCTCAATAAAATCAGCCCCATAAGCAGGTTTAAAAGGCAGGACCTTTGAGCAAAGCCTTCCTCTAGCTTAAGTCAGTGGGATTTCTTGCTGAAGAAAGATTTCATCCCATTTCACTAATTAAGGGCTCATCTTTCTTGAAAAGCCAACTACTTTGCTGAGTTTTAATCACACTTTGGGCTATTCTCATCCTATTCCTGTTTTCAGGACATTCCTTTTTTGGTTAGTGCTTATTTTTAATCTTTAACCTATTTACATGCAGAGGTTACTGTGTCAATCTTATTACACTGTAGTGATTAGAGACTATCCTTGGGATTACTCCACTTTTAAATCATCAAATCAGAAATCTCTTGAAATTGAGATTAGTTTTGAAATCTTAGCAGAAAACTGAAATTTATGAGATCTGCATTTTCCTCCCCCTGGTACCCCCTTTAGTTACTTGGGCACATAAACAGTGATTTTGAAAGATACTAACCAGCTCTCATGGATTTAAATGGCTGGCGTAAAATATCTGTACTTTATTTAAAACAAGTACATAAATGGCCTATACTGAAAATCTGTTACTGCTTTACCTGTTAAACATAAAATTTGATTAGAGAGTGCAAACTCTCACTCACAAAAATAAACTAGCATCCTGACCTAGAATATGCCATTAAATCTTGAGTCTTCCTTGTTTTGTCCTAGCCTGGGTATTCAAAACTATTAACCTAATTCTGCTCCTGTCATTTTTAATGTGAAAAATCTCCAGAGAGGAAATCAAGGCTTGTTTCTTTACATACCCCCTTCCATACAGTTGTCTAATTCCCAGTAGCCTTTTAATAGTAGTTTTAGTAAGAATTCTACCATGGAAAAAAATGTTCAATGAGCAGCAGGTTCTATGACCAAGAACATGCTTCAAGTCAGAAGAATAAAAAGCTCTGGATTTTGCTTATCCTCTTTCTTCACAGCAAAAGTTACTTTGTGCATCTGATGCTATCCCCTAAATGGTTCTGAGACATCAGTGAAGCATATTTACATAGATGTCACAAATCCCACAGACCTGGTTTTCATCTCATAAACATAATGCAACATCAGTGACCTCAGTGTAATTACACCAAATTATACTCTGACAAGAGAAGATTAAATCGTGTGTTAAATCATATTTCAGTGATCCACCACAGTCCTGACAGGTAGAAAGGCAACTTGCTGCTTATCTCAGGATCTCCCAGTCTGTTTAAATCTAGCAGTGGAGACTGCTTTAGGTGCTTTCATGTATGTGCTAGCACAAGCTCATTTTACAGCTCTAGCCACGCTCAGGGCCCTGGGAGGTGAATCACTTCCCCATTCTACATACCTGGGGTCTGTCTACTACTGTCTGCACTCGGATGGGAGCTGGGGGCTGCATCTGGGTGCTCACTCTGGCCGGGGAACTCTCCCGACTGGAGGAGCCTCTCTGAGCCACTCGGAACGGAGACTGCGCTCGCGCCGCCTTGGGCTCCCGCTCTTCCGGCTGGATTTTGTGGAACACCGGCTGGTGGGCTTGGAACTCGCTCTGCTGGGCAGGGTAGTGGGTCTTCTGTGCCTGGTGGTAGGCTTGTGCTGGCTGGCGTGGCATATTTTCATGGATCACGGGGATTGGAATATAACCGCGAGGAAGCGGATGGCTCCCCGCGTTGGGTCTGCCAGAGGTCTGAGGGGAAACTGCTGGAGGGTCAGATGCTCCAGGAGGTTGAGGCTGCCATGAAAACAAAAACCCATTATTACATGTTAACCATCGTGTGTTCACAGTACTTTTCATTTCTAAAGAGAAAAGTGGGCAATCATCATAGACACTGAACTTGTGTTTCCAGCGTGCAAGGACTCCATTTCCCTGGTTTTTTGGCCAAGAGCCTCACTAGACAAACCACGTAAGTTGTGAGAGCATCATTATAACAAGCAGGAACCTGAGCTACAGCATTCCCAGCCCTGAAATGAGCAGGGAGTGGATGCTCAGTCAGAATGTTTGCTGCTTTTGCATGGCTGTTCCTGTCTAAACCTGTTAAATTTGAGGTAAACTAAAGCTAAGCAAACAAATTACGTGCTGGAGACAAACCCAAACCCCTAAGAGCACACAACACTGACTTCTGACCCTGGCCACACAAACAGATTTTGTATGTTTAGTTGGGGTTTTTTAGAGCATGTCATTAATTCGGTGATGCAGATATGGCTAATTCCCCTTTGCCCCCTCTCCTGTGAAAGGCCAGACTGGAGCTGCAAGAGGAGAGAGCAGGCAAGGCAGGAGAGAAGGGGAAAAAGACCCCTCTTCTAGTGCTGATCAACTGCTCAGCCGCCCATGGAACAGCAGGAACCTTGAATAAATAAATGATGGTTTGCATTACAGCACCCATCAGTGGCACTACTGGTGGCACTGCTGATGTGCAGTGTAGAGTCCTCAGCACAGGCTCTGGTCACTTGGCACCCACACTGCACTGCCTGAGCATGTGACAGCAAGTCCTGAGGGCCTCCCTCCCTGATTATCTCCATTAAGTGGTACAGAAGACACGTTCCTAAAGCCCCTCTGCAGACAGGGCAAAGCTGTACACTGCTGGGAGAAGGAAAAGCTGAGCTTGTTGTCTTAGACAGGCACGGTTAGTCAAGACAGCTGAGAAACCTGCCAACAGCATTTTAATTACATTCTTCAAACTCCAAATGGGTTTCAGAGAAGATGCCACCGCTGTTGAATTACAGACTTGATATGTTTTCAGCTTGGTGAAGGCTGAGTTTCCTGGTCATCTTACTTTGAATAAAAATGAGGCTTATATTTCCATATATTACAAGAATACCAATTTGCTAATTCTCTACAGAGAGCAGGCCAAAAATCCCACCTTCTGAAACACAAAACAAGAAGGATGACATTTTTTCAAAGACATTCATAGTCTGAAAATATTTTCACATGCCACTGAAGGACAAAAATACTTTACAACTCACTTCTACATCTCTATATATGCAAATCCATTTCATACAACTGAAATTTGCAAATAGGAAGCAAAGATCTTCTGAAGTGGCCTGGGTTGTTAGCTGACTGGACACTCGTCTCTCCCACTTTGTTCACCCAGTTTGACTCACAGTGCAGAACACAAGAGGCTTGCCTGCATCCTCCACTTGTGGGGGAACCCGTACAAACCCTAAAAAAGCCCTCCCCTGCCACAGGGCCTGTTCAGCTCTGCATTTATCTCTGCAGAATCATTCCAGAACAGAAGTGGGTGACGCTAGAAAAAACCCATACATATTCATGCTGCCATGACTGTGCACTTTCAGTACCCTGCAAGTGTTGGGAAAAACACAATCCTGTGGCGAGCTGGGCTTTCTAAAATCCCCGTGTGACATTCAGGCCATAAATGCTGCAGAGACCACTGCAAGCAGAGCCCAGCGCTGCTGACGCTCACCTCGGGTCCGTGCGTGGCCGGCGCCGCCGCAGCTGCCGGTGTCTGTCCACATTGTTTATCGGCCGCCGCGGCCTCCGCCGGCCCCCGCGCCGGCGACTCGGGGCCACCATAGCCCCCCCTGAGGGGTGCCTGAGCCTGCCCCGCGGCGGGCACGGCCTCTGTCTTGTACCTCTGCAGCCCTGGCTGCGGGGAGGAGAAGCAGGGGTGCTGCTGCCGGCCGTCGAGACCCTCGTGGATGACGGGGATGGGGATGTAGCCCGCCCGCAGCTTGGGGTAGCCCACGTGTCCTTCTCGGGCCGCCGGCTGCTTGGGGCTGTCGCGAGATGGGCCATTTGCTGAGGACTGGCCTTCCTGCAAGGGAAAACAGCACAGAAAACAGCGTGTTGGTAGCTCAATAAACGCGGTAAGAGAAAGCTGCCCTAAAGATCTGTCCTAAAAGCAGCATCAGATGCGTATGAGGAGCTCAGAGCATCTCAGGCCTGCGCAGGGCAGCCAACAGCAGGTGCCAACACTGCAGGCAAGGGGAGGAAGCTAAAAAATCTGCTTATGTGTGAGGCTTCTCATAAGCATTCACTTGTTCTTTGAAATACCTGCCTAATTCCACCTGGATTTCTTATTTATCATCACCAGCACTGCCTCTTCAGAGGGAGCTCATCCAATTCAAACAAGTACTGATGGGACCAAAGACATTTCCTCAGCACCTCTCAGAACACATCTGTGCTACATCTGAAAAGACACTTGCAAAGAAGACTAATCCCAAGAGAAGCACAGATTTTGATGGTATTGTTCTTCCCACTGGCTATTTGAAGAGATACTGACACTGCACACTGAAAATGTATTCACTTCCAGCTGAGGAAGATCTGGTTCAGTAAATATTGAGGGAGAGGGAAAGGGAAGACAGCATACCTTAACAAAGAGGAAAACACTGAAAAGCAAGATTTAAAAATCCCTGTGTTGCCTGAGTAAACTCGCTGGACAATGTCAAAGCTCTGGCAAAGGTGGAAGTGGTTCGTACTAAGAGCCCTCACAAGTCCTCTAGTAAGTTCTTCCTGCATCGGTCATTCTATTTTGAGACCCTGCAAGGGCCAAGTTCCAGATGTATCTCTAAGTCAGATCATATAACAAGCACCTCTGTCATTCAGAGGGTAATGTCATTATTCAGTAAGAGGAGAATTTAATAAGGGGACATATGGTGCAAGTGTTGGAAACCCTATTTTTAAAGAGCTGTTTAAGCTGCAAAAATATTTCATGTTGCTCCTGTACACATTAACATACCAATTCATCAGGAATTCACTATTTTACCAACCAGATTATCAGTGTTCTTCCTATATGATAGTATCACCTTAAAAAGTGATTTCTGAGAATTCCTCTTAGCAATAAAACTGCAGAGAATAGAGGCTGCTATTTACGTAAACTAATGAAGACAAAAAACACTGAAAAGGAACAAGTTCAAAGTCTGAGTCCTATTGTTCCATTTCCTTTTACTCATTAAAAAAAAAAANAGAGGCACAGAGGAGAGCCAGGCCTAGAAAGTTCGCAAAGAGAAGCAATCTGAAGTTGGCTTTCCCAGCTGCAGAACAAGGATGATGATCTCATGCCAACGTCTGCACCGGGATCCACGGATGAGTCATTTTAACTTCACCCTACCAGGAACCACATTCCTCTGCTCCACACAGGCTGTCAGGGGCTTTCAGAACCCCACACACCAACACACACTCATTCTTTCACCTTCCACCAGCACAACCCCGGCCCCACAGCTCTGCCGGGATCCGGAGGGACGCGCCGTTACGTCAGCAAACTGCATTTGCCGGAAAATAAAAAAAAAATAAACCTGAGGTGTGCTCAGCTGACAACAATGTGAGGCCGTGCCAGAGCCAAGCATGTGTCAGAGCCTGGGCTGGGAGGGGACTCGATGAGTCCCAGCGGGAAGCAGCACCTTGGTGCTGCGCTGACTCCGGGCATTCTGTGAGCGCCAGCTGCTCGCCAGTGTCCCCCGCCGCAGTAACCCGAGCAGCCACCCCACCTACAGCCACGGCTCCCACCGCTATAAAAAGGAGATTCCCTCACTTCCAGCAGCTCTGCAGGAAGGGTTTAGGAGCTGGGTGGGCCAGCAGCACCTACAGGTGCTCTGGCATGAGAAGGTGGTATCAGCCAAAGCTGCTCCGCCCCACCTGGGTGTGCAGAACTGCCCGAAGGGAGCAGCTGTTTTGGGGTCTGCATTGTCTTTGATGGCTCCATTTGGGGAGAAGATCTCCAGTTTTCTGGAGTGCCCCACAATGATAAATCATTCAACATGGACAGTGTCCCACTCCCCTCACCCTCCATGAACCCCTGCAAAGAGTCCAGCCATGGGATTCCCTTCCCTTCATGTTCAGACCTGTGGGGCTGCCCTTGTTTTGAACCTTCTCAGCAATCTGAGAAAACTGACACTGCAACTTAAGCCCTGCTAGGAAATACAAAAGAGGCAGCACAAAACCAAAGCATAAATCAGGTTGGACTGCTTTTTCAAAGCATCCAGTTTATAAGTTAAGTAAAGCTTCTGTCAATACTTAAGGGGTTTTTGTTTTATTGTTTTCTATTTCTTTTAATAGACTATACTCCCATGATTTCTCATGTATTCTTACAGCTTCAGACAACCTGTGCTGCTCCTGTGGAAAGTTAGTATTTCAAACTGGTCCTTTGTTGCAGGCTTTTTTCCCCTGTAGTCAGGTCTAACCACAGAGGCCTTAGCTGTGCAGTCATACTGGAACAGCCCTGGGTAAAAGAGCAAATGCAGCGTCCTTGTTTTTCCCACCATCAGTGGCTCCGAGGCACAGATCAGGTTTAGGGAAAGGTGCTCTCATCACAACTGCACTTCCTGATCTACATTGTCCCCTTCAACACTTAATTAATACTTTACTCTGCAAACACTTGCCTACATTAGCCAGTTTGTATCACCACATCTTTAACATTCTTCCCTGTTTCTTTTCTTCCCAATGCCATACAATCACAAACAGGGACAATCCAGGTATTCTGAAAGTCCCATCACTGGAGAATGACACCACTGAGGAGGCCCTGGGTTTGGGGAGATGCTGCCAGTGGTTCAGGTCTGTATTCAGTGATAATCTGACACAGCAGTGAGTGCGTGCAGATCCCAATGTCCCTGTCTCCAAATTTCTGGCCAAAGCAGTTCTGTTCTGTGCAGGAGAGCCTGTGTTTCCAGCCTGGGCAAACAGGTTCTTGAAGACTTCAGGAAAAGCTCAGGTGTGCCTGGGGACAAATGGAATCAAGCTCTGGAAAACTCTCATCTTCACACTACATTAAAGAAATTCACAGATTCCCTCCTAATGCTTTAATTCTACAGAACAGCCAGCACAACAAAAAGTAGCCATTTTTTGGTTTTATTTGCCTTCTATCACATACAGTTCTTGCTTGTTACATTAACAAACTTGTTACCTGGAAAAAAATCCAGAGCTCACATTTAATTCAAATCTGCACAAAGAGAATGACCAACAAATTAATGACAAGTTTTAGTCCATCATCCTTCGTGGCTTAAGTATAAAAAAAAACAGGAACCAAACTCAGGTTTCTGCATTAAAACAAATTGAAACAAATTTCTCCTGCCCTCATCTAAGGAAACAAGAAGTTCCTTAAAATTCAGAGTAGCTACAAGCACCAGAGTATCAACTAATTCTCAGTAAGTACGAGGACTGACTACCAGCAATCCCAGCTGTGATCACACAATTTACCTTGAAGAGAAAGAATCCCTCAAAAGGAGGGAGCACAAAAATGCAAAAACTGCCTTGAGCAGCTCAGAAATGTTCACAACAGTTCCAGTTGACATTTCAGGTAGCATGAAATACCCGCAGGAACTCAAACCTGATCCAGCACTCCAGGAGATGCTGAGGTAAGCCATCATATCCAGGCAAATGGGAGGTTTGGCCCAGCTGCAGGAGGGACAGTGGAGCTGTGCCTGAAGATCTGCTCAGGAGCAGGGACAGTGCTCACAGCTCTTGGGACGAGCGTTTCTGTTGTGAGGCCATCACCAGGATAAATAAAGGTGCAGCCAGCACGAGTTGTGCAACTGGAAAAAACACTTCATACCCCCACATCCTACTGCTGGCTTCCCGTGGGAAGGGCACTGTCAGGACTGACACTAAAATCCTCCAAATTGCTCCCATTTATAAATGACTTGAAGCCATGAGCCACTGGAATAAAAAAAGTGACAGCAAGAGCAAAAGCACAACCTTGCACCAGGGTTCCCAATACAGCTGTACTATCTGGAGTGGATAATGGATAACTCCAAGTGAGCCCCAAGTCTGCTCAAGTGTTATTCCAGACCCAAACACAGAAACCTGCAAATTCAGTCGCTGCTGATGCCAGCAAATTGTCACTGGAGTTTTCCAAGACAGCTCTACTGTTTGAATTAAATTTGTCAAAATAGTCTGTATTCATGTTAAATGACTTGAATAGTTGTATCAAATTCAGAATCTCCCTTTTGAGACACCTTACATAATACATTTGTCATTCCTCCAATGCTGAAATTGTCTACAGAATAAAGTCTAAAAACCTCCTTTGCTGCCATTGCACTTCTGCATTTTTCTTAACCTGTACTGATGCTATTTGCAGTACAGTCAATTCAGTCTCTAAAGCACATGTTATTCACACATGTAGCACCCCAGCAGCTCTTGCAGAGTAGCAGTGCAAGTATTTAAATTGTACCACTTTTGTAAATATTATCTAGCAAGGGGAAAACGCAATTTACCAACACTGCCAAGAGATTAAACAACTTCTCTGTATGCAAACAGATGGTCCACTGACTCCAGCATCATTCTGAACTTGTAAGCTGCTGCTATAGAGTACCACACAAAAAATTACTCTGGTTGCTCAAATGACTGAGAAAATACCACTACTTAATCTTACTTGAGAACACACCTTTCATAACTTTAAGCCCAAATCCCACCTATTTAGGAAGAAGGGAATAGCATGATTCTGTTCTTTCACAATCAAACACAGCAATACAACCAAAATGAGTGACATAACAACCAAGTTTCGTTCACACACTTGCTCAAACCTGTATTTTACCAGAAATTGCCATGAATAACAAAAAAAGCCAGTGGTACCCATTATTCAAATTAAGAATGAAGTAACTATTCTATTTATTAAAGAAAATACAGTTTTTGTCACAGAAAGGCAAAATTTTAACGATTGAAATTAGATTCCACATCCACTTGTACTTTACTTCTGGCCAGACCTTCTTTCCTTCTTTGTTGCACGAACTACAAAAGCACTACACAACCTTTGCTACCAATAGAAATCAACATATCCCAAGTATTTCTGAGAAGTTCCTCATGGCTGCTGTGTGTTTGAACACATTAACAGCACAACATCAGCATGAGCTGGGTTTTACTAATGCTTCCCAGAGAACTACACGAGTTGCAGGGTACCCAGTGATTTACTCTCAGTGCTGACTCCAAACTTCTTACAGCCCTGCCTCAGCTGCTGCAGACATTTGCATTCTCACTCTTTTACTCACAATTTGTGCTTAAATATATAGACTGAGCACATAGGCATTTGAGCAAGATATCATTAGCTAATGACTGAAGGGAACCATGAATAAGCTTAGTTGCATGAGCTGTCTCAGTGGGACTTCGTGTCAGTCACATCATGTAACCCAATTACAGGCCAAGCTGCTTTTGATGTTCTACTTGCTGAATGCTGAGTTTTATTTCCCAACATACACATGTGTAAGCAAACAGGCCTTTTGTTCTCTCTTGTAATTATCAGGTTGTATTATACAAGCATTACATTAACATTTGTTCTAACCGATGCCATTAGAAATAAATAAACACCATTAAAAACTGAAGGAGAAAACTAATCCTAAGCTTTTCAGAACAGGAAGCCTTAATGGAGCAAATATGTTGGCTATCTGGCAGATCAATCTTGTTCCAGGAACAAAACCTGTCCTCTTTTAATCACTAGGAAGACTCCTTCTTCAGCTAAAATGCCTTGGTGCAGACATGACAACACCTGCCCTGTGTGTCCATGAGTGAAAGCTGGCACTGAAAGCACTCGATGGGCCAAACTGAACATGTCTGAGAAAGAAACAATGACTGCTCCGAGGAGCAGAGTGCTCTTAGAGAGCTGGGATCACCACCCACCCTGCCAGCTTTAGTGCATGGAGCTAGAGAAAAGCCCTTCAGCTTTAATGGATAGAGTTAGAGAAAAGCCCTTCAGAGTGCTAACAAATATCCTTGCCAAGGGGGATGAGAATGACACTTTATTCAGTTATTTCTGTTCACTGCCTCATTACCTAAGAAGCAGGTGGTCAAACTGTTGCTTTCCTATTAGTTATGACCCAGGAATCTGAAATACATCAGAAAGCACAAGCCTCAAAAATTAGCAAAACAATGCCTCATTAAAAAAAAAAAAAAAGGAGAATAAGCAGATAATGGTTGAAGAGTGGGCTGTGAATTTCAGTTTATAGTCAGGCTTCACATTTTCATCTAAAATTTAATTTTGTACACAGCAGTTTTCTGACTTCATTTCCTTAAAGAGCAATTTTCCAACACTATAAAAGCACTTGCTACATTGCACCCCATTTATTAATTATAAGGCTTTGCCATCAGCCATAAAAAGCACACTTTTGTGCTACCCAGCCTACTGGGTAATGTCAGACAAGTCTCTTCCCCACTCCATGCCTAATTTTCCTGTCTGTAAAACCAAGAAGGAAAAACAAAAATAATCAAACCACCAGCTTCTGCAACATATTTAAGATACAGCATTTCTTTTTGCCTGTAATTAAGTAATGTGATCTGTGTGAACGAGCCCTTTCTTCTAATTTACATTTACATTTACCTTGGCATGAAGAGAGACCACAGCTTACCTATGGAGTGATACTGTCTGCACACCCCAAAGTATAATGGATTGTTACCTGCCTTATCATGGTTCAAGTGGGAACAATTCTATTTTTGCCACATAGTCATGGAAAAGTTCTGCCTGTGCATACAAGTGTTAAAAATACAGTTCCTAGGTAAGAATGCTGCCACCTGGCACAAGTATTCTTCCTTTGTCCTTTAGATAAGGGGCACACGGTGCCTCTGTGTAGGAGTTACACAGAACCCTGCAACACCTTCTCTGCTTTTCCTCTTGCATTATCTCCAGTATCATTTCCTCGTGTTCCTGGCTCTTTTTTCCGATTAGCCCCACCCCTTGTTTTCAGGTTAATTGATATGTCCATAAGTTAACTCCCTGCTCACCACGTTCTGACAGGGGGGGCTTTAAATAACTACACCAAGCAGCTGCAGGGAATCTGGGCAAAGCTAGGACACAACCCTCCAAAAAATCCCCTACTGATAATTTTACCACTCCTACCTATCAAGCCTTTTCTGTGCAGTACCTTTTTAATCCAATAACTAACTTACTAGCCTGACAGAATGCACATCAGCATTAGGAATGTAAAAACACTGCAGGTGGAAGAGACCTTAAATGTTACTAAGCTGACCTCACATTCCCTTCCCCTGAGGAGAGTCACTGTGAGAGGTACAGCTTCAGAGAGGCTGTTCTGACCTCTCAATGCAATTTCTAATTTGGTCTACCAAGGATTTTTCAGTCAAGTTGACCACGAGAAGTCAGTGCTCAAAAATAAGCCCACTGCTAAAGAGATGAGAATTGAGTGACTTCAGACTTATTTGGGGAAGCAGAGAGAAAAGAGATGCAACAGCCACGAAGGGAGAGGATGGAAACTTAGGTGTAGTCAGTTGTTCTCCAGTGAAGCATCAGCAGCAGGGTGAGATGGCTTCTTCTTCCTTTGTTTAGGCCTGTGCAGTCATTGCTGCAGCCAGTACTTATCATAGATCACTTTTATGGCTGCTCCCTGACTCGTGCCTGGCTGCTGCAGCTTTTATCTCAAACCCAAGGCACCACTGAGCTATTGATCACTCCAATATCCGTTAGTGAAGCTCAGCACAGTCAATTCCTTTGGTTTATTTTTAGCTGCATTATTTCCCAGGGGATTTACTGCATGTGAAAACAACATAGAAGGGGCATCGATAAATACCTATATAAACCTTCTTTGTTTTCTTCTTTAAATGCAATGTATTTCTACTGACACTTTGGGGAACACCAAGTTAAGAATTTAATGTCATAAGACAATCCTGCAGGAAGTATGCAGAGCTGTGATACCCTAAGTTAGCACATAAAATAACTACAACAAATAAGCATAGGAAATGAGTAATTCTATCAAAAAAAAAAGGGCGACATCGCTAGTAAACACATTTTTTACTAGATGTAGATACATCTTCACAGTATTAATTGTACCTTACTCCCTAAATGTCTTACTGTTAACTAACCAGATCCTTGAAAGAAAATCATTATTCTACCAAGAAGCTTCATTTTTAAGTATTTTTCTTTCATTTGCAAAGTCATTCCTTATTTCTAACTGAACCAACATGGGATTTTTCCCTCTTTCTCATGAAGGGCTCCCCAATCCATGCTTATGCTGCAGTGATTTCTTACACATAACAGAAACAAACATGCAGAATACCCATCCTTCATGTCAGTTTAAAAAAAAAAAACCCCACAGACTGAATGAGGAAATAACAGAGAGCCATCTGAATTCACAAATGCACCTAAAATACAGAGTTAAACACAAAATCAAGGTCTGGTTTTGGTGCTTTAAAATGGCTTTGTCATGGGTTACAATTTCAAAAGAGCCACTTCAACTTTTACCCGAATATGTATCTGGCACAGATTACTGCAGTCAGCATGGCTACACTGATGTTAAGCCTAGGGTAAGTGAGAAGACCAACATCAAGCACTTGGGAACAACAGGACTTTGTTATGACACTGTCTCAGCTATATTCTTACCTAGCTAGAAAAGCTCAGTTAGCCCTAGATTTGTGCTCCAGTCATTGTCCACTTAGAGTGTAACACCTCATTTCATTGCCTGACCTCTTCAGGAAGGGACAAACATTCACAGACAGAATATTGGTGGACTTAGTGCAAGACCACCTCAAAGGTGGCAAAAAAGAGGCTAATTTCACTGTCAGATTTCAGCACAAGTTTGATCTTTGTATAATCATCCTTGAAAAAGTGCATGAAGTCTGACACATGCAGTCAGCTTTTGTGATTCTCAGATCACTTCTAAAAGCCCGAAGTTCTCACTTGAGCTAGGCTGAGAATAATGAAGGAAATCAGGAAGCTCTCTCCATCAAATCTGTTTTTTTGCTTTCATCTGTGGCTATGTCCTTCCTACCTGTTTAGGTATTAACAGAAGTCGGGTGTCTTCAAAAATCCTTGTTGGATTTGAAAGTCAGTGTCAGTGGGTAATTTGCCTTCCTTGGCATTGCCCAGCTAAGAGAATATTTAGAAAAAAGGCATGCTTTCCTTGGGTCTGATTCTAAGATTCTTTTGCTAACTAGTACCTGTCCTTGTGAAATACACTGGTACTCAACAAACTGATGATTTCAGCAGCTGTCCATGAATTCCAGCAGACACATTTAACTCGAGGCTCTGATAAATGGCTCTGTGAGAGGAGTTACACACAACTTCCACCATAAACTGGAGGACTTTTTTTAGATAGGAACTCCCAAAAATCAACAGCTCATCTCTAGAGGCATTTCTCTGCCTCCCAGTGAACAAATCCAAAGCACACGTTCCTGCTTAGAGCCAGGACTAACAGATTTTCCTGTTTGGAAAAGAGTGTGTCCCACAAAAGCAGATACCTGTGACTGCCCTTGCAATTGGCAGAAGAGGCATGGAGGCACTTCTCATCACCACAGATTTCACACGAGATAGGGGTGAAAATTTGTTTTGTTTCAGGCACCCACTCAAGCAGAAGGCTGATCCATCAGACAGCTTCCAACTCTCTTCACACAATTATTGAAAGCAGCTTGAATCTGACTATTCTGTTAAATGGGTTAGTCTCAAGTGGTATTCCTGGAACAAAACCCTTTCAGTAAACAGCACGCTTTTCTTCTCAAGCATATTCTATAGTTATAAAAACCACACTATTTTTATTTTTACTACCATAACAGCGAGTGTTAGCAGGTGCCTCCAACAAGGAGAGAAAACATTTTTCCTATGATAGTCTCAATATTCTTATTATCAAATTACATTTTTCTAAGACCTCTGTGTATTATTAATAGAACTTCTTTACAGACCAAACGAACTAGCACTTAGAGAGCTGCAAAGGGGGTTAATTTGTCATAGAGAAACACGTCCCTTCCTTTCCAAGGCCAGCTGCTCTCACACCGAGCTTTCAGTCACGGTCTGCGCTCGCAAACCGGGCAATTACTATTTTAAGAAACGGTAAGTTCATAAAATAATTAACACTTCTTGAGCGCGTCGCTCCTCACGTTGTACGGAAGGCAAGGGGAGAAAAACTTTCAACAGAAGTCCGGTGCAGCCGCATCCAGCGGCCCCTTCCCCGCTGCTGCGCGGACCCGCAGCCTCAGCCCTACTGTCCCCAGTTCACCGGGGCTCCCGCAGCCCCAACCCTGCTGTTCCCAGCTCACCAGCGCTGCCGCAGCCCCGACCCTGCTGTCCCCCGGCTCCGTCCCCCAGCTCACCGGGGCTCCCGCAGCCCCGACTCGGCTGTCCCCCGGCTCCCCCGGGGCCGCCTCGCAGCACCCGCTGCTCCCCGGCGCGGCCCCTCCCCGGCGGCTGCCGGCCCCGGTCCAGCCTCGCGGAGCTCCGTGCCCGGGACGTGCCCGAGCCCCCAGCCGG
>VXBC01000214.1:322283-334254 GCA_013399945.1 Ploceus nigricollis
CGCTGTCCCCCGGCTCCTCCGGGGCCGCCTCGCAGCACCCGCTGCTCCCTGGCGCGGCCCCTCCCCGGCGGCTGCCGGCCCCGGGCCCCGGTCCAGCCTCGCGGAGCTCCGTGCCCGGGACGCACCCGAGCCCCCAGCCGGCAGGGACGCCCCGGGAGCGCGGCGGGGCCCGGGCGCGCCCGGGGGTCCGCGATGATCCGCGCAGAGAAGCGCGCCGGGACCCCGAGGAATCGCTTTCCAACCAGGCAAATCCTACTTGGCTCAAGTTTCCAGCACTTTCTGCCCACAGCCGCCGCGCTGTTGGGTCAGAGGGCTGTATTCCCCCAAGGAACGGGCTGTATTCCCCAAAAGCCGGAGAACCTGACCCGAAAGGGTCATTCCGCAGGCCCCGGCCGCTCTCCCCTCCGCGCCTCTCCTTCCATGGACATATTTGGACTGAGATGCGGCTTTTCCCCGAGCGTGCTTCGGAACAAAACCGGAGCGGCAGCTGCCGGCAGAGTTTAGGACCAGGGAAAAGAAAACGGGGAAAGAAAAAAGAAGTTGGAGCCCGAGCCGGATCTCTCCTTTTTTGAAGGCATCCAGCGTTCGGGCAGTTCACAGCTGAAAAATAAATCAGGTTCGCCTCTCCCCTGGCAGGCCGGGCGGACTTAACCAACTTTAAATAAACATTACAGGGCCGAGGTATCAAATGATTGAATGCACAAAAAAGGGACTGCAGTGCGTCAGAGANTGGCTGTGTCCAGCGCGGCTGGGCAGACCCCCGGGGTACCGGGAAGGGCTCGCTGGGAACGCCCCGGGAGCCGCAGGCGTCCCCGGGACGGCGCGGCCGGCTCTGTGTGCAGCGAGGGCAGGGCTGCTCGCCACCGGCACCGCGGGGTGAATGCACCAGCCGGGGCTGCCCTCCTGCTCCGGCCGGTCCCTGCCGCGCCCCGAGCCCGTCCTTGGGCAGCCCGCAGCCCTCCGGCACTCTCGCAAGGCAGCTCCGACCGACTGCCCGTGCCCTGAGCGAAAGATCAAAGCTCCTCCCCAAAACGCCCTGCCCCGTGACTGATAATTCGAGGTTATGGCAGATAGACAACGAAAATAATGCTTCTCAAGTGAGGGTGTGGGCAGGCGTTGTTCTTCGCATTCAACTGGCTTGAACTTTCTCAGCACTTTGCAAATGCATTTCTCAGTTCTCAGTTTCACTTAGAAATACACCTGAAGGCAAAAGTGTGTCTGTGAGGTTTAAAACTGTGGCTTTCTCATGGGTGCTCTATCAGCATGTCATGCCCTCAGTGGGTTTGGTTGGAGGTAACTGTGCTTCACAACTACACCACTTGCAGTCATCTGACAGTCACAGGAGCAGCCACAGATGCCTGTTGATAGTTACTCTAAGTAGAGGAGTGAATGCACAGTGTCCCTCAAACGCAGAAGTTACATTCTGCAAAGCTATTTGCTTAGAGGAATTCAAAGTACGAATCCCTCGGACGGAGATGCTTATTGCTGAAGAATCTCTTATTTCAAAAAGACCCCTGCCTCTTCACTCCCCTGAGCACAGCCAGGATCTCCTCCTGCTCCAGGCAGGATCAGAGATCTCCTGATACTGCTTCCCACTGATAGTCATTCATCTTTTGACAGGAGGTTTTGTTTATCACACTGACAAACCAAATAATTGCTGACACTTGCTCCTTTACTCCTGCAGCTCTTCCATCCTGCATGTTCCTTGCTGTCAGAACCACACTGCTCCATCACAGACCCATTTTACTGTCCCCACTGCTGTGTGCCTTTGACTCCTAAGTATTATAAATGGATCATTTTTTCCCAGAGCATTTACTTGCAGATGTCTATATTGCCATCACCTTTTCTGACTCACCTATTTTCTAAGCAACAAATCCCAAACTTTGCTCATCTCACAGTCCTGGACTGTGGTGCCTGTCCCTGGCCATGCTTCCTGCCTCTGCTGCCTCTCATGCTCTCTGGTATAAAACCTCTGCTCAGCCTCACCAATTTCAAAAGGAGTAATATCAGCAATTTATTCTGTTTCCAATGTGCAGAGGAATTTCACTCTGAGTTTTGCAACAGAAAGGCACACTTAGACCATATGTTCCCTGTAGCATATGCCAGAGTCTATTCCAAATCAACAAAAGCAGCTGATTCAGACACAGGGGACACAGATGTTAGAAAGGTCCCGCAGGAAAATTACTTTTGTAAGTTGAGGAAGTGATACAGATGGGGTTTGTAGCTGAGGGAATGTAAACAAAGGCACAAAGAATGGGGGGGGTCTTTTATTTTGCTGTAGCTGGCAGCCAACCATATACTCAGCAGAGCTAATGAATAAGGTCAGCAAGAAGGTGAAAAATTAATGAAAGGAAATTTCAAAGGCATATCTAACTTAAGTTAGACATTTTTGTGGGGGCATACCCTGCTAAGAAACAGAGGGGGCTGCATTTCACAGAAATTATCATGGGCTAGTGATTCAAGATTCATTTGAGCTGCTGCAGGGTCGACAAGCATCCAGCTGGAAAGAGAACAGTCTGGGCTGACAGGGAAAAGCCTTTTAGTGATTGAATTTAGTTGGCAAGACATCATGCTTTTTCTGTTAATGAAATTGTCTTTCCTGACAGGTAGGATTTAGCCTGGTTTCCTGTGCAGGTGACAGCACTGCCAGTGAGGCAGGTTACACAGGATATCTGTACAGGGACTCACTGTTTGCTCTCTGCTGCTGGGGTGTCACTGGGCCATAGCTGTGACCCTGAGGCAATGTGGCTTCTAGTTCATATTGTCATTAGCCATCCTTCAGATCAGAATGATTTATGAAAATGTCCGTGTAGGGAATACTGCCAAGCAAAAATCTTGGCTTCAGGAAAATCTGTTATTAAGATAAGTGAGTCTCTGTAGTGTCTGGCTAATCTCAGATGAGACTCCAGGCTCAAGGTCTATGTGCTCTATTTCAGAAGGGAAAACACTCAAGAAGCATTTTCTACTTTTTGTGTTCTTCATGTAAGTGCAAACACAGCACTCCTGACTTGTCCAGGTTCCTATCTGCACAGTGCTTCACACACCCAGGAGTACCAAACTAAACATTTGCTCCAGGGTGTTCCACTACAACTAGAAACCATGTAATTGTAGTTACCCAGAGTTGATTTACTCTACAGGGTCTTCCATGATTGTTTGACTTGAACATGGGCTGCAGAGAGCTCCCTCCCAGCTGCACAGCAGCTCTAGCTCAGGTTGTACAGCACAGCACTGTTGTAATAGAATTGTTATTCACTGGATTAATCAAGCAGATACCTCTGGTGTGTCAGGAAACAACGCGTCTTGCAGTGAGATTAAATCAGCTTTCTGCCTCCTGAGTACCTGCAGCACTTTCACAGGTCACCTGAGCAGGAAGGGCTCTGTTAAGCAGGACTGGGAGTTCAGATGTTTGTTCTGGATGAGTGTTGCAGAGATCTGTCATTGATGAACCTGGGTGAGTGACGTGCCTGGCACGTGTCGAGTGCTGTGTTGTGAAGCAGGCTCCAGTCCAAGGCCTCTGCTGGATGCATTTGAGTAATATAAACACTCCTAATAAATGCAACAAACACAGACTTTCTCAATCCTCAGGTTCAAGAGACATGATGAATTTGACCTGCATGATTTCCATCACTTGATGTTTCATGCAGAGCATCACTGAATTGCCCAGGTCTTCACTTACTATACTTTGAATATCCTGCTCCAGGTGTATGAATAATTTCAGCTAAAAGCAGAAAGGTCCCACCTATGAATTGCTATAACCAGAGCTGTACAGATGTTTGGCTTCATGGTTTGTTCAGAATCATGGAGCTGTTTGTTGGGCCACTGATACAATTGGGGCCTGCCTTTAAGAAAATTAAAGATGCAAAGTGATTGCTAATCTTGTACTAATCTGCCACTTATGCTACAGACCACTTCAGGCTTGATTTCCAGTGTTTGGTACCCAATTTAGTGTAACTGGTGGTGAAGTGGAGAGCAGAAGTAGGTGGATGAAGCCATCCACAAATGGTCTGATCTCACTCTGACTGCTGCGTGGTGCAGACGTTGCTTGGCTCTTAGAGCTTGATCATGCCATCTGCTTGTTGGAGTCACAGTAACTGGCAAGTCATTTGATAGATAAATATATTTCCTATCAACTTTAATAGAAAATTCAAAATATTAATAAGAAATTAGAGTGCTAATTGTACTGTTTAAATGGAGAAAATATTTTTAAATGTGCATGTTGCTATCACACTGCAACTACACTAAAGCTGGGCATTCACAGAGCATGTACTCAGGTTTCAAAATTTCAGATTTTTTGAAAAAGATTGCAGGAGATAATTCCGGCACAATTTTTACTTTCTTTCCCCTTTTTATTTCCACCTGGAATGAAATTTGTCATAAACCAACTGGCTGTGAACACTGCAAAACCAGCTTTAATTTCTGTGACCTGTATGCAGAAAAAGCAGAATTCAGTTCTAAGCATAGGCAGCAGAAGACAACTTGAATGTTTAGAGCTACTCACTCTCTTAAAATGTCATGATATGGCATATGCAAGGTAAACTAATAGTTCCAAAATAGTCATTATTGGCTGCTCATTCCCTGCTCTTCCAGTGTCAGTCAGACAGAAACTTAAGGAGGCAGCTCTTTGGTTTAGGAGTCTCTGGGTCTAACCAGGGAGCAGAACTTTGTCTTCCTTAGACGTCAGGAGGATGAAGGAGAGTCGGTGTGAGCCGGTGCTTCAATTGCCACAGTGACCAGCACCCATTAGAATTGAGAGGCTCCCACCTAGTGGATAATCTGCCCTGCTGTACTCCGGGCTGCCACCGTCCAAATGTGCTTGGGAACATCTGAGTCATTTTTCCAAAGTTTACTGGCAAATCTTGCTCCAAAACAGAATCATTTCCAGACCTGAGGGTGCCCAATAGCAGACACAGTATGGAGTTTGGAAAAAACAACTGAAAAGGGAGTTTAAAAACCCTCTTTCATGAGCAAATCGATCCTTTTATGAGCAGAATGTTTCACATGTAAAGGCAGAAGTATTTCTCCAGTTTCTGTGAGTACTGCAGCTGATTTAATTATATTGGTGCTCTGTCCCTAATCATCCTTTCCAAATATTTTTATTCCCTTTAATTGAAGAAGCAGATGCAGAGCTGATAGCATCTCTGGCACAGTGGAGTCTCAAAGGAGGCAACAGACTGAAAAGAAAGAAACGAATGCATGTCCTTTTGTCTCTGCTCCTTCTGGCTCTCCTTGGAGCAGTGTCTGCCTGGGAATTCAGCTTTGGAAGTGCTAGCTTTTCCTGGCCATACAAAGAGCTCTTCGGGTCCGTGCCAGGAATGCAACCCCTCCACTTCTTAGGAGTGTGGCTGGCTGCTCAAGGCTGGCTCACTGATAAGAGCAGTGACAAGGGTTGGAAGGAGCATTAGTGCCTCCCCTCCCTTCTCCTGGAGCTGTTTCCTGCTGAGCTCTCACCCAGGCCCCCTCCAAAGATATCCCACAGCTGCAGTGCCATCATTACTGTTTGCCTACCTGGGAAATCCATCACACAGGACAGCTGGATCAGCAGGATGGGCAGAGGTGAGGGGAGGGTTTCTGGGCAGTGTTACTCCTCAGTGCATCAGCTGTCTTATCCATGGAGGCATTTACACATCCACTCAATGCTGCAAACCAGTCAGAAAAACTAAAAACTAAAACTAAAACCTGAAAACCTAAACCCTTTGGTGGCACAGAAGCCACACATTCCTTTAATGGAGAGTATCACTGTGCCTCTGCTGAAATTTGAACCAGCCAAGAAGTCAGCACAAATCTTCACTGGCACAATAACCTTCAGGAGATGGAGTTATAAACAAAACCATGCTTGCAGGTATCCTCATGCAAAAGTGAGTTCTGCCATGGTGAATTTTAATACAGTCTTCAGCAGTAGAGAAATCCAAGTGGAAAATCCTACTCTGCATACTCCTGATAAAAACAAAACAACAGCCAGAGGAGGCATTTATAAAAGACTACTTATTATAATAACTTTCCTCTAATTTCCTTGCTAACAGAGTTGAGTAAAAATCCCTTTTTTAGCAGTGGCTCTGTCTGGTGTTCAGGGGATGGTTTATGTTGGATTGGATGGCTCAGGGGTTCCTGCAGCAGGGCCACAGAGGGAAAACCTGCAGGTCAAACTGAACTGCCACCAACTTCCTTCTTAAATTAGAACTGAAAACTGCAATCTGCAGCTCCTGATCACATTTTATTTTCTGCCAGCCTTGCTCGAGGGTCACCTGATAGGGCAGAGGGGCAGGAAATTGGGGACTTCACTTCTGCTCCAGGGGCTGCTGCAGGGCCTGAGTCATGACTGCATCTCCACAGATTCAGAGGAAGACAAACCTGGATAATGCATAAAACCTGGAGTTCTGAGCAGCTGCAGGGAAATACTTTCCAAATTTAATCAATTTTCTGAAACAGAAGATTAGGTGATGCTTATCTGTGTTTACAGAACTGCAATTTTGGTCTGTAGTACCTAAAAGGATTTTTTTTCAATCTTTGGCTGATTTTACCCAGAACAAAGCTGTTTTCCTCTCCCACTGTTTATATTTCTAAATAGTCCAGGGCACTGGAAAACTAGATTTTTGTTTCTAAGGGCATATTGCAAATTTTCTCATATCTTTCTAAAGTCTCATATTTTGGTTTTTTTTTTTTTNTTTTTTTGTTTTTTTTTTTTTTTTTTTTTTGGCTGAACATCATCTATGCTGTGGTTTAAATATCAACTCTATTAGGAAAAGAAATACAGATGGTGCAAAACACAAAAACAGTGGATCTGATTTCTAGAGGTTTATACTGGCATGGAAAGATCCTTGCTAAGCCTTGGGACAGCACAGCCCTCCTTGTGTTCCCTGGTGCTGGGAATGTGGCCTGGCAGTTAAATGGAGCAGATCACTTCCACTCTTCAGCACATCCTGAGTTGCCAAAATAGTCTGCCTTGGCAAGGTGAGAGAGCCAGAGCAGTCTGAGAAGCAGCAGAGTGCTGCCCTGGTTTCTTCTTCCATCCAAAGAAAATCTTTGGAGATTTCTTAATTGTCAGTGATCTTCACTAAGAAGGAAAAAATCTTTACTTTTTTTGCCATTGTGTAGAAAAATTTAAATATCATCCCAGAATAATCCCATGCTTAGGGCAGGCACTGGATTGTGGTTCAAGTCTTGTGGCTCTTACCCAGACCAGAGCCTTTAACCTTTATTTCTTGCAGCCCAGTTCAGCTCTATATCACAAGATCACTGCATGTGGGTTTTTTTGTCTTTTGTCTGAGAATTTTACTGGCTCCATGTCTGTGTTTCCTGAAGCCCATCCTGCATTAGGTGCAAATTTTTGCCTTGAGAATTCTGTTTCAAGCCTTTACCCTCTGCTGTTTTAATCAACAGGAGCAGAACCCAGTTCTGGGACTGAAGTTCTCTGTGTTTCACCATGGGTTTTTAGCTCTTCACTGGGAGCAATGCCAAGTGTGAACATCCAGGAAGAGCTTGCAAGAGAGGGAACTGAGCAGTCAGCATCAATTTCAAGCAGGCAGCAAGACTCAGCAGAGCAATAAACAGATTAAAAGAAAGAATCTTGCATGACTGAGCCCTGGTACTGAGCACACAGTGTGGGATGCTGTGATCTAATACTGTCTAGACAACAATATCCTACATAACTTTATTTCCTCTCTAACATGAATACAGCCAGAAGTTTCCCAAAAGAAAATACATGAAGAGAATTTCAGGTTTCCAGCCTCACTAGTCAAAGAATTCCAGGTGACTTTTGCACAGAATCCCCACCATGTTTTTACAATTTATCTGTGTGCATGGTTCCCCTTTTTGCTTGTTCCAGGGTTAAAGACTCAGAAACAAAATCTTTGTAAGAGGTTGTGCAAGGTTGTACATTCATAATATGGTGCATTTATGTGTCAGTGAATTATGTTTTAATGTACAATCAATGAGAATGTTCTTATTCACCATTATTTAGCATAATTAAACAAAGATATTGAGTGATTATGAAGTATGCATAATGCACAGAAATACATTTTAAAAACAAATAGGTTTGGAATAACATCTCTTTTGCTTCTGAGCAGTCAAATAAAGACATGTCTTATACAGTTCTGCTTCATGGTTTTGGTATAACAAACTCTTGAGCTGCAAGAATCAAAGTTTGGGGGAATTGTGATAAGCAGATGTCTCCTGTTAAGATGTCCAGGGAGTCATGTTCTCTTGGAATATTTTTCTTCAGTTTCACATAAAGATGCTGTGAAGTTTCTGGCTTTTTGAAGCAGCTCCAGTTAAGACAGAGATGGTACAGCCTTCAAAGTTTCTTTTTGTGAACCTCAGGAAAGCAGCACTGCATCAGTTTGTCTGTGTATTTAACTCCCTGACTTTGCCAGACACATTTTCTGCTGCTGGCTCTCTGGGATCCCATCCAAAGCTTTTTCAGAGTTTAGACTATGATCAAATAGAAGCAGTGTGACATAACAGAAAGTTTTCTTGTGTTTTAGAATACATGTGTCTTTTCTTGCTGAAAACAAGGAAGCTGACAGATGACAAATTCTGGATGGCATTTGAACTAAACTTCCAGTAGACTGGCAGCGTCTTTATGTTTATTTTTGGTGGAATGACCTTTCCATGTGTAAAGGCTCTAGATGCTTCCTGATTAAGTTGTACTTCCACATGAGAAACTTTCAGCTCAGAGAAATTAGGTGAAATTTTAAGAAAAAGGATATTCCCTTGAAACATAAATCTGTAATGAAATTTGCTTTTTCTTGGGTTTTGTTTTTTTTTTTTTTTTTTTTGGTTGCTGTCAATTTTTACAACCAGATTTTTGGAAGAGTTAATGGGCTTGATGAACTATGAAAAAAGAGAAATTACTCTTCTGGTTTTGACCTACAGGTAAGATTTCTTCCTCTTAGTAAAAGGTAACTGGTATCAAAATAAAAGAGTGTTTTGATGCAGGAAACTGATCCTTCTTCATGTTTTCTCATTTTTAGAAGTTTTAGTTATTTGACAATTCCTTTTCTGTTTACTTGTGAATTATTATTTAATTAGTTTACTTTGCTCAGCTCCCATCCTGTCCTAGGTCTGGTTTCCTACCTGTTTTCTGTGAGGGAAGAGCTTCACAAATATCTGTATTGCAAAATTCAAATACCTCAGACTATTAGCTCTGTCTCCTTGTAAATGTCAAACTCCCAGCTAAGTCAGGTAAAACTAAAGACATTCAATTTAGATGAAGCATTAGGTCTTGGGGGGAGAATAAATATATAAAATAAATAAAAGAAATCAAGGTCAGGATTGGAAAGCATGTTTTCAGGACATGGTTTAAGTTCAGGCTCCTTTCCTGGTTGTATTCCATAATTCTGTGCTACTTCCCAGTTAGCTCACAGGAATCTGACCAGTCTGACCAAGGGCTGGGTAGCAGCTGTGAGGAGACCTCCAAATTTTGCCCCAGGTATTTCTGTTACACATCTGAAATCATCCATATTTGAAGAGTTATTTTAAGTCTCACTGCACCTGCTGTTCTTCAGAGGGATAATTTGATCTGTAAAGAAAGAAAAAATCAAAGTAATTAGATTTAAAAGAGGCTGGATATCAAGACTATCCCTCTTGCTATTGAAGTAAAGATGAGGAAGAGCAAGAAAATGTGTTTAAGTCTAGTTTCCTTCTGCCTGCTTTCCATCAGGGATCTGACCTCACTGTCCCACATCCTACAGTGTCTCTGCTGGGTGAGAACAGCTCCTCAAAGATGCTCTCCCTGATCCCTCCCCTCCTTCCCCATCCCTTCCTCCTGCCTTCTGGGGAAGCAGCAGTGCCAGAGCAGCACAGGCTTCTGCCTCCCAAGGCATCCCTATTCCTAATTCCACATTGCTTGTGCTACCTCCCAGGTGGACCTACAGTATCCTGAGGTAGTGATTAAGAACTCAAACCTTTCCTGTGTCTTAATTTTCTTCATAAATCTGTAAAATGTGAGTTCTGTAGGGAAAAAAATAAAAGTGCTTTGATTTTAGAGCTGAGGTGAAGACCAGTCAGCAAACCATCTCTGCAAGATTTCACTGCCACAGCAGAGCTGCCAGACTTGGAATTAAGAATAAGGTATGCAGGCTAACAATTCCCAGCAGGCTGGCTGCTCTGACAGAGATAAATCAAGAGGCAAGTCCAAAACAATTCCTTTGCTGGAGTCAATACTCAGTGAAACCTGTAATGTTGTTGTAGCATCTGGGCAACTCTGGGCTCAGCCATCCAGCCAGATTTTTACCCACCAAACAGAGCCCCTGTCCAAGCCATGGACAGGCAGTTTCTCCAGGAGGATGCTGTGGAAAATGGTGCTAAACTCTTTTCCAAAGTCCAGACAGACACATCCAAAGCCTTTCCTCATCCACCACATGGGTCTCCCTCTCATAGAAGGAGAAGCAGGTTTTGCATTCTCTAATCTCATGTTGGCTGGGTCTGACCCCCCACAAACAAATCTCAAAAGAGGTACTTGAAAAAGGGAAAACATAGCAACATTACACAGTGGAGGTTTTTTCCCCCAGAGAATTTCTCCTGAGATCAGTGCCATCCAACACTCTGAATACTGCAGATCCTAAACCCAGCAGAAAAACTTCACCCTCAGTACATACTTGGAGAAGACTCAGTCAGTGTATAATTGCTTTATCTTTATAAAGCAATTTATACATTTATACCCACTTTTTGCAGGGACCTTGAGTATCTCTGAAACTGAAACAAACTTTAGTTTATTTTTTTTTATTGCTGCATTAGATAAAAACACATTGCCAAGGACTTGGCAGTTGAGGCAGTGCTGCACATCCTGATGCTGGTCAGTACTGGGGGCCACGACTCCATTCTGTCTCACACCAGTCCTGCTGCATCATCTCCTGGAGCTGCAGGCACTGGAAAATGTCACAACACTCCAAGAATTCCTGGCATTTACTGCCTGTAGACCAAACGTGTGAAATAAAAAGTCTTTGATGCCTGCTGGACACACAGATTCCTTGCCTGCAGATCTCTGGCTATTCAAAATCCATGCTTAGAGTACTCCACTAATTCCTTACATATCCAAATTGCTTTGGTTTTAATGCATTTTTAAGAGTTACTTAAGCCACCTCTCTCTGCATCCATGTGCTAGAAAAACTTCTACCAGAAATGTGTGCCTGCCAACAGTCTGGCATATTTAAATTAAAGAGAGGAAAACACTACTGTGAGAGCAGCAGGCACGCAAATACCGAGTTTGATAACTATATAAGCAGTTTTCTCTGTGATATTACTATTTAGGAAGGGGGGGGTGTTATTTGAGAGTACTTGAATATTTAATATTTGTACAAATGGATTTTTTCCCGGAGTGAGTGTTGTGATTATTCTGCAGGAGCTGGATATGAGGGTGCTCATCCTCTGCCTGTGCAGAGCTATCCTGATCCATTTCCCACTGACAATTCCTAACTTGGCTCTCTCAGTGGGCCCCTAAGCATCACACATCTCTTCATCTTCCAATGAACTGATCCGGTGCTCGTGCCCAGCCGGGCTGCGGCGGCATACACACACGTACGTGGCAACTTAAATCGGAATTATTGGGAATCACGGGATCAGAGCGCTTTGGGCTGGAAGGGACCTTAAAAAACCACCTGGTCCCAACCCCCTGCCACACACAGGGCAGCTGCTCCAAGCCCCACGCAGCCTGGCCATCCTTCCCCAGAGGCTGACGCCGTCCGCAGTGGTCCCGGTGTGGGCCAGCCGCGCCCGCCCGGCGCAGGCCACGCGGAATGGCCGGGATCAGCCTCGGGGCACAGCGAGTCGCGGCGTTTGTCCTCCGCACACGGTGACACCGCGCTCCAGCGCAGCCTTGGCACCCTCGTCCCGCTCCGTGGGGCCGGGGCTGGGCCCGGGGCTGGGGCTGGAGCTAGAGCTGGGACTAGGGCTAGGACTAGGACTAGGACTACGGCCGGGGCCGGGGCCGGGGCCGGGACCGGGATCGGGACGAAGCGAATCTTCCCGGGCTGCC
>VXBC01000214.1:334384-370732 GCA_013399945.1 Ploceus nigricollis
GAGGGCTGAGCGGGACAGAGCGTGTGCGGCAGGGCCGGGAGCGGGGTCCGGGCAGGGGGAGCGGGAGCGGAGCGCGGCGGCCCGCACGGAGACGGCGCTGTAGCGATCCAAGGAAAGCATGGACGGGCGAGCCGCAGCTGGACCCGGCGTGTAACGGGGTCCGTCCCCGGAGGTTTGGAGGTGCAGGCGGGGGTCCCAAGCCTTCCCCGGGGGGCACAGGCCGCCCCTGGGCCCCCCCTGCACGGCGGTCCCGGCGCTGGGAAAGTTCTTTGTGCTCTGCCGGCGGTGGGTGGGATGGGGAGGGATCGCTTTTCCCTCCAGCGTGTCACGCTGTGGTTCAATAACAGGGTATCGGGCCCAGCAGAAAGAAATAACTGTGTGCTGGCCGTGTCTCTCCGCGCTGTTTAGTCACTTGGCGGCTGTCGTCCCTTTTCTGTTTGAAAATAGAAATTTGAGCATTTTGGGGTTGCTGTTGAGTTCTTTTCATCTTTGCAGATGTGGTTTTGATGAATTTTCTTTGTCCTGTTGGCTTAAACGAGGGAGGATCGCACTTGTGGTTGGGCACTTGAGAGCAGGGATTTTGTGCGGCTGCTGATTTTAACCAGCTCCCAGATTTGCAGAGCAGCTGCCAGGGGGTGTTTGGGGCTCTGTGAGCGGTGCCGCGTTCGGGCTGTCCCTGGAAGAAAAGCAGGCTCATGCTCGGGCTGCCCAGATGACAAACACAGCTCAGGACAGTGCAAATGAAATCTTTGTCTATTTAGCTTTCAGGACAGTAGCCTTCAGAAAAAACTCTCCAAGACAGTCTGGACTGAAAGCCATTCTAAAGAAACTACTGAAACAGAGTAAAATGTCTCATAATACTGTTCTCGCTACCAAAATGATGACTTGGCATTTAAGGCTTTGCAAGACAATTTGTTTTTTTTCTCCTTTCTATGTCTGCAAAAGTTCTTTAAAGTCGTTTATAGTGTAGTATAAGTACTTAGTCCTTGCTCTGTAGGGTGCATAGTTTAAGTAAGCAGATCTGAAATGCTTTTTGTGTTGATTACCCAAATGATCTGAGTTTGCTTGACCCTCAGAGCGGACCTAGGTTTGAGTGTTGTTTTAGAATAGGAGGAGGGAAAAGAGCAGAGTCACACAGTGTTTTGTTCAGTTTTATTTTCAAGGCTCCTTTCTTCATTATTGGCTCTTTTTCTTTCTTTTTAAGACCTGCTATATTCCCACTAAGTTTTAAGATGTTCTTTTAGTGCTAACAAGTTTGGGTACCACATTGGCCATGGGTCCTTCCCAGGAACACATCCATCAAGGACCTGACTTAACCCATGTAGTTACTAACAAGAAAAAAAAAAAAATTGTACTAAGATGTCTGAACTAGCATCTCTGCAGCTGCCTCAAATGGTTTATTGCACACGTGTGACTGTTTCATTTGTTAAACTAATAATAAACAGCATACACATTAATTTCCTAGTAGTTCTGTAGTAACCACAATCACAAAGGGTTACTTTCCTGTAATTATCTGTAGGCTTTTTCCATGGAAGACAAAAATTTTGCTGTAGCATTTTTTACATTTTACTTTCTTGTCCCTACTTTTTATCTGAAATATCTTTAAATTTAGAATAGCAAAGTGTGTTTTAAAGATTATTATCCTGAGCACTGCTTTTCATATAGAGCAGTTGTGATCTCATAAATAAAACTCACTGTCCCCCAAGAACAACAAATACAAATATTGTTAGTGAAACTTCTAAGTTTTCATTGTTTGGTTTATTTGGGGAGGGGGAGGGGGGAGAAAGTGAAGAACAAATTGTTTCAGTAGCTATTTGACCATGTGCAAAAGCACTTGATTGATAGTGTAAGCAGAACCTTATGAATGTCTTAATTTTTCACTCCTGAAGGAATAAATGAAATTCAAAATCTGTAAATTAGGAAGGAATTTTCTTTTTTAACAGTTGCAAGCCATTTTTTTACTTATAAAAAGCAAAACCTACCTTACCACTGTTCGCTCAACATTTATGCCCATCTTAACCAGCTCAGGAATAAGGATTGTTTCAATTTGCAGTACTTACAGGGCTGTTATGTTTATTCCAGTCATGATAGGTCAGTCATAAACCTCTAAGAATTCAGAATATTTTCTGAGGCTTAATATAGAAAACTGACACCGTTTACATTTTTCTTTCTTATATTTCTTAACTTCTTAGAAATGTGAAGAATAACCTTAGATACTTTCTGCCAAAAAACTTTCCAGGAATGGGGGCCTTTCTGCACAATTTGTCACATGTAATTTTTTAGCTGGTCCTAAAATGAGCTCTGAGCTTCTGATTTTTTTGTTGTTTTTTTGTTTTAGTAGAACACTTGAAAGCTCTGTTCTCTGTGACTACTGTTAGATTTCACAGGCTGTATCAAAGTCCTGCTTCTACTTTAAAGTGAAAACTAAACTATCAGAAACTTGATGTGCTGCTAATGTTATCAGCTCTCGCAGGCAGCCAGAAAAATTGCAAAATTGTATATTCTCGTTAAAGTTTTTAGAAACGTTTTGTGTGGTTTGTAGGTGTTCAGTGACTGCTCTGCAGTCACTGAATGCCTACAGCTGTTATCTCATCAACCTTGCCATGCTGTATTCCAAGTCTGGAATGTGGATAAGTTGCAGGAGTAAAGCTTCACCCAGATTCACTTCTCTTGAACTTCCTTTCAGTTCAGCTCTTGTACAGGAGTGTTGTCTCCTGGAGGAGGCTACAGAGTGGATTATTCTTGGTATCATTTTATTTCCAGGAGCTCACAAGTACTAGGCAGAGTTGCTAGAATTTCCATGGGCTCTTGAGCACATCAGTTACCTTACTGCTTATCATAATTTCCTCTTTTAAATATAGAAACTGCCACTTCTTGCATGTTGCCTGTGTGAGAGAGAAATCAGATTTACTATCTTTCCTCCAAAAAAGAGTGTAAAGGAGTTTTGTGTACCTCAAAGTGGTGGCTGTCAATGTCCTTTTCTTATGTCCCTGTCTAGAATGCAATACAAACCTGTTTACCTTCAAAAAGAGAGTTTGCTGCTCAAACCAAAGAGTTGGGTTCCAAAACTCATTATAGATTGATACATGCCTCTTGTGTTCCTTAGATAGTTCTACAACATCTCTGAATTTCAAGTAGTTTGTTATTCTTTGTGTTGTCAGCAGCATTCAGAAGTGTAATGGATAAAAATGTATGCCAGGACATCTATCTGTCTATAGGCTGTTGGGGTTTTTTTGTAGCTGCTTATTAATTGGCTTTTAAATGCTTCAGGCTTGCAGAAGGGAGCAAACACTGTTGCCTGTGTGCAAAAAGGCACAACTTTTGCTGCCCTGTCACATCATCCAAGACCACCTATAAGAGTTTAGTAAGTGCTTCTGCCCTGCTGGGTTTTATAATTTTTAAAAAAAGTTTGCATAATACATCCTCTAGAATGTATCACTCCAAAAAAATTGAAATACAGCATGTTAGGGGTCTTCTGGTTTCTTGAGGTGTGGTTGTGATAATTCTGATTTCATGAAGTAGAATAGAAGCTGCTGTTGTGTTACATCCCGTGTAAATGGAGCTAGAAAGGGGAAAGCTGACCATAGGCTGGCCATGTGTAGTGGGTGATTAGCATCAGCTGAGCCAAGTTTTGTGTTTCCAGAAAGGTAAGGTGTCTGCTCCTAATGTGGTGAATATATTGATTTCTTTAGGTCTGTAGTATTCAGACATTGACACTGAAGATGTTTGCTTGTTATTAAAGTAGTCTCTAACTGTACTGAAGGAGGTGATGTTACTGCAGTCTGCTTAAAGACATGAAAGTAACCATCAAGTCTTACTTTTTAGCATATCGTTTCAAATTTGTAGAGATTTGTATTTCTATATTTTACATTCAGCTTGAGAGATTTGGGTCTCTCTGAGTGTTGTCCTTGCTACACGAACCTTTCCTGTGCAGTATTCTCAGTGTGTGTGTACTGAAGTTTGAGTTTAGCAACTTGGGAAGGGTGGGAATGCCTCTGACTAATGGTAATATTGTGCACCAAGGCAATTTTTATCAGATAAATTTGGGGAATTAATGGGCCAGTAAGATTTCACATCCCATCTGAATCTAGCAGTCAAGGTGGTCCTGATTTTTATGAAGAGGCAACTTGTTTCATAGCTAAGGTTTATGATGCAGCATTCTCACAACTATCTTGCTGAAGACATGGTGGTATCAAAAAACCACTTAGTATATCTTAAATATTCTAGCAGTTAGTGTAACTTTTCTTACCTTAGTTGAATAGATTGCTGAGGAGCGGCTTTCCCTGGCCTTTTTTTCTTTTTTAAATTTTTGTCAGACCAAGAGGAATTCTCCAGCTTGATTTTCAGACTTCTTGTGTTTTCCAAATACATGTTGATATTATGCAGAAGAGAATGATACTTGGTGGTTTTTTTGTTAGTGTTAATTGTATTCCTTACTGTGACTGATTTGCAGTAGAAATAATGTGTTAATTTTGTATCAGTGTGCTGTGAAGGCTCAGTATTAATGAGCACTGTTCTGCAGCATACAGAGGAAACCAGTACCAGCAATAAACTGGCCCTTTATGTTGGAATTCCTACTGGGATATACATTTGCCATCTGATTTTAGTAGTATCTTCAAAGGTTAATATTTCCACTAAAAGCTATTAGTTATTTACAATTTATTCTTGGTGAATGATTAACAAAAATTTAGTTAATATTTCAGAAAGAAGGTATGGATAAATGTTTAACTACTAAGTTTTCAGGACAGAACTGAAAAGTCAGTGAGGTGGACAGTTTGTCCTGTAAGGGGTCTTTGAGTTCTGCAGTTTTTAACTTCTCTACTGAAAAGCTTCATAACAATACAGACTTCTCTTAGTGACTTGTGTTAATTCATACATATTTAATAAGAAACTAATGAGTACCTGAAGGATTTTAGTGGATGTTGTTCTATATTCAGGTGATACTTCAGAAAGTCACTCTGGATCTTGTAGCATTGAAGTCCTGCTGAGAAAGTGTAAAATTGCCTCATAGTTGCTGAAAGAACAACATAAACAAACATGTGTTGATAACGTTGTGTGGTGTTCTGATGAAAACAAACAGTGTCCATTTTAATTTTGCTGATCCGGATGAAAGTCCAGCTGTCAAACACAATTTGCTTTTGAAAAATTTTCAAGGGTTGCCTTTCAGAGCACACCTTTAGTTAATTCAAATTTGTCTGTGAGCAATAAGAAAGGCTTGTTCACATTTATGTTCACTGTATTAACAGGTCAGGCTGACTTTAGTTTGCAGTTTTATGACGTTCTGTAACTGACCAGAGTAAAATGTATATTGTTTCATCTTCTAAATCACAGAAGGTTCTGCTCATCTTATTGGTTGCACTTGAATTCTTCATGCCTTGACAGGTTTGTTTGTAAAGGTGATCAATGTCCCTCTGCTGATGGCTTTTGACATCTGTTACTGTGACAAGCCTTTCTCTTAACTGATCACTTTGTTTACAATTTGATTACAAGTTAGTCATATTGTTAAAAAGAATTTAGTTTTGCATTCATGACTTTCTTAGCCATTATTGTGACCTGCTAAATCTAGGACTCTTATCTAAACTTGATAACTATTTCAAAACTTGGAATTATTTCTCAAGATTTACAAACTAACAAAAAGCAAGAAGTCTGGGTGATATTAAAATAACACTGCCAGAATTTTGGGGAGTATTACAAAGGTGGGAGCTGTTGAGATAGATGCTGTACAATGCATTCCTGTGGCAGAATGCTGCATAAATTGCCTTGTCTGTTGGTGAGTGGGCTGGCTTTCCAAATGTTCGGGAAAACAGAAAAGTTGAGTTGGTTGTTTGCAAGGCAGCACAACTTGTCCGAGAGCTGTTCCCAAGCTCATGGGAGTTAGATGTGTGTTTGTACCCAAATTCAGAAGTATTCTTGATGAGATACTCAGTGGAAAGTGAAACTTAAAATACCACTGCCCAGTTGGTTGCTTGTTCTGCACAACATTCTTGAGCAATGTTCTTCGTGCTTTTGACATCTGTGCCAAGGAAATGATTGGCACTGGGTCTTGGTGTCCAGCATTGTCTGCATCGAGCTTCACTTCTCAGTTGTGTGGCAAAGTTATAATTTAGAAACCACATGAGTACTGCATTAAAACTATGAAATAATTAGTCAATATTGTCTTTAAGATACCTGAGATGTTTTAAAGGGGGATTCTTTATAGTTGTTTAAGTTTTTAAAACCATAATTACATTTTAAAAGATGACAATTTCTGGTTTAAAATCTTGGTTTTTTTGTTTCCTTGTGTAGCTATGTAGGAAACCTCTCCAGAGATGTGACTGAGGTTCTCATACTTCAGTTATTCAGCCAGATTGGACCATGCAAAAGCTGTAAAATGATAACAGAGGTAAGGCCTTCAACATCTGGGGGGTAGCAAATGTAATGCAACTTTATCCTAAGTTGTCTAAAACAAATGAAGTTGAGGGCTTCTTTTGACATTACTGGCAGTGGGATTCTTTGGGTTGGTTGTGTTTGGCTTTGGGGATAACTCTTTGCAGGAGAAACTTGGTGTGTGCAATCCTGTGCTTTTGCCTGTAGCCCTGACATACCTTTTATCAGGTGATGAGATTCCACTTTATTTAAAAGATTGTTCCCCCCTCTTTGCAGAATCACATTGTTCTGTTGATCAGAAACCTTATTATTTCAAGTGTTATTCATGGCTATTTTGTACATTTTTTACTTTATTTGAACATGAGCCTCAGTAATTCTTCTCCCTCTTGAATAAATGGTTCTTTTCTGTGGATGAAAAGTAAGAAATCCTTCAAAATAAGTTTGACTCTTCCTCAGCTTTTTCTGCACTTGTTCAAATACCTCTTGTCTGCACCAGTACAAATAGTTCTTGTCTGCACCTGTCTGTTCTTAAATTAATTTTTCCTTGAAACAAAGTGACAAAATTTCCATAGCATTCCAGATAAAGTCTTTTGCACAGAGTGTTGGTAAGTATTAATGCTTTCTTATCTCCATTGTAAATACTCTGGTACCTTTACAGTTGGCAGCCATTTCTGTGAGCTTTTTGACACATCCTACAAAACTTCTCTCTCCCTGGTATTTTTCCTTCCTTTTCCATTTGTAACTGGTAAGCTTTGAGCAGGCAGGGACTAATCTGAGCTTCTGCCAGGTTTAAGCTCTGGTCCTTCATCTCTGGTTTCTGTATACTCTTCATACTTTTTACTACATCTTATGCTTCTTACTAACTTGTAATTACAGATTTCTTGAGGACAGTTACATTAGTTTTTTGTCAAGATTGTTAATGAAAGTATTAAAAGGCAAGTCTTGTGACCAGACTTCTTTAGGAATGCTACCAGAAACTCCCCTGTGGGCTTCTTCTCCTTTCAGTGTGTCACACAGCTTGTTTGTTTCTTTGTTTTTAGCTTATCATCAACTTGCTGCTTGTTTAATCACTCTCATCTTTGTCTGGACTAATAATTTCCCATGTGACACTTTTCTCTACTGGATTTGCTTTAAGTTTATTGGAGAAAAATAACAGAAGGCTGACAGATCACAGTTGTTAGCTCTTCCCTGAAGAAACACTTTTGATTGTCATGTGCTCTACAGATATAAGGTGCTGCTGCTCCCACCTTTGGCTGGGTGAGAGCTGTTAGCAGCAGTTTGGTTTCTTGAGGATTAGATGAGAAATTCCAACATTTTTACCTTGGCTGAGGCATTGTGGTTTTAAGATCTTTCCATAAGTGAGACATCTTCATGAAACAAGTAGATAAACAAAAATTGCTGGCAGCTGTATTCAGTCACACAGAGATGACTGCACTGGGCTGGCCTCAGCACCTGCCAATAAGCAGTCACAGAAGTGCAGGTTGGATTCTAGACTGGCACTGGCCTGCAGCTGTCACAGGACCTGTCCATGGTGTCTGTCCTTCTGCAGTATGTGGTAAACCTGTCCTAGGAGCTGTGTCATGGTTAGGTGGTTCTTACCATTGTTAGTGCCACCATCACCTTTTAAAAACCTGTGATTTTTCCATTTTAGCCAGGTGTATCAAGTCATTCTTTTTCATTTGTAGAGTATATGACATGAACACATCAAGTGTTGAAAAATTTCAGGTGTTTCTTTTGGGGGTATATAATACTCAGGCTGCTGGCACAGTATTTGTAGATAGTTTGAACACCTAAAGGTATGAGTGTCTGCAAAAGAGATTCTTTTCATGTTCAGACAAGTTCTCAGTGCTAAAGAAGACCTCCCTACAATCTAAAAGTAAGGCTGCACTTCAGCTGAAGCATAAACTGCACCAAATTTCCTAAAGAAGCCTTAAATGGGTTTCCCAAAGTAGTGTGGGAGGAGGGGTGAATTGAGGCTTTCTTTTTTGGGGCATCTGAGGTGAGTGTGCTTGTAGAGAACTTTGTGACTGAAACTTTTTTTATGATCTCAGGTGCATTTTCTCATCTGTTCCTTGTGCATCAGGTAGAGGCCCCAAGTACTGACAGTGCTCAGGATGGCTTCAGACTCCATGACCACTGTAGGTGTATAAAGGCCTTGTGATCCATTCAGCTCTTGCAACTTAACAGCTTCAGAAGTAGACAGAGCTATGTTTGAAGCTGTACAATCCAGTTTTAGGGGGAAGGACTGGAATTGTTCATCAGTGTAAGTGTGTATGAGTTGTCAGAAGTTAAATAGGAATGCTGGAAAAGGCTTCTCCTAACTTGTGTTACAGCTGTGTTCTACCTGCACTGGGGGATGTTGATAGTGAGAATGCTGATGCCAGGACAGTTCCTCTGTGCTAGACCCTTCCCTATCCATGTGAGAAATAACTTGTTTAGGGTAATATTAGTGTTTATCATCTTTGGTCCCTGCACGTGCTGAATAGTTAATGGAAATGTTTTGGTCAGAGTTTTTGGACTCATTACATCTTGGAGGTAGATCAAATCCAGTGTTCATGTTTGCATTCTCGACATCCTTTTCACTTGATCAGCTTTTCAAAAAACTCTTCTGTTCTTTGCACTTTATACTCTGGTACATTTATTACTTCAGTGACCTCTGTCAGTGAGTATTTTTAAAGGTGATTTGATAGGCCATCCTACAAAAACAGGTTGTACTCAAGGTTAACAGAGTTAACAGTCAATTGATTAATATCCTTTTCCCTCAGTCAAACTATTTTGAGTTGTTTTAAAAGGTTATTTCCCAGTTGTTTGCTATGGCATTTTTCGCTTGAGACTGACGCTGTGCAGGTTCCAGGTTGCTGCCTGCTGGTGGTTTTCAGTCAAATAAAAGGAAAGACTTCTTAAGTAGGGCAAGAGAAAATTGGTGAAAATGTTTCTGGGGAATAAGCCTTTCTAGCTTTGAGTATATGCATGAGGCAGTTTTGTTCTTCTCTCCATTCTTCCCCTTTTTCCCCCCCCTTTCCATCCAGTTTGCAGATCACTTTTCTGATCAGTTATTTTTAGTTCAGTAAACTTCAGTCCTCATTCCAAGCAAGCTATCCTTCAGAAACTGCTAGACCTTTAATAAAAAATCCATCTTAAGAATTCTTGCATTTAACTTTAATGTCAAAGGCTATTTCATAAATCTGATGCAAATCATTCTGAAAGTTTCTAGCTGTAAGTAATATATTTTCCTGGATTTTCTTCTCAGCAACCCGATAGCAGAAGGGTCAACTCTTCTGTTGGATTTTCTGTTTTGCAGCATACAAGCAATGACCCTTATTGCTTTGTGGAATTTTATGAACACAGAGATGCAGCTGCTGCATTAGCTGCTATGAATGGGAGAAAAATTTTGGGAAAGGTAAGTTGCTCACATGGTAATCTTAGATTTAAAGAATATAGATTTGTGTGAAAATATTAATAAAACTGTTGAAGATGTTTTACCAAGATTAAATATTGATAGAATAATCTTTTAAAAGTATTGATATAAAAAGTAAGTCTTGTTTAGGAAATGTATTATTTGTGATGTTCTATTTATGATGGTGTTTTATATTAAATGATGATTTGTGAACGTTGACAGTTGTAACCCACCCTTGAATGAACTTATAAAATGTAAGAATTTTTTAAATTTATACTAAATCTTATACTTGTTTTCAGGAGGTCAAAGTAAACTGGGCCACAACACCAAGTAGCCAGAAAAAAGATACATCCAGTAAGTAATGTAATGCCACAGTATCACTTCTACACAAATACTTCACAAAGTGGTAATAATTTATCATAAGTGCATTTAAACATAATTTCTCTCCTTCCCATCTAGTGTTTAATAGAATTTTGCAAACTAATTCTTCTGTTTCTGCTTTACAACTGGGGAAACCGGAGTGGACAGATTAAATTGCTGCTGCTCTTCACATGGAATCCTGAGCGTTCCTGGTTCCCAGAGCTGTGTGCAGAGCATCACTTTCTCAGGAGTTGAAACTTTAGATAGCAGTTAAATATTTGATTAGTAAATTATTTATTTGCAGATCACTTCCATGTGTTCGTTGGGGATTTAAGTCCAGAAATAACAACAGAAGACATCAAGTCAGCATTTGCTCCTTTTGGTAAAATATCGTAAGTATCATCATAAACATTTCCATTATCAGTCAGAAAATGTGATAGTGAAAATGTGTTTCTAAGTTGAAATGTTGTTTCTTATCTATTGAGATAATTTTTCTGCTGTTCATTTCCTTGTGGTGGGTGGGTGGGTAGTAAAGAGGGGCTGTATCTTGGTGTGTTTCACAATGTAAATACAGTAATGTAATTGTGCTCTGGTTTGCTGAAAGCAATGTGCTTTTAACCTAATTTATATGCTAATATTCTTCAACCTTTTATTAAAATTTAATTACTGCTCTAAATGTGATTTTTTGGTGTTGAGAATGTGTACAGAGTAGTGACTTGACAACTGGTATATATTGTATCCTGGGTGTGTTTTATGTGCATTTTTGCTGCATTTCATAGGCAGTGTGGAAAACTGGGCAATTGAAATATAATTCTATAAAGCAGCTAGTTAATAACTTGGGAATGTTTTGAAAAAGCTAATACTTATGAGAATGAATCTGGTTTTTTGGATGATAATGGGATAAATTGCAATTATAATATCTTAAATGAAAGAATGGTGGCTTTACAATATGTGCACATTTCTGCCAGTTAAGAGAATGTTTCTTTAAACTTCTCTTGGACAATTCAGGTGATACTAAATCACCTGGTGTTCTAATTGAACATATTTAACATTACAAAATCCTTGAGAGTGCTAAAGTATATATGTCCTAAAGAGTACTGCTACAAAAAAAGTCTGTTAATCTTTTATCAGTTTATCTTTATAAAAATCAAAGTTGCACATGAATGTTTTTGTACTACTTTACAGGAATATATTTCTAAGAACAAAATTCTTATTTTTCTCTTGTTCTGTACGCATATTTTTAAATGAATCATAAATCTTATTTCTTACCTCTGCTGTTTTGTTTACTTTGCTTTTTGTCTCTTAATGTGGTAAGTAGTACTGTTTTAAAAATCAATTTAAAAAGAATAATTCAGGTTTCTGTTTTCTCAATCTATATTTATACCTGAGACCTGCAGTTTTTCTAAAGTCCAAGTCACAATTAAAAGTAATAGCATTCTGGTTATTTTGCAGAATTGCTCATAAGAATGGACAGGATCTTGAAGGCTAACTGCAAGGAACTGTGCACACTGGAACTCAGTTGTAGATTTTTTCTCATTTCTATTTATTCTTATTATACATTATTTATATATACATATTTTAGTATTTACATTTTAACATTCTATATTCAGTGCAGTTCTATATTTCCAATCATTTTAACTTACTCACTAAAATTTCTGTGTAAATTTGTTGTTTTCGTACTGGTGTGCTTAGCATTGTTGTTAGTTTTATTCTCCTTTCTTAAATTTCTGAAAATGTCAATTTTTCAAAATTTACAGCTACCCAAACTCCAAAATGATGGTAGAGAATTGACCAAGAAAAATAAAGAAATCTGTTAACAGGCCATGTATGCCTTTTAATTCCTATTTTTTCCTCTTTTTCGATTTTTTTAATATTTCATATATTTTGTATCACTAGGCAGAAGACATTTAACTATTTAGAAAATGCATGGTAAATTAGATAGAATTGTTACAGTAATTTATAGAACAGTAAACCTTAGAGGACCCTAGCCAATAGAATATTAGAAAGGAAACTTTGTTTCTCTTATACTTCAAATTTGAACATTCTAGTTATAGCCAGTATAGGTTATGTGCATAGGTTGCATGTTTATTACATGTTATTTTTTTTGTCCTACTGCTTTTTTCTAACAGGTAAAGAAGCAATAGGGAGAGTTCAGGAATGACTGTAGTTTTAGGGCTAACTGAATTTATAAGAAAAAATTATGCTCACAATACAGTGTGTGTGGTTCCTTTTAGTTTTTATTTTGCAGGTTATCAATACTACCCTCATATAGCTGTGCTTCTTTTCACAGGGATGCACGGGTAGTTAAAGATATGGCAACTGGAAAGTCAAAAGGCTATGGTTTTGTATCTTTTTATAACAAACTGGTGAGTAATCACAATGCAGGTTTAAAATAGTTCCTATTTTCCATTTTTAGTTTTGCCTGTTTATGTATTCGCTGTTTATTAGATTTCACCCAGGGAAACAAATCTACATGTACAGGAGCTGTATGTATGTTTAGGACAACATGGGGAAACTGAATCATTTTCTTTAAATATTTTTCGTAGGAAAAAACTCACCATTTCAGGATTTTAGGTATATAAAGCTTGTTTGTGTGGTCAGATGTCCTACATGTCACATCTCTTTTGATGGTTCTGTAACAGTTACCTGGAGCTGTCATAATCAGAGAAAAAGTTTTAATTTCTTCAGATTTGCCAGTGCTTTAAGATACTGCAATTGAATGCCTTAATTGAGTCTGTTTTTCCTGTTACACTTTCTTTGTTCTGTGTTACAATTGAAAAAGCAAGGAATAGCTGTTATTTCCTTGTACCCCTCTTCCCTTATCATACAGTTGTTTGGTTCCTGTGACCAGGGGGGAAATGTAACAGTCATAGAATTAAAGTTACTGGATTCTTTTCAGACTGAGCCATAAAAACTCCAATTTGAAATTTCTATTAATTCTACAAAATTAATGGATGAATTCTAAACACAGTACTAAAAAGTATTCTTAAATTTCATGTCCTGATTGCTGTTCATTCCCACAGCAGCTGCACCTGTAGGGTTATGGTGTGACTGTCCTGAGCTGGTCCTTTAAGGCCTGTTTTTCAGAATGTATCATTCTGCTAGATTTGGGGAAGTGGGGTATACTCCCAGACTTCAGGTACTCCATCCTGAGCTCTTAATGCATAACACAGTTAAGAGAAAATGGAGCTCCTGCGTTGGACTGGATCAGCTGTGGCTTGGGCTGTGTTCCATTTTTGTCTCAGCTGTGATCCTCAAGCAGGATAGCAGCAAGATTCATCAGAAAGTGTTTCCTTTCCTAGTCAGTTCATTGTGTATTCACCATGTTTTAGGAGCCAAAGGTGCTTGAATCAACTGGGTTGTTTCATTGTCTGGTGGTTTGGTTTTATCATTTAGATTGAGTTTTTCTTTTCTTATGGATCGTCTTTTGTAATTTCATTTTTGTATCTATGTGTTTTCAAAATGAATACTCAATATAGTTAAAACCTAGAAAGATCAAGGTCCTGAGTTTGAGAAAAGAATTGTAGCTGGGAGCAGCTCACCTTTAACTTGTACACATTTTCTTTGTCCTTTGTGCTTGGCAGTTTTTTCCTTAAGCTTTGTGCCCTTGGAAAAGCATTTCAAATGTGTACTAACTCTTTGCTCTGCCTGTCTTCTTCCAAAGCAATTGGGAGACAAATTGCTTCTTGCAGCTATTAGCAAACTTACCCTTGCTTACCAGATGCTTCTGCTCACACTGTGAACTTAAAGATTGTCTTCAGTTTCATGTTCAAGATAAAAAGTGGGCCATGGATTCTCATGCGTGTTCATACAATGACTTTAACATGTAGAGAACTTAAAAAGCATCTGTTGCACACCTCCAGGAGGGAAAAGAAACATTTAGTGTAGCTGTTTTATTTCAATGATTAGTCCTGGCATCTGTGTGACCTTCCCACTTTTTTTGGCAACTTTTTAACATTCTAATGCAGATGCCTGTATAGTATATGTGTATGTGGTATAAATGTGTGTATGTGTACATGTATGTATACAGGTAGTATATATATGATTGCAGTTGGCTTCTATCCTGTGTGGAAAATGGGCGGGAGGAAGTTCTTACCAAATGACTTCTGAGGGCCTTCTCTGTAACCAGTTGCCTTCATGTTAATTAATGTTTGTCTACTTGCTATGATTGTTCAGAATTTCATACTCTTCTTAGTACTGTTACTGGTTTTTCCAGTGGAATTAATTGATAACCAAGTCTCGGGAATAGATTTGTACATGGTTTTTATTTGGAAGTGCTACAATCTCTGTTTTAATCTCTTCAGGATGCAGAAAATGCTATTGTACACATGGGAGGCCAGTGGTTGGGAGGCCGCCAGATCAGAACTAACTGGGCAACGAGGAAACCACCAGCCCCTAAAAGTACACAAGAAAGTAAGAGCTTCATGTCGTGCTGTGTTGTGTTTGCTGTCTTTTCACTGTTCAGTGGGGGAATAAAGCATAAGCCAAAATCATGTCACTTAAATCACATATTAGCTTGCCTTCCAGAACTTGATTAGATTTTTTGGGTATGTTGTATCAACCTAGTCATAAAATATTTAATGTTTGTTAATAATATGTTTGTTAAATGTGAAATTCATGCTTGTGTACGAGGTAAGTGTCTAGGTTACTGTCAGCCCACTGCTGAAAACCAGCCTTCTCTCTTTATAGATAATACAAAACAGTTGAGATTTGAAGATGTAGTAAATCAGTCAAGTCCAAAAAATTGTACTGTGTACTGTGGAGGAATTGCCTCGGGGCTAACAGGTATGAAGTGTTCTCTTATTTTTTATTATTGAAACTTTTTGGACACCAGAATGATTATTAATTCAAAAACATCTTATGTTGTAGATCAGCTTATGAGACAGACTTTTTCACCGTTTGGACAGATTATGGAAATAAGGGTGTTTCCAGAAAAAGGTTACTCATTTGTCAGGTATGGACAGAGGAAGCAAAATCGCTGGGTCTGCGTGTAGTAGCACTTCATTTCTCTGTAATTTCGCTTGATTGAGCTTGTCCTGATAAAAGAAAAGCTGTCACCATATATTCATAGAATAATTTGGAACTTGTAAAAAGGGCCACCAACATTTTTACCTGAGAAGATGAATGTTTGTGAAAGCAGGTGTTTTTCTCTGGATTTCCTGTGTATGTGGAGTCAGTGTTTTTTAAGTAATCAGGTGGAAGTACTGTAAAACATAACATTAGTTTGTTTTTACGTTTTTTAGGTTTTCAACCCATGAAAGTGCAGCACATGCTATTGTTTCAGTTAATGGAACCACAATTGAAGGACATGTTGTTAAATGTTATTGGGGTAAAGAATCCCCTGATATGACTAAGAACTTCCAACAGGTAACTGTACTTAACCTTTTCTTTGTATTACAAAAGCAATTGTGTTTATACCTGTAATGACTTCCCAGTTATAATGGCTAAATTTTGTGGTGGAGTTCTTATGAAATTCCATGTTCTGTCTCAGTTATGTTCCAGTTCATCAAATTGGGCTAGTGATTTTGATGGAATATCTGTTACTGTCTTCTGGATATGATCCAAGATAGGGAGAAACTTTGAGGTAATTTTAATTCTTGCTGTTTTGCTAACTGCAGATTAGGTGGCTGTCCAACCAAATAGTCTTTGGGGTTTCAAGCACACACAAATATATTTTTCAGTACAAGGATCTAATTAAGTCATAGTGACATCTTATTTTTCAGATCTCATTATTGCTTGTTTTAGCTCTCTGATTGATATAGCCAAAACCTTGCCTTCAGCAGCACAAATGCAATATAAACCATCTCTAGAACCTGAAGTACAATGGATTATTCTTTCTGCAGGTGGATTACAGTCAGTGGGGACAATGGAGCCAAGTATATGGAAATCCACAGCAGTATGGGCAATATATGGCTAATGGGTGGCAAGTACCATCGTATGGAATGTATGGCCAAGCATGGAATCAACAGGGTTTTGGAGTAGAGTGAGTAATTATATTTAATTTTTTTAGAATATTCCAAGAATGCTGTAGCTTCGGTTTCAGGCTCATTTGGGTCAAGGATTGCACAAGGTTTCCAGCTTTAGGGGGACTCCTGTGTGCTTAAAGTTTATGTTCAGTGCTTGCCATGAGCAGATAGTGGGGTGAGTCGCTCAGACTTGTACCTGATGGCACATTGTGTGACAGAGGCACAAAGACCACCCAGTGTGGAAAAGTTTTGGGTGGTGGTCTTGTCTGGTATATAAATCTGTTCTGGGTTCTGACTTGAGGTGGTGAGTCTGAGCCAGGAGCCCAGGAGCCTACAGGGAGAGAAAGAACTACACACAGACACTCTTAACTTGTGCAGTTTCAGAATTTGGGTGGGCTTTTAATAATGGACCACTTGAAGACTGAAGTCTTCAAAAGAACTCTTTGTTTTAACATCATTTTGAAATAACTTGTTTGCCTAGTTCTTCATTATCTGGTGCCAGTTAAACATATTAAGCCCTGATAGACCTATCACTGGTGTTCATGCCCACGAGGTATTGGGTATTTCTTGCATTTTCTGCATCACTGATGTTGAGTTCCAGCCACCTGTGTGTGTTCATGCCTTTGGAGGCAGGTGCCATATCCAACTGGTACCCAAGGTTTGTGGGGTTTTTTCTCTTTTGTTCTTAAAAAGCTCATGATATTTTCAGGAATCACATGTTGTAGAGCTTAACTAAATTACTCATTAAAAAGAAGAAGAAAGTGTTCTATTTTGATACAAGTAGTTGTGTAGGAAGTATGTTTTTATGTATTTTTTTTAAGTTGCTTTTCCCCACTTTTTTTAACCATCCTGTTTCTTTTTAAGCCAATCTCCATCTGCTGCCTGGATGGGTGGATTTGGTGCTCAACCTGCCCAGGGACAAGGTGCTCCTGTAATACCTAACCAAGCTGGATATGGTATGGCAAGCTACCAAACGCAGTGAGCTGGGACTCTGTTTAAAAAGTGTGTATTTCATGATAGGCTGCAGTTTCCAGTGACATTCTGAAGACTGGAATGTAGACAATGAAAAAAAAGAAAATATTTATTTTAAAAATGGAAATGTTTGGAACCTTTAGCACAGCTTTGCTTTGGTGAAGGACACAAATGTCTTCTAGTTCTGCCTTTTTAAGTTTTTGTTCATGATGGATATGAACATGTTTTTCTTTGTGTACAAAAATTGAAAATAAAGTCAATAAAGACAATTCTGACTACAAATTTTGATATAGTAGGAGAAATGGCTAATGAATTTGATCTTGAGGTTACCATTCCTTTTTTTTTTTTTGTTTTGTCTTCAGTGTTTTATATCATTGTGCTTTTAAGAGAAATGACATTGAAAAACAGGGAGTTGCTTTTAGTTGAACACACATCCTGAAATAAACTGTGGACCAATCACTACAACCTGCGAGACAGTATTGAGTTTTCAAGAAACCTATGGACATAGCTCAAAGTATATGTAGGTCTTGGAATAATTTTTTTAAAAAAATATTTAATTTTTCTACATGCTTACAGAAAACAGCTGATACAATGAATAGTTCAGTCTGAAGTGAAAAACAGTACTGTCTGAGAAATTTCACATAACTTTTACTGTCCACATTCAGGCACACGTTGAAACTTTTCAGAGCTGGTTTGCTTGTTAAAACTCTTAGTAGTTTACATTTAATTTTGAGAAGTAAAAAGTGTTTTTACAAGTATGTTGTTTGTATTCAAATCAGACAGTCATACTTGGGCTTTTACATAAAGTTTGAAGGCTACACATTGTAAATATTTCATAATTACAGTGTTTCAAAAGCATGCTCAAACATAGAAGTAGCAATGTAATTATTCAAAGTAATACTTAATATACCCTACTGCTTTAAATGCAGTAGATTGACAAGAATGTGCAAGACTGACATTTCCAAAGTTGGCTATTATGTAAAGTTACATAAAGAACTATAACAAAGAGCCTTAATTTTAATTTCATAAATCTTTAATGCATCACCTTTTTGTCATTAGAAATACAAATTTTTTGCTTTACATTATTTGGTATGTAAATACCTTGGTTAACAACCTTGTAAACCTATTTCAAGGTTATTATAAGTTGTATAGTATCTTGAGTGTTTTGAAAAATCTTGATGTTTTTTAAGTCTAGAAATATTTTGCCCAAGAATTTTTTAACAAGATTGTTAAAAACATCTTATTTTAGAGAATATTCAATGTGCCATTTGGTAAATGGAGATGCAGTTGAAACAGTACACTGAGTTGTGACTTATTTTTAATTAAAGTTTTTGTCTTTATGGATGGTTTGCATGTGATGAACTTGTACAGAGGCTGGGTTGTTTGTGTACTGAGTGTGTAAATGGATAAATCATGAAGATGTTTAAATGGTATACTTGGGTTATTTCTGAATTATTTTATGGATACATTGATATAAACTGCCTCAATAAATTTGAAGTTGAAAATGAATGTAAGTTAGAGATAAGTAATGTGTCCTCCCTGTGACAGCTAGAGGGTGCAAATGCCTCAGCTGTCATCTGGAATGCTGAGGCAGGCACAGTTGGAAGGGAAGGAGTAGGATTTGCAGTGGTAGCTCAGTGAAGCAAACTTGTATTTTAAAAGAAATGGAAAATTTGGTTTTTAGAGATGGTAGTTTTAAAAGAAACAGAAAATTTGGTTATTAGAGATGGTAGTTCTAAGTGAGAGTCTGAGAAGCTGTGTATTTTCTCTTTTCTGTTTCTGATCATGCGGGTGTTGCGAGGTGGAGTAGTCTGTTTTGAAATGGAGATTTGCAGTTGTGTTAAACCCAGCCAGGTTGTGCAAATAACTACGCTTGTTGCTGTAGCAAATCACATGAGGGTTTTCTTTCCTCCTCTTTTATTGACGTGTGAAGTAGTATCTTGACTTTTAGATCAGGTTGAGAGTGAGATGTACTGGAAGAGCAGTGTAGTCAGTTGGCTCAGTTGCACCAGAGGTACTTGTGACTCTGGGCATCTAATGCATGCAATAATGACTGAAGTTAGTGTGGAACCACGAGTGCTCATGCTGGCAGAATTGGCCCTTTATCTCCTTTTCTCCTTTATGGTATATGTAGTGTCTTTCCACTCAAGATAGGAGTCTTGCCTACAGGACTCTTGTTTTTCTATACATTTTGTACATATGTGTATATCTACGCGAGGATCGGCCTATACATTGTAGTTTGGGAAAACCTCACAAGTAAATCTGTGTTTTTGTTACACTCAGCCGGTTTAAAAAGTCACAAGTCAGTAGAGATACGAGTTGTGAGTTCCTTTAGGATTTCTTAGGCTTCACTTGAAATCTGGGGTTTCTACATCCTTCTAGGTGTTTGCCATATGGGTGCATGCTGGAGTGGAGGCAGTTTGTTCTTTAGGCGCTACTGAAGATTTAGATGATGCAAGTACATTGCCACATAAATGCCCATATAAATGGGTGTGAGATTAAGGCAGTGATCTTTCAGGTCTCAATGTGTAGATCACTTTAAATCTGATTATTTAATATGCCTGCTGTAGAGCTGGGCCGTACCTGACCTGTATTTCAGGATGAAAGATAGGATATACCTTCTGATTTAAGTCTTTTGTCATTGATTTTTATACAGCTTTTCTGTAATGGTGATATTTCTTCGCAGACTGCTCAAGGTGTGGGGGTCTCCAGTGTCCTTTCATGTTTCTCTAGCACTGCGAGGAGGAGTTGTAAATTAGATTGCTTTTTACTCAGTAGCATTCATAAATGCATCACTGACAATTTTTTGGCACCAAAGAGCCTCTTGCACCATACTGCTTTTATGAGTGACACTTACACTGTTGTAATTTCTCTAACTACAGAAATCGACCACTACCTAACCCTTACCACTAGAATTTGGATTTCAGAAACACTGATTTATTATGGCTTAAGTTGATGCGTGCAACCTAAACCAAGGTTGTAATCTGCATTTGCAGAAATTGTTCAATAAAAGTGGAACATGATAAAGGGCTTATCCTGTATTTGTCATCTGTCAAAGCATTGTCCCTCTTTGCTGTAAAACTGACAACAGGCAGACAAGGCTGAACTTGTAAACTATGCACTTGCAATCATGTAAAAGATGTTTTATTTAAAAAATTTTCCTACAAAATCATTTTGTATTTTGCAGAGTTGCAGTAGTAAGGCTGTAAATCTAAGGTTACGTGTAGCTTCTCATCAATCCTGCCTCCTTGTGTATATTTGCTAACAGTTTTTAGACATACCTGCAGAACCTTTCTTCTTACTAAGATAACTCCATGAGAAGCGATTCACTGTACCAGAACCATTGCCTTCATTTCACTCAAAAAAGTCTCACAGTGAATAAGGCTTAGTTTTGCAGAAAAATAGTGATTTGTTTTTCTTGTGTTTGTACACAAGGAAGCAGACTTAAACTGTATGGACATGATTAGTGTCTGATACTTCTTAATTATCTGACTGTTTTTGAACAAGGGCGTAAGTGTTTGTTTTAATCACGTGAAACTGTTTCCTGGTCAGCAATAAAAGATTTTGTTGCACTGTTCTTACATTGCAAGATACAGGCAATCTTTTGTTCAGTATACTTCCAAAAAATGGATGGGGTTTTGAAGAACTGCCTTGTTCCAGCTTGAATTTTCATATATAGATATAATCTGGGATCTGGATTGTGGCTATAAGAGCAAAAGAAAGTTCTCTTCAAAGTGGAGTGAGAATTCATTTGTTCTGATCACGTGTGGTGCCTGTCCCACATTGATAAATTTAAGGGTTTCACTATGTAATGAAGTTTCTGTTCATAAAAAGGCAACTGCAAGGCAGTAGCTTCTGGGAAGGTCTTTATCGTGTTTCATTTCAGCTGACTTCTATGAATCCAGTTGATTGTTTGAAAAAAACTTTTAAAAGTTGTTGTGCTTTTTCAGTATCACATGGATAAAATCCCATCCTGCTGTACCGTAATTTCAAATCAAAGAAAATGCTGAAGTGTTTACTGAATGTTTTACTTGAAAAAGAAACAGGACTTCATGTTGACAAGTGAACACTGATTGTGTTGTCCTTCTGAGGCTGTGTGCTGATGTAGATCATGGATGTGTGAATGACACGCTCTGCTCACTGACATTTCAAGGGTAATGACTCAGAACGTTAATTTGACATCAGTAATGATTATTTGAATACAAGTTATTCTTGCTTAAATACACAGCTCCCTGTGCTTTGATTAAAGCTGATCTGAATCTTACTGGTTATTAAAGTACTCTTGATATGCTGTGGAAAGAAACATGGCTTTGCCTTCTATCTTAGTGTTGAAGCTGTCAATAAGACATCAGAGTTGCACAGGCTGTTTTTTGTTTAGAAGAAAAACACTTAATGGAGTTGGCAGGGAATTCAGTGTAAACTGACTTTTCTGTACTGATGGGTGATGGTGTTTGAATGTTTCCCTTCTAAAACAGTGGCTCAGTTACCACTCCTTGCATGAACCTGGCTCTCACAGATCCCAGATTCTCAGCAGCTGTCTTTCCCAGCTGCTGGTGTGGAAGGGAGGAGGAGGAAGGGGAAAGATGGTGAGAATAGGTGGTACAGCCCAGTGTGCCTGGTGCAGCAGTGGCAAGGCAGACTGTCAAACACGTTTAAAGATCACAACAGGTTTACAGAGACACTGCAGCAGCACCCCGAGGGTTGTGACCATTGAGACACAAACTTGCTTTATCTGCTTGCTTAAAATAATGTGGCTTTAAAATTACAAAAGTAGAAACCACATAACCTCTTCGGTTCCTCAGAAAATAGGTGCATATTAAACAGCCAACCTAGAACACTGAAGGTGACTAAAAAGGGAGGAAATTGTGCTAAGCATCTGAATTTGTAGACTTTTTTTTAATGTAGACCTCTTAGCTTGGCATTCTGTTGCGTGTCTATATTGACCTTTTTGTTTGTATAAGTGAAGTGGTTTCAGATATGCACAGCTGCTTGTTGAACATCTTCCCATGCTTGACAACTTCTGGAACAGGGATGAATAAGAACTGAATAAGAATTGTAGGTCTACCACATAAAATACTGGATAATGCTCACATTTCCTGGATGGAAATTGACTTACTAGAGCCAACTCTGTGAAAGTGTAAATGTCGCAGGGGATGATGAAAAGCTGCTGCCCTCCATTTGAGTAGCTAGTTCTTTGACCTTAATAAATGGGGAATTATTACTGGGTTGCTGTTCCATGAAAAACGCTCTTCATGGGTTTTTGTTCCTTTCAGTGGGGCAGATCTTTTATACTCCACAAATGATTTGTTTCTTTTCATGCTGGGTTGTCAAGCGTGATGGGAAAGACTAATTGATAATATTTATTGCTTATTCTAAATCTTCCAACTCAGGTACTGACTGGGGGGAAAATCACCCTCTTAGTTATTAACAGGACTATTTAATTTAACAGGACTATTTAATTTTGCAATATACCTTTGTAGAACCATTTCTACTTGAGTTTTACTTGCACCAGAAAGCACAAGGAGCCTACACAAACACACCTTGGACTCAACTGCTTCGAGCTGCTGTTCCATCCTACAGCTGCTGCACCAGATATCATTGTGCAGTCAAAGGCTGGAAATATTTATGCCTTGCTCCTTTCTTTGGTAAATTGCAAAGCTTGTGTTCTGTACAGAATAAATCTCATCTGTATATTTGCAAATACTCAGAGAAAGCTGAGGTGCAATGTTTTCTGAACTCTTGCTATCTTGGTGTGAATTGGGGCTTCTTTCATTTACAGGTGCATGCTGTGGTTTTGTAGGAGGAATTTGTGTTTGTGACATTAGCTAGAAACATGGCTCTTTTCAGACTAAGAAAAATAAAATGTGAATGTTTCTAGGATACTATTCCTAAGTGAATCTTGCCTCCTACTTGGATTTATGTATTCTATGGAACAAGAGTATGAAGGTCCAAAAACATGTCTCAAATCACTTATAATGGATATTTTCATAAGGGAACAAATCTATATAAGCTTGAAGTATGCATATAACAAGATCTTGTTCCAGAAATGTAACAGCTGTTCACATGTATTGCTGATATATTTTGAAATGGTCAATACCTGAGGTTAGAGGACCAACAGCTATTGCTGAATGTATGCTGCATTTTGAAGACTTAAGGCCAATACACAGGGTGATGCTGTGTTCACATTGACTTCTGAAAGAGTTCCTTCCAGCACCTTTTTGTTCTGTGGGTTTTTGTGGAAGAACACAGGAACTGTCCTACAAGATGTATGCATAGAAATTTGCCAAGGTATGTGTGATACTTTACTTTGAATTCATGTTCCAAGGTCACAGTGTCTAGTGCCAAGTGTCTGACAAGCTGCATGACTTAGAACTTGATGTTTCCTTGAAATGCTTCTACAGCAAAACCTTACTGAAAGGTATTTCTGGGGTCTCTCCTGTCAGTGACTTCTGAGTAAAAGGAAGACAAGATGCAAGACACTTGTTAGAGGGATCCAGGTAGGTCTGAGTTTACTGAGGCTGTAGAAACAGACATTCCTTTGTAGTTGTTTTCACTGTAGAAAATGCCTAGGGATGCTTGAATTATGAGTTCTGATTCAGTTATTGTCAGGACCATGCTTCACTCATTTTCCACACCCCGTTTTGCTGTGTTTCTCACTTTAATTATGTTTCTAGTCAACAGAGCTGTACTTGCTTTTCATGCACCAGGAGACAAGTCTGTTGTATTTGCATCTGGTTCTTAGCAGAAACACACTGACCTCAGGTATCATTTTTAATATTCCCCTGTAATGCAAAAATCTTTGATTTCTGTTGTCTGTACCTGTTTTAGTATTTATAGATGGGTGTTGAAAGCATGTGTTCAGTCCATACCAGACTGAACATTTCACAAAAGTTGGGTTTTCTTTCCTGCACCCCCCAGTCAGTCCTATCTGTGTGCAGTCCAAAAGGCCTTACAATGCCTTTAAGATTTTGATGATGATTTCTTATTTAATTTCTATTTGAATATATGAATATTTTACCAAGTCAAAAATTTTATTGCTGTGAAATTGCTTATTGAAAACCATATTTCTTCATCTCAAGACTTAATTCATAGTGCTGCTTTGTTTTCTGAAAGCTGGGTTTAAGTTCTGTAGGTAAAAAAAAAAGGCATTGTCCTTTGACATTTAAAGACAATATAAAAGGAAAATACAATTCTTTCTTCTTTATAGAACAAAGTTGAAGAAAAAAGAGTGGTTTAGCAGTAAGGTTGTTATCAAACTTAAATATGCATTTATTACTAATCTAATGAAACATTTTCTTCCCTGACAGATGCAAAGAGCATAAAACTGTAAAAAATTCACAATCACACCTAAATTTCAAGCTTTGAAACACGTGGTCTTGTATTTTTCTGAGTGCAATTTATGAAGAGATACAGGTGTAAGTAATGTAAGGTGGGAGCACTACTGGAGTTACTCAGCCTGTAATTCAGTTTCTGCATGTTTGAATTCGCTGCCAGAGTTTTGCCGTCTGTATTTTGGCACACATAAAGCTGCTGGATTGGAGGTACTGAGGAATGTTCCACAAGATTAGGGATAAAAGTTGACCCTGTGAACCTCTTTATACTAGAAAGTATTGCAACGGAGTGAGTCAGAGCTTTCTGTGAGTTCAAAGTGAGGAATGCTGGGTGAATTCCCCTGATTTATTTAGGCAAGGCTGAAACAGAATATAATTTTCTGCAAGAATTCTCAAGGCTGTTTTATGCTGTATACCTTGCAGGAAGGTTATGTTTAGATTTACTCTGTATCTTACTAAAAGATTAAACCCTTTTATTATCTGCTCTTTTACTCTGGTATCTATGGATCTTCAGGCAGTAACTGCGTTTAGCTAAGACTTACAAACCTTGGCTTGAAACTAAAAATGGTTTGTTGATTTAAGGTTAATAAAACTCAAAAGTGATTCTTGGCTTTGAACTGTGAAAAACTACCCCAGATCTTAGCATCCAGTCCCGTTGCTTCCTCTGAAAGGACCAAGGTTAACCTCACTGCTGTGTTCTAGCAGGGGTCACTCATTGCTTTGTGGTGAAACTGAAAACGCCTGTGCTGAAGCATGTAGGTAAAAACCCCATAAAAGAGTCCCTGCAGGTTCATGATACTCTGTGCATTTCAGCATTGGCTGATGTGGAAGGAAAAGCTTTCAAGCTGTGTTTGCCAGCCCATCATGAACATCAAGATATTAAGATGAACATGGAAGAAGTTTGAAATGTGCTTTAATTGAACCTGTGATTCTCTGAACAGTGTATGATTTTTGTGCATGAATTCTTGAGGAAAATGCCTCATTTTCTGGCTAGTGTTCAGTTTGCAGTGTGGTATCTAGTCTTATTTTCTACTCTTAACTTCTTAAAGTCTAAAATTGTTTTTAAAGGGCTGGGATTTTTTTGCAGAGAAAAGAGAGTTTCCTACTTTGAAGGCCTCCTCTCCTCATTGTTAACATTTCTAATTTTAAGTTCTTATAATCACATAAATAAGTTCCACCTCTACTGAAATCAGTTGCATTATGTTGATGTAAATGAAATCAGGTTTAAATCATGAGTTGAGGTTCTCATAGTCTATTGATTAATTTTGAGTCTTTCAACTGCAATTTGGCATTGAAATGAGCTGTGCATTTTATGAATTTTCTGTGGTGTTATTCATAGCTCAGCATGTTCCAGAATAGATTTTTGCAATGGCAACAGCTAAGCACAACTCCTTTCATTTCTTTTCAAATCCAGCTATTTAAATTTAAGTAAAATTACTCTTCAGAATACAAGTCAAATTTTAAAATAGAATCTTTGTCTGAAATCACATTATCAAGCGTGTGTCTGCCTTTTTGGGTGTCTTGCACATTCTCTTTCCCCCTACACACACTCACACCTGTTCCTGCTGGTGTCAGTGGGAAATTTGCTGAATTTTATCCAAATTCAAAAAGCTGCCCTGGTTTGGGATGATGAGCAGCCCAAGGCTTACTCTCACACTGTGTGCTAACAAGTCATGCATGTGCAGAATGGAGCAGGAGGAGGCTCTCAAAAGCTTTCAGGGTTGCTTTTAAGGGCTCTTGACTATTTGAACAGATTTCAGTTTTAATGATACCCAGTTAATTAGGTGTGGTAAGTACTCAAAGCACACCATCCTCTCTATACTGCCTGGCCTGCAGCCAGAGGTTATGAAGGACATGTGTGGGTTCATTTATAAGGGAAATTTTGCCTTGTGAAATTAGGGAAAAGCTGGTAAAAAAGTGATGCAAGGTCTAAAAATCAATGTGAAAAGGTAGAGATGTGGCATATGGACACTGGCACGGTTTGAATTAAATCATAATTTGCTATATATGGGTATTGCAGCTTATTTGTGGAAAAAGATGCAAAAAACACCAGCAAATGAACCGTGCCTGAAAATCTCCACTGAATTCACCTGGAAGGAAAATATCCTGAAGTTGTTTTTGTCTGATGAAGCACTGGCTCTTGAACAAGGGAGCAGAACACATAGAGCAGCTTTGGGAACACGACACTGAGAGGGCAGGCACTGGTGTGCCCACCTGGGATTCTGCCTCTACAGCAGTATTTTCAAGGAAAAGGGACAGAAACACATCTTGGAAACATTTGTATCAAGGGGGGAAAGAAACCTTGGATTCTGGAGGTCAGTTTGTGGCAGATCTGTAGGTCAGGTGTCCTGTTATATGAATGGACAAGGAGCTGGGTTCTCTGGAGTCGGTTGGAGACACCACCACAGGCACCATGAGCACAGTCTGACCTCCAAACATTCTCACAGTTCTGTACTCCCTCAGCCCCAAATCCTTGACGTTAAGTCTTAAAGCTAATCTGTTAACTTCTTGTCAGTACACTGGTTCAAAGATGATGTAGTTGTCCTAGGAGTATGAGTTCCTACGACTTAAAATAGAAACTTTTGGGCTTTGTGACCTGATTCTGAAAGAAAAATAAAATCTGGTGATGTCTGTACTGCTTCAGTGTAAATGTTCTGCCTGGAATACCTGGCACTAGTGGATGTGACTAAAAAAAGCTTTGGGAAGTGCATGTCTAGGCTGTCTTCTCCCTCCCTGCCCCCTGCTCCTTTCCTATGTGCCTCTCCACGTGCTCTACCTCTCCCAGCTGTGCCACCCGGGCCCCGCTGCTGCCGGGGTGTTACACCCTGCTCTTCTGATGCTTGCACAGAATTTCCAGTTGTGAACTAAATGTTGTGCCTTTCTCGCACATCTGCCTGGAAACACCACGTGCAGCTGCTGAGCAGTTCCCTCAGCAGAACAGCAAACTTTTATATTTTTTTAATCCACCCCAAAAGCCAAGAAATCTTTACCAGCTAACACAGCCTTTGGCCCCAGTGCCGAAGGCAGAGGTCCAGGGGGTGCAGGCCAAATCCCTTCAGCTGGAAGGTATTGTGCTGTTGTTTATTTTGGAAGCACAGATGCAACTGATTCTTGTGTTCAGTCTTCTGGTGTCACCAGTTCCCAGGAATGAGATCTTGGCCTTGTGCATATAAGTGGAAAATATCCATAATTTTCAGTGAGATGGGGAGCCCATCCAAGTTGCCTCTGTGAACAGAGCTTCTTAGCAATGTGTTACTGTGCGTTCAGGATGGGATTTGGCTGAGGTGGAAATAAAACAACTGTTGACTTGTCTGCTAGCAGTGGTTTCTGTGATTTTTTTGTGCATTGGTGATATTTCCAGTGGGATTTAAGCGTTCCCATTGCCTCCCACTACTGTTTTGCTGAGGTAATTGTCTGTTTGATGGCTCGCAGCTTTGTCAGAATTACATGAATTTCTCACATGCTGGATTTTTGAACAAATATGTTGGTAAAAACATTATTTCTGAAAGTGAAAGTACGTTTGTTAAAATTGTGATTGCGCTTTCCTGTTCAGAGATAATTGTTCTTCGAAGTGTTGGAAGAGCAAAGGAGTCATTCCAACATAAAAAGCTTGGCGTGTCTGTTCTGGTAAGACAGGACAGAATTTCATGAAGGTGCCCATCTTGGGGAAATGTTTTTGCTTCTTTTGCACCTGCTCCGAGGTGGCTGAAGCAAAGACAGGAGGTGGGCCGGTGGCTAATGCCGGGCGGGGATAGGGACACTGCTATCCCGTGTCCCCGAGCACGATGACAGGAGCAGTCTTGGTTGAGGAGCAGGAGGCTTGAGCCGGGAAGAGTTAGAGGAGGGATGGATGAGCAGGGTGCGGAGATAACAGGGCTGCGAGAGCGGGGGCGGCGTGGCTCGGGCTGAGGAGGGGAAGGGTGCGAGGGGGCGAAGCGCCGCCGGTGCCACGTTGCACGGGAGGTCCCTGCGCCCCGGCTCCGTGGGCTCTGCGCTCCGCGGGGCCGGGCAGGTGCGGGGNCGCGGGGGATGCGCGCTCCGGGGGCGCAGCGGCGCTTCCCGCTGAGCGCGGAAGAGGGAACTGGGTTCTGCTCGGGCTTGTGCCTCGGCAGCCAAGTTTCAGTCGGAACTGCTGCTGTTACCGGGGGCGAGGCGATAGCCCAGGACATCAGAGCGTGGTTGTTCGAGCTCCAAATTGACTTTGAGGAGTTTGCCTTTGGAGGTTTCAAGCCGGAATGGAGATTTCCAAGGAGTAATAATGTAGGGCATCACGGATCCCTCTGTAGACAGGCGCTGTAACGCGGTTGTGTGTTTTGTATCCCCGATGCTGCGAGTCTGTCGGTTCCAAGGGATGATGTCTGATATCTGTCACTGCTGAGACATTTGGGGCAACAGTTGCAGCCTCAAAATCATAGAAAATAACACTGTGTTTTATGGTGTGCAGGAAGAAGTTGCAATCTTTCTAAGAACAGCCAAATGAGATCTTTGTCTAGAGTTGTTTGGGTTTTCTGGGTTTTTTTGGGGGTTGGGTTTTTTTTTTCGGGGGGAGGGAGAGGCGGGGAGGGGGTATTTTAAGTGCTATATGTCTGGTGAACACTTCCAGAGATGCTACAAAAGAGGAACGTCCCTTTAGTTTCCTTCCTTATAGTTAAAAGTGGAATCCAGTAGCCATCTGTTGCTAGAGACAGTCAAAAGAGGATGTTGAAGCTCGTGCTCTGAACACCCCACGCGTGCAAAGGACAGCTCTGCTGTAGCAAAAAGGTCTAAAATTCAGCTGCTGCTAGGAAAAAATTGTTGTGCGAGGATTCATCCGCTGATGCTTGGATACATGGAAAGTAAGGGAATTTTCCCTTTTCAGCTGCTTGCCTATGAAGTTTCCCACTGCTTCATACCTTGGATTTATTAATTCCAGACTGGTGATTGTTGCTGGGTAGGCATTCTGGTAGGACAAGACAAGGTATTCAGAGTGCTTTTAAAGTAATAATAAAGACTCATGGCTTGCAGATTTATGATCCAGGTGGATGAGGGGACGACTGGTCAGAAGTTCTTAAAAAAAAATGGAAGCGGCTTTACCTGTTGTACATCCATGCTTAAATATGGAGTGAGGAATGTGCTGTTTGCATGGTGCTTTTGTCATTGTGGGTGTTTGTGTGGCTGCTGTTTGTTAGGGAGTGTGCAGAAGGTGTGTGCGGGGAGGAGATGGGCAGAGCAGGCGGCTGGGAAGGGATGTGTTCAGCAGGATTCTGTGAAGGGTATGAGTCTGTGCTGCTCGATATGGTGCCACAAAGGCCACGGTATCAACAGCTGGAGAGTGGCAGCAGCTTGGGAAAGGGCTGTAGTGTGCAGTGCTTTGGAAGGCAGAGTGATCAGCATGGCTAACTCAATTAGCCGTGCCTGAATCACTCTGATGGGTTCCCGCAGGTTTTTCCTCTTCGTGCTTGTCAGAAACAAGGGCCAGGACTGTGAGTTCTGACCTGCAAAGTTGTATATATTGATGGCATTGATACTTCCTGGGATTTCAGTCCAAGTTCCTGTTTGGAGGGTGCAAATATTTGGCATTTTTGATAGCACTCTTAGCTGATAATTACGGCGTTATTAGTGCTGCACTTACTGTTCTGCCGCGCACAAAGAGCCTTTATCTGCAGCCTGCTGCTGCAGTGCCATTGTGTGATGGGAAGGCAGCTTCTGTGAGGTTTCCCTCTAAAATAATGCTCCAGATAATGCAACTGCCTGTTTGCTGGCTTAGCATGGAGGGCTCTGAAGAATGGTGCTGTTAAAAGAAGCACTTAATCATTTGCTGCGTTGGTAGGAGCAGCTGGCTGCTCCCCGCACGTCGTGTGAGCCGCTGTGTCTCTGAAGCACATTTCCAACTCAGTGGAAAGTTTGCTTCAGCAGAAACTCTTACAACTGTGCTCTGCTGTGCGTGCCTTGCTGCCTTTCTCTGCCTCTTGCTTTCTAACCCGTGTAAAAGACAGCAGGGTCTGCTCTGGAATTTAATTTGCATGTTATAATGTAATAAATGTACTGTAATGTAAGAAATGTAGTTGGCTTATTTATCATCTGATGCGTATTCTGTGTGTTACTTTTACAGAAATATTGGTGGGAGAACTGCCATTTTGTAATGCCCTTTGTGATGCACAAAATTATCTCCCAGTTTTTAGTTACAGCAAATGTCTGCCTTCCTCATTTAAATGATCATACAAATGTATGTACATTTGGGTTCTTGTTAGACAATGGGATCAAGCTTGTTGTTTCCAAGGCTATATTACTTAACTTTGTCAGTAGATGATTTTAACAGGAGAAAGTTGTCTTTTTAAAAATATCAGAGATAAATAGGTGTCAGGAGGATCATTCATGTAACTACACTGCTGTATTTCCTCCTCAAATGAATTGTTTCAGACTCATTAATTTGCACTTCAGTGAAAGTATAATTTTTAAGGTAATTTAGTAATAGAGATAGATTTGGGGATCAGCTTCTGGAGTCATCTCTGGGGAAAACCTCTTTCCTGTCTTTTAAACTCTTAAAAAAAATCTGAAAATCACATATTAAATCTGCTACACTAAACCAGCACATGAGGTGGGAAATGATGAGCCTGACTGGGGGGATGTCGGGTCACTTTTGTATTAGAATAAATGTTGGTGATGGCATATTTAATGGGATAGAATAAAAATACCCAGCAGTTTTCATAGCCTCATAAAATTTCAGGGTGTCTCCTACTGTCATGTGCAGCCTATTTATGTTTGTGCTGAAGGGGAATGTTGATGTTTTGTGGTGGTTCCAGAGGAACTCTGGACATTGGGATTAATGATGCTCAGGCTGGTGTCCCCAGCCTTGGGGTGGGCACTGCTGGGAGGTGTAGGCTGGGCTGAGCTGGGATTGCACCTCTGGTGGCACCTAGAGCTGCCCAGCACCTGAGATATCCGTCAGCCTCTGCTCTGGGGACATAAATGAGGCAAAGGATAAATGGAATAAATGGGGCAAGGGGTAAATGGAAGGCTTGCAATGGACAGACAACCCTTGTCTCGGTATCACAGTATTTTTTGGGTTGTGGAGAGCTGGTTAAGTGAGGAAATAAAGAGAGTGATAGTGTTCTGTACAAGGCTCAGGAGAATGGACACTAGGAAGATGTCAAATTTTGGTTTTGAAGTTAAGGTTGTAGGAGGAGAGTGCAGGGAAAAGAGGAAAGGAGGAAGCAGGGTTTGGAGGCTGACAAGGAGGAGAGGGGCAGAACACAAATGGAAGGGTAGAGTTGGGCTGTGCTGGGTAGGCTGGAAGTGAGAGGAAAATGGGGAAAATGATGATCAGGGAGGATAGAGAATGGCCAGCAGTAAAATGGGAGATCAGTAAAAGCAGCAGAGGAGAAGCAGATTGATGTATCCTGGGTTTCTGGAAGGACTTATTCTGGCCTTTGCTCACCAGATTTTTTTTTTAGGTTTTCAGGGGCCTGGGTCTGCATTGGCTCATTGAAGCACATGCTTTTCAAAGTAATCATTAGTGTCCACTTCAGATTTGGCTGGAAAAGAAACACTGGAAATCAAATGTTGCCCCCTTCTGTTGTGTGCTAAGCCATGCTCAGTGAGGGAATGGCCTGGTTCTGCAGCCACCAGCAGCTGCACACCCAGAGCTGCCATCCTGCTCCCAGGTGAGCGTGAACACAACAACACATCCGAGCTCCTCAGAGGGTTTTGTGCTCTGCTGCAATACACTTGGCCATTCCCACTCAAATCTCACAGATTTTACTGAGATTAGATACCCAAATACTTTGAGTCGGGTTTCTAAAACAATTTTTTCAAGTGCTAATCAAGAACCACATCCTTTTGCATGAAGGGGGGCAAACTGAGGTGGTGTTAGCTCGCTGTGCTCTTGTCACATGTGAAGGCTGCAGCTGTGGTTTGGAGACAATCCTTAGGTTCTGGCTCCTGACCTTTAAGCTAGCAGATAGTTTCTAAAACAAAATCCCCTCCCTATCAAGGCAGGAGAGATGTTCATTCATTTAGAGCAGTTGGTAAAACAAACAGACTCCACAGGTCCCTACCAACCCAAGCTCAGGAGGCTCTGCTGTCATGTCAATATTCTGTAGGGCTTTAACCTCAGCTTTATTTCCAGTCACCAGCTGGAAAGGGCATCTGCTAGTGTGTATTTATATATAAATATATATATATATATGTATTTCTGCATAGACAGTTTTTGAGATACTTAGTGAGGATTAGTTTCATGGTGAAAGAAGGGTTTTTAAAAGCAGAGCTTAAGCAGAACCAGATCCACATTTCCAATAAGTTGGTAGGGAGAAATGAAGGAGTTATAAATAGAAGCTCTACTGGTTGCAGTAAGAGTTTTGTGCATCTCTCCAGTGCACAGTGACCTGAAGTGCAGCTCTTATCCTTCTGACTTCCCCACTGTGTTCCCAGGGCATTTTGTGTGTTACAGGAGAGGAGGCTGAGCACTTTATGTCTGTGTTAGAGCTTTTCAGATGAGCAACAGCATTCCTGGAGTTTTTCCAATAATAGGTTTTCTGAAGGGTTGCCAGCAAATGGGGTTTTTTGCCATCACCAGCCTTGAATGAAATGCACTTGTTTTCCTGGGATAGAGAAAATAGGAATTGTACTCCATCTTTCCTGTCTGACAAGGCTGGCTGGCAGATCAGATGTGGGCACAGTCCAGTACACCTTATAAAAGGAGAATTTCAGGACTTGGAAACAAACAAGTAAAATCACCTTTTTGCCCAAAACCAGGCTGACTCAGCTGGAGTGATGCTCTTCTGCTGGGTGTCTTTCCTCCCGTTGGGCTGGATTAATATCTTGGACTGGTTCTCCTGCTAAACAAATAATTATTTTTCTTTCTCTCTCTGCTTTTACTGAGCATCCAGCTTCCAGTGATGATTCTCTTCTTAAAAATAAATTTCACGTGTGTGACTGGCCAGAAGCTCCTTTAGAGAAGCCAACACTGTTGACAGTGCCAGAGCAAAATATGGACTGTGGTCATTGTGTTCCCCAGGCAGGAGGTGCTTGAACCCCTATAAAACAGTGTCAGTGCCTCCCTACATGCTCATGAATTATGTGGCTGTAAGGAATTTTTGCCTCCTTACAGACAAAGCAGAATTCAAGTGTCTGTATGTGTGTGTGTGTGTTCATTTTCACTTTTATGGTGTTTCCTTTAAAGAGAGCAGCTGAAATCAGGAGTGCAGGGGGAAATGGGGGAGACATCCTTGTGGCTGATACTTGTCTTTTTCTAAAGAAGATGCTGTTTTGTTCATTTTATTTTTTTTCCAGAGATAAATGATGGTGAGGGCCACCCAAGCAGCAGCCACCAAGCCTTGAAGGGAACCTCGAAATGGGCCACGTCACTGGAGAACCTCCTCGAGGACCCGGAAGGAGTGAAACGGTTTAGGGTCGATATATTAAATATGGATCTTTACATAAAGCAAAATTCAGCTTTTAGAGCAGAATGAGCCTCAGCATGAAGGGTGCAGCTGTGCCAGCACTGTCAGCAGAGGCACACATCCCTCTAGATATGTGCCCTGAGCAGAGCTGGAGCTGTGCCACTGGCAGAGCTTCTGACGTGGCACCTTTTGCCCCCTGCCACTGCAGCCTGTGCTCAGAAGGCACGGGCAAGACTTTTGGCTGCACCTTCCTCATGGGATCTATCTTCTCTTGCAAGGATTAACAAGTTGCTGTTGGATAAACTGCAGTCCCTGGGCCACTGCTCCCTCCTGCCAGGCATTATTTATCACTGAGGTCCTGGGCTCTCACTGCTCACACGTTGTCCTTAAGCAATGAGTTACCAGGAGCAATCTGATGACTCTGTGGCTCTTGCTCTGTGTTTAGCAGCTCTACTGGAAATATTCCCTTTCAGTTTACTACAAAGTGTGGGCTGGTGCAGCTCAAAATGGCTTGAAGTTTAATTAGGTGAGGGTGGTGAGTTGGTGTTTCAAGGCCTTCTTGCCATGATAGATGTAAGAATAGGAACTGCCTACTTCAAAGTGCTTTTGCCATACTGTACTGATAAAATGCACTGGGATAAAATGGTTTCCTGACAGACTGGTTTGAAAAGTGAGGTAAACAAGAATAACAAAATGCTGATTTTAAATTATTTTTTAAAAAAAAGTAATCTTGGTGCGGTTTAATTCCTGGCATTACTTAGTCTCTATTTTCTAACACTTGAAAGAGAAAACTGATGATCTCAGAGCTATAAAAGTTTCAGTCATTATATTTCATAAATAAATTTAATGTACATTTTTCCCCTTTGAAAGCATGCCTCACTTTTGGAGGAATGTGCTGTGTTTAAACAGCACGGAGAACACAGTTACATCTTCTGCTTCAGTTTGTTTAAGTGAATTTATTGCCACTGATGATCACGTTTAGAAACATTTTTATTTGTAGAGATTTTTACTCATTACAAAAGTCAGAAAGATACTACATGAGAATCCCAAGTGATTTGTGACTCTTATTAAAATGGTTCATTTTATTCACCTGGTAATGAATTCATATCTTTTTGGATTTCCCTTTGAGCAGTGGCTGTAAAAGTGCTCGAGTTATTTAAGGGAGGCTGAAGAAGCTGTTCCTGTTAGTTACTGATATGGTCTGAGATTAGATGCAGCCCATCCTCCTCCTGGAATGTGCTTTCAAAGAGCAGAATATCAGAGTGCTCCATATCAGTCCTGCAGATGCACAAATGCAGTGGTTCTGTGACACTGGGCTGGGTAAACTCGTGGTAAAGTTAATTGCAGGCAGCTTCTAGCTCTAACAGATGTAGTAGGAAGAGTGAAAAACAACTGAGAAATTGGATCCTAACCTTTGTGTGTTTGTTTTTCTCTTTTCTAGGAATTTTTAAAGAAAGAATTTAGTGAAGAAAACGTTTTGTTCTGGTTAGCATGTGAAGAATTTAAGAAAACACAGGGAAAAAAGCAGGTATGTTTCATAAATAAATTCTGCTTGTCAACAAAGTTTACTTAGCAGAGCTGGAGCTAAAACATCTCTGTTGCATAATGTGCTTTGTGTGAATGCAAATAAATATATTTGAAGAAATTGCACTAAAATCAACCTGGTAGAATTGTTTGGAAACAAAACTGGTTTTATTTCAAATCAAAACAAAGTCCTGAAATTGTCAAGTTTCCCATGTTTTGAAAACGGAACTTTTTGTGGTTTCTAGGGAGTAGCAAAAGTTTTATTAATTCAGTGATGTTGCATCATCTTGTTTGCAAATATAAAGATATTTCATTCAGAACTTTTCTGGAGCATAGCAGCTGTTAGCTGGAAATTTACACCACTGTGCTATCTTAGTGGAACATTAAAAAAAAAACAAATGGCCCAAACAAAAATATTTTACAGAACCGAAATGAAACATTTTGCCTTATCAAATTACAAGTTACAAAACATAAGGGATCTGTTTAAACTTCTTTGCTTAAATATTTACCCAAATTGATGTATACCTGCAGAGCCTTTTCATTTTGATGACAGCTCTACCTTTCTAGTAGGAAATATTCTACTGGAAAATTTTTCAACCAGGCACCTCCAATAAGTTTTTTTTTTCCACTGCTTGGATCTTGGCTTACATTTAGATCCACCAGGAACACAGGATCCACTTTCACATTTAGACTTTGAAGCCCATAGAGTCAGGCCTAAAATATGTACCATGTTTTGTTTGCTTGTTTCTCAAAATGTTTTTGTGCCTGTTTTGTTGTTTGTTTGGTTGTTTTCTTGAGAAATTTCAGATTTATCTGCTCTTTAAGAGCTCATTCTGTGATTATGAAATTAAGTGGTATCAAAACTCCAAGCGAGTATCCCTGTCCTTGAGAGTCAGACTCCTAAAGCTCTTTTTTTTTTGAAATCCCACTTTTATGCTTTTTACCTGAGTGCAGCTCTTGTTGCCAAAGGGCACATTTGACAGTGAGAGTGGGAAAATGCCCCTTAAACCTCTTCCAAGTGAATCACAGAATTCACAGAATCACAGAATCAC
>VXBC01000214.1:373030-388968 GCA_013399945.1 Ploceus nigricollis
CAGCTTCTCTCAGGAAAAATCTTGAGAAGGTCTGTGCCTGCTCTCTGTGGCCAGAGAGCTGCTGCCACAGTGACAGGACAGGGAAATGGCTTCAGACTGACATAGGGCAAGTTTAGATTAGGTATAAGGAAGAAATTCTTTAATGTGGGGGTGGTGAAACACTGGAACTGGTTTCCCAGAGAGGTGATCAATGCCCCATCCTTGGGGATGTTCAGTGCCAGGCTGGCTGGGGCTCTGAGCAATCTGATCTAGTTGCAGATGTCCCCTGTCCCTGCAGGGGGTTGGAAGTAGCTGAGTAAGCAATTTCAAAAAGTAATTTCAAACTTACTTTATTTCAAAATTACTTAAAGTAATTTCAAACCCAAACCATTCCATGATTCTATGAATGGGATTCCCCCCCCCCCCTATTTTTAAACGATGAGATAAACTTTTCATTACTTGAGGTGAGAGCTCTGGCATGGGGTTCTGCTTGGTCAGTTTAAACTTTTCCAAAGGTCACCACATGAGCAGTGGGTTAAGCATCCATTGTGCCAGGGATATCTCTTGTTATCCTTTCTCTGTCAGCCTGGGGCAGTGTTTGGTGTTGTACAGGCTGCTGTTCCATCAGGGTGGATGATTCAGGGAGCAGGGGAGATTTTTGGCAGCTGCAGAGCGAGGCAGCAGGCAGAGTGCCTTGCTGGTCTAGGCAGGCTTTAGATGGACTGAGTTCAGCCCATCTTCTAACAGGAAGGTACAAAATTCCCTCTCAGCTCAAGACACATCTCTGTAGCTAAAAAAAAAGAATTCCTTTAAAATTGAAGTTAAAATACAGATTTAATATTTAGTGAAGATTGAGAAAGCAATGGAGTCCAGTCCACTCACAGCAGTGAGTTCTGCTGCCACCCATGTGCCCTTGTGTTAGGGCATGTATTTAATTACTGAAATGGGAGTGGTGGGGATAAGGGAATAAAATTTAACTTTAAATATTTTGTTGGAGTTAGTCCTATGTTGTTGCATTTGTGACTGTTAATGAAATAAATAACATGTCAGTCGTGCTGCTTCCCAGGATTTAAATGTTTCTCCTCTTGCAGCTGAGCTTCAGAAATAAATTACAGATTGTAACAAATGCTTCCAACAACAGGGAATGTTTTCAGCTATTGCTAAAACCCCCCAAAATATCCATGTTGAATTTTTGTAGGGAATGATTCCAGAACAAAGTCCTGTACATTCAGGAGTTTCTCCTGGTGCTTCCCATGTGGAATGTAGCAAGGGTTTAGCAGGGCTGGGTAATGCTGCACAGCTGCTGAGTGCTGGGAGCCTGGTCTGGTGAGCAGCTGGGGCTCCCATCCACCTCATTTGGGAGCCACACATGCTTGGGAGCTGAGCTTGAGCTGGAAGGGCTGGATGGGGAGGAATATTGGATCCACTGGAAATAGAGGGGGGTGCTGTGGGCAGAACTTTGTACTCCAAATGGGAACCTGGCACAGACACTGGGGAGAGCACACAGATGGAACTGGGGACTGCCAGAAATCCTTTAATAACCACCTGTGAACAAGATCCCAGTTTAAGAGCTGTATCAGTTCCAGAGCTGAGTCCCCTGTGCTGAGGCTTTAGTTTCAGGCTGGTGCAGAGCAGAGAATGCCACGGAGTGAACAGGGACAATCTCTGCCTCCTCCACCTGAACCTGGCTCTGCCTGAGTGACATTTGGGGGGTGTATGAGCACACTGGCAGCTTTAACTGTTCTTTCTTTTTAAAGCAAATTATAAGCTGTAGTTAATCAGCTGCTGTACTGCTGAAGCACAGATGTAGCAGAACAGTTCTATTTGCAGCAGAATCTGTAACGTTCAGCTGTGCATTTCCATATTTCCCCACTGCTATAAAGCCAGGTCCTCTGTGTCTCTGCAATGGCCTCCTCTCCCTACCATAGCTCTTTCACTTCCTTTCTTTGTTGTTCTTCCTCACAAAATCCAAAGAGCCTCCCTGTTTCACCAGCCTCCCACACAGTCCTGTTGTTCCTCTCCATGCTCTTTAAACTTCCTCACAGTTACTTCTAGTTTTGTGCTCCCTCTCAAGCTTTCTCTGTAGTGCCCAGCTTGCTCCTGTGTCCCTGGGCAAGCAGCACCTTGTGCTGGGGCTGGTGAGGAGCTACATCCACCTTGATGAGCCAGCAGCAAAGAACATCCTGGCAGTTGAAGTAGAGCAGAGAACTTCTGAGCATATACTGCAGCTTTTCCCTTGGTGTGTGTGCTGCTTTTCCTCTCCCTTTCTTTTCTCCTGCTGATTTTCCATTGGCTCAGCAGGAGGGTAATTTTTTTTCTCAGTCCTTTGCCCCTCTTTCAAGCATGGCTGAAATTGGACAGCAGGTTCTAAAGTCCTTTGGGTGGGACTGGCAATACAATTGCTCGTGCAATAGTAGCTGAAGGCTCCTTTACTGTGCCCTCATTAGGGCATTAACTTTGCCACTTTTAGCAGTCACACCTTTGATCCCTTGGATTTATTGGTCATTAATCAGAACAGAAGCGGCTGACCCAGTCCTCCCTGAGCTGTGAAACAAGTTGGAAATGGTTAAAAACAGTTCATTGTGACCTAATGCACTTGACACGTAATGTTCTACCCACCAGATGAATAATGAGTTTTAAAAAGGAATACTAGAGCATGGGTGTCCCCTTCAGCAGTGAGAGAGCCCCAACTCTTTAGGCCTCCTGAGTGCTCAAGCACATGCAGCTTTTCTTCTAATTACCCCCAAGTGTAAATGTGCCTCAGCTGTAAAACATGGAAGTAATTCTGAGACTCCTTCATGGGCAGGATTTAAATGCTTCCTTCTTCAAGCCCTGTTCCCATCAAAGGCACAGCCCTTTAGCTGGTGTGGAGCTGTGGTTGCTCATTAGAGGTACCCTGGGGACACTGGGGAGTGCACAGGGCTCAGGATGGCCCAGAGCAGCTGCTGCTGGGTTGCTCTCAGCATGCAGAATTCAGATTGCAGCAGGGGGCTTGGCTCTTGCCTGGCTTGGTTCTCTTCTCCCTCTCTGGCTTCCTCTTATCCAACCATCTGTTAAGGGGCCTTTCATTGAACTGCAGGGGATTGTGGCCACTCGCTGCTTTGAAGATCCTGGTGGGGTTAAGATGTTATTGCTGTTACTGGTTTGACAAGGGAAGAGCTCTGAAATAGGGCAAATACTCACAAACAGCTTTATGCAGGTCACGCCCTTATTTATCACCTCTCAGAGGTTATTGAGAGTTTTATCTTTGCCAATCAGCCAAGCTGTTGGAGTTTTCTTCACTTAATTTTCCCTTGTAGCAAGTTCCCAGTTTTTCTTCCTCTGGGTTTCTTGCCCATACTGAGGATCTATTGGGAAAAGCATTTGTCTCAAAAGCAAAGACAAGGTGTAGTTGATGATGCTGAGCAGTTTTACACTGGCTGCTGAGATTCAAACATGTCAACCTGCCCTATGAGCTGAATTCTGGCAGCTTTCACTGATACCAGTGTAGCTTTTGGCCTGCGGGGGTGTTCCTCTTCCACTACAAATGAACACACACAAGTGAGATAAACCTGATGCAGAGAACATTCCCACAGCAAATAATTCTTTAAATAAATGTCCTTTTGCAGATGCAGGAAAAAGCTAAAGAGATTTACATGACTTTCCTGTCCAGTAAAGCTTCCTCCCAAGTCAATGTTGAAGGACAGTCCCGTTTGAGTGAGACCATCCTGGAGACACCTCACCCTCTCATGTTTCAGAAGCTCCAGGACCAGGTAAAATTATTTACTTTAATAACACAATTTCATTATTGTCTGGTTTCATTTTTGTCTAATTTTAGTGAACTCTGCTTTCTAGCCACGATTGAACAGGTAAGCACAGATACTTCCATGCTGGGGATACTAATGCAGCTGCTCTGAGATATTCCAGGTTCTTGGCCCCATCTCAGTACAACCAGTTAATTAAGAGACTCAATACAATCATTCTAACTCCAACTCAGGGCTTTCCTGGAAAACTGGATGGAGTTTTCTCCTGGGTTTCTGCGTGGGCAGCTTGAGAATCACCCTGACTAACTCAGTGCCTTTGTTTTCCTGTGTATTCACTTGTTCTGAGTCATTGCTGATGTTTGTTTCTGTAGTTGCCCCTGGTTTCCTTGAGGGCTCAAATTTCTTCATTTTACTTTGCTTTGGTATTTGTCTTGATATGAATATAGCACAATTTTCTGAAAACTCTCCTCTTCTGCAACGTGCAGGACTTAGAGGAGTTGGTCTCAGCTTTGCCTTTCCCTGGAGAACTTGGGAGGTCTGGTAGAAATTAGAAATTTTGCAGGCATGTCTTTAGGTGGTAAATTTTCTTGATATTCAGCTGATTTCAAAGCATAAGTTATGAAGTGAGTCATTCTTATCTGCAGCTTTCCAGCACTTGCAGTACTATTTTTAATTCCTGTACCATCCTCAGGACTACCTGTATTTTCCATTTGGCTCTTTCCTTTTGTGGAGAAACAGCACAGTGATTTAAACAGTGTTTTCAGCCCATTTCAGTCAGGTATTGAATACATTGGCTGGGCACTGGCTGGGTCACTTGGAGGGGTCTGAGGAGCAAAGGCTCTGCTGTTTTTTAGGCAGATTTCAAGACACGAGCAGTGGAAATACCTGAAATCCAATTTCCATGTGAAGAAACAGAGTTTTTAATGGAAAAAGTTCTGACTTGAGTAAAGGGAAGGACCTGTTCTGGTAGATGTAAGCCCTGCAGTTCAGGGTGAGTGACTATAAGAGTGAAGCTGGAGAGATCTGCAGTTAAAATATTTGCTATTTTGTAAATGGCATGCACGTGGAGAGCCAAGGATCAGTAATACCTGAACTGGAAACATACTGGACTAGTGGTAGAGGAATCCCACTAGTGTGGGAAGAAAGTCTGTGAGCTTTTAAAAACAAATGCAGAGCAGTTATGGGTCACTGCAAGTTTCCAGTGCTTGAAGCTACTGTTTATTGCTGTTAGATAATGGCTCAGAAGAGTTATGGTCTTCTCCAGTTTTCAATCCTTATAAAGTTATGAAGAGAGTTGTAATTTGCTCTCTGAAGAGCAGTGTTAAGCACTGCTGGCACTGTGGGTCTGAAGGAGAAAAAGGCAGAGCTGGAAGGGCTGGAAGGCCACAAGGAAGGTACAGCAGTGCTGGTAACAAGAGCTTCAGCTCTCCAGAGAGCTCTGATGTAACTGGGGACACGGGTGGGGTGTGGGTGCTGCTCATGGGGTGGCCCTAACTGCCCCCAGGCCGTTTGTTTGTGCTGAATGAAGTGGTGGGAGAGTGGGTCAGAGAAATCCACATGCTCCAGAATACTTGTGGAGTAAATGTTCCTGCTCCACAAAGGCAGAGAGAGGAGGAAGGGAGGAAGGGGGAAAAGGGTTTTCTGCTTTGGCACGTGATTATGAACTCTGCTCTGTGTATTTGGCTGGCCAGACTGCAGAAGATCTTGATCTTCAATGCTCTTTCTCTCTGGGAGATGCTTTAAGTGATATCAAAACCAAGAGGGCTCTAAGTTCTTAACACAGGCATGATGTTTTAACAGGAAATGTCTTCCTTACAATTTTTTTTTCCCTTGAGCTGGTTGGATAAATTTAATTACATTGTAGTTACCCAGTGCCAGGAGGTATAATTTGACTTTGCTTAACTCAGGAAGAGTTCAGACTCTGAAGATCAGGCTCTATACAGAGTGGGTGTTTTGGGATTTTTTTTCATATTCCAATATCTATCTTAAAGAATAGTATTTCCACAGTTTCAGACAATAACTTAAATATTTAAATATGTAAACAAACACTGGTTAGTAAAATCCACAATGTAATTTACTTGTAAGGGAGCTATTTCAGCAAATGCACAGACAAGAGCAGTCACATTTTAGGTGTTTTCCTGTATCTGTCCAGGTTCCTTGAGGATGTGAAATGAAAAAGCAATTTGAGATTGTTTTTTTCCCCCTAGCAAACAGTTGTGCTACCTGATTGTACTATCAGTTAGAAGTGAGGCCTGTAAAGATGAGTTATTCACATATGGAGTAGCCACGTCTGCAGGTGAGAATCCAGGAATTTGTCTTGGAAATTCAGTTATTCTGAGTATAAAAAAAATAATCTGTCCTGAAACATGACTCAGAGAGGCTCCACCAGTGAAATAATAGGCTGAGGCTGGCTTTGGTTTTGCCTCAATTATAGTTTTGAAGTTTACTTTTTTTCCTTTCCCCTCTGTTTCAGCACCAAGCAAAATATAGTCCTGACCTTGACACCTGAACAGATTCCAGGCTCCTCTCCCAGAGGAGGAGTTTCTTTTCAGAAAACTCCAAAAGAGTTGTAGGGGGTTTTTTGTCTGCAGTGGGTATAAATAGAAGAGCAGAAGTTATGCTGAGGGATGAGCCTGAACTCAAGCCCTGGGAGAGAAAAGCTGTACTTGGGGCTGACTTCACGTTTCCATGCTGGCTGTAAGAAGCTCTTGGCCTACTGAAAAGTGTAATTACACAAATTTAATCCACCAGCAATTTAAACCCACATTTTAACTGGCAAAATACATCTGTACCAGGTCAGCTCTTTGTGGCAGGTTCCTGCAACATTTCTCATCTGCCTGAGACCAGTCTTGGCATTTTGTCTAACAAGGATGGGAAGATTGGCATAGGTTTAAGGAATATTGGCTAAACCAGTTGTTTCAGTATTTGTGTAAATTATTCAGAGGCTTTCCTTAGTTACCTAGTGCTCTGCCTGAGTTGCTCTGCAGCATTCAGGAGTCACTGCAGTCAGAAAGGTGCATAAAAGGTACCTCTCTTTCTTCAGAGCTCTGCTTTGTCCTCTGAATGCCTTCCTGACACCCTGCCAGGAGGATCTGATCATCTCCTCCCTGCCCCAGGCATGGCACCTCTCACCTTCAGTATTAGGTGTGCAAAACTGGCTATTGTGAAAAGTATAATTTGATTTTTAAACTAATGTGGGTGTTACTGCCAGGCAGTGACCATGGAACCCACAGCATTGTTGGCTACGTGCTGCCCCTTGGAGAGCTGGAAGTGTATTTTTTTAAATGTAATGCTCTAGTACAGACAGGACGAAAGTGCATTGGAATTAAAGCATCCTTCTCCATTTAAAATCTCATTTTACTGAGCTCATTTGCTTTGTATTCTTTTCCCCCCTTCCCAGATATTCAACCTCATGAAATATGACAGCTACAGCCGCTTCCTGAAGTCAGACATCTTCCTAAACCACAAGAAGAGTGAGGAGCAAGAGGAGAACTCAGCAGAGGCTCAGACTGCAGCTAAAAGAGCATCAAGGATTTACAACACATGAGACACAATGGATCCCTTCAGGAGAGGCCACACAATAAGGAAATTACACTCAGGAACAGTCTAGGTTTATAGCAGTTGCATTTAGGGCTTGGAAAGCTCAGAACCTTTTTAGGAGATACTTACCTTCTTAATTGCTTGAATGACTAATTGTTTTTGCATGATAGCTATTAACCAAGCACCCGTGGAAGGACTGTTTCCCAGCTGAGGTATTCCTCCATAGCATGAATTGCCTTTCATACTTCACAAGTTAAAATGCTTTCAATTCTTTTATTTTCTGTTGTGAGGCACCTTGGTGATGAGAAACGGGAGATAGCGTGGTTGGGTTTTTGTTTTTGCCTTGTAGTTTTTGTCTGGGACTGGCTTTTACATCCTGAACTGCTGGAGAAGCAGCTGAGGAGAACATTTCACATTAGTTTGTGGGTGAGTCATTCATAGCAAATTTAATCATAAAGGGACAGCATCTTTCAGGGTTAAGCTCAGTGGAATCCAATCCCTTCCTGTGTGACTTTGTTCTTTCAGAGTGATGTCTGTTTTGCTTTGCCTTTATTGCTGAATCAAAACACTTCCCTAGTCATGATTTTCATTTCTGTATCTCCTAGATTTCCCCTTTTTTTGCAGTAGACAATCATCTTCTTCAGAGGATGGGATAACCTCTATTCCCTTGGGAACAAAGGCTCTAAAAGAGGCAGAATCTCTGAAGAACTCCTAACTGCCATTAGGAAATGTGACAGTAAATAAGTAAACATCCCTCTCAGGGCACACACAGCAAAGCTTGGCTTTGTCCCTCATACCAGTGTGACATCAGATGCTGCTATCAGGAAGCATCTGGTCTCTCCCAGGTCTCCTGAACAATCCTGCTCTGTGCAGCAGCAGTGCTTTGGCAAAGGACCAGCAAACCAAATCTGGTTTTGTTTTACTCCATTTTTTTTTTCTGCTAGAATCACCCTGCTGAGTTTTGTTTGCCCCACTCAAATATTTCAGGGTTTCCTAATTGTGATTTTGGAGAGCTGCAGTGGAATTGGGAGTTGGGTTTGGGGTTCAGCCACTCTCACATCAAGCTTGAGAGCAAGGGGAATTTATTTCTGCCCTGTGCAATCAAAGGTTGGTGGAGAAAGACATTCCCAATGAGCATTCCATGTTGTCCTGGGAATGTGTCAGCACTGCAAAGCACATTTTGGCATGGAGTTTTTCATGTGTTCATGTATTTTTTGATTAATTCACTGCAGTGTTACTAAATTGCAGTTTAAGCTGGGAAAGTGTATTAGCTACTTGCTCTATTTACAAGCTTTGCAGCTGTAGTCTGGCTGTTTCCCACTCTCTCATTATTTACTCTTCCATTTTTTTGCAGTGCTTGTCTTGAACTTTTGTTTATGTGCTGGCTAATCTAAATGCACAGTTAGCTTTTGAACATTTTGTACTTATTTTTTTTGTCAGAAAGGCCAGATATTTTTCATACATTGCTGTCACGATCAATGTTTAAAAATCTAAGTCTAGTTTGTCATTTTTGAGAATGCACACTCCCTTGGTAGACTTGATTATTTCTTTTAACTCTGTGCCACTCTTGCAGGTATTGTGTAAATAAAATTGTTTCCATGGGCTTTTCCCTAGTTAAAAGTGGGGATGGAAGTTCTGATTCTTCCCCTAGAGCTCCATGCCCTGTTCATTTTTAGGAACTCAAAGAAAAAAGAGGTCAGTGCCTCCATAATATGCATGTTGTAAGGTGTAATTCTTGTGCACTGAGTTAATGTTCTTTTATGCTCTCAAAAGATTTAATGGTGAAGTCATATTACTTCAGGCACTTTCAGTGGTATTTGACCTCATGCTTAAGCTGTATTTCAATGTTTTACTGAATAAGAATGAACTAAACATGTGCATGAATCTTTTCTTTTTTTTTTTTTCCTTTCTTTTCTATCTCTGCTGGGGCCTAGGAAATGGGACCATCCAGTTCTGGACTTGCCAACTATTTGTAATCTCAGGATTACCCCTTTTGAAAATCCACTGTAATAACAAACTCTTAATGCCTACCACAGCAGAGGACAGAACTTCTGATAGCATAGAAGCCCTTGGGAGTGGGCAGCTTAACCACTTTAGGATTTGGGATTTGTATTTTCCGCTGCATTATTCTTGGTGATACTGAAAAATTCAGCATGGGGACATTCATGGGAAAGATGCAGAACGAGCTCTTACCACATTCATCACATGGATGCACAGCAGATTCATTTTTAATCATATTGATTTAAAAAATGCACGAGCAAGGGAGAAGAGTCTTTGACTATCATGTTTTAAAATGGTAAGAATAGAAAATAAAACCAGGAGCCTTATGAACAAAGGTAGGGTGTTAAAGAGAGAAAATAAGTTTGTAGCTGCTTATGAACAACACTTTCCTTGGCAATATGTTCCCTTTCAGGTACTGTCTTTGCTTGCTCAGAGCAAATGCCCCACATGAGCAGACACAAAGGTGCTTTACACTACCCTAAGATGAAAGTTACTGAGATGGAAATGGATGTTTTAGCAGCATCTCTAATCCTGTGATGTTTATTTCAATACCTATTATGTTTCTAACTAATGTACCTTAACCCACAAAATTCTTAATCTTTGAGTTGCTCTTTTACCTCAGAGGTAAAAAGTTGATTGCACCATTCTCTTTGTGCTGTCTGGGTTTGTTTGATTTCTCTACAACACCAACTAGTAGACTTGCAATGTGCAGAAAGCAAAGATTTTTTTCCTATTCATTAGATTATCTGTATTTTTCAGTAAAAGGGCAATCAAGATGTCTGTAACTGCAATTTGTGTACATGTGGGGAAAGTTGGTATTATGACAAACTTGCTCCTGGAAATAGGTGACACTTGCTCCACATGGCACAGAACAACTCAGACAGAAAAAGAACTGTTTCCCTAGGAGTAAATCCTTCATTCCAGGAACAGCTGTAAACATTGCATCCAACCTCAGGCTGTAAGTGGGTGCTCAGAGTTGCTTTATGTAGAGATTAAAGATAGGACCTACTTCCTCTCATAGAACTTACACTGAAGGTATGAGCACACAAAACAAGCAAGAGAAGTTTCATTCCTGATTGCATGCCTTAAACTCTACCCTATTTTGTGTTTCTCAGCTAAAAAAATAAAAATATTCTACAAATACACCAAATCTGTGTGCTGACAACTCTTTTATGTTCTGAACAGAGTTTGGGTTGGGATGGCTTCGTCCCATAATTATGTCACATAATTATGTCCCGTAATTATCCCATGATCCCCGTGCACAGTTTACACTCTGCCCTAGTGTGTAGGGGTTTTTTTCTTGGAAGAAGGAATGACACAGTGGGCTCACATCTGCCTGGGCTGTGGTCTGAACAAATTGTAGTAAGTCACTTGAACAGGGGAAGATGCTTCTTTACCTGCTCCATCTCCCATTTCTTTTGTTCCTGTTGCATTTCTTTCATTGTGCTTGCCAGCCCACTGGTGTGGAGAAGGAGGGTTTGAAAAATCAGAGGAGGGGAGAAAAAGGATTTTAGTGTTCCTGTCTGGATAAGAGTTTGGAATGTGCTTGGTTTTTTACTGACAATTCAGACATTTTAAGTGGGTAGCATCTGCATCTGGGTTAAAAACTTATTAGGTTGGTGAAGCAGAGAGATCGTGTATAACTCTGTGACTGGTCCAAAGCTGAAAAGTGATATATACTCCCTTTTATAAATTGTTTATAACTCTTTTCATCCTAAAACAGGGCAGCAAGCCTTACAAAGTCCTGCCTATTTTTTTTTGCCAAATATCTGCCCCTGACAAACCAGAAGCCCTGTTTACATGACAGTGATCATTTCCCCGTGCCAGAGGCAGTTCCTCTTGTTTGCATCCAGCACAGCTCATGTCCCAGGGCTTTTGGCAAAGCCACAGTGCAAAGCGAGCGGTGGGGCATCCTTTATCCCCAGGATTTCTGTGACTTTGCTGTGCTGCCGTGCAAGTGCTCAGCAGCTGCAGCCGCAATTCTGATCGCTCCCGTTTGGCTGTAATTAAGGGAAAGATGCTTCTCATCAGGGCTGCTCTATCCTGACTGATCCGTGTGCTAATCCATCGCAGCCAGCAGTTAAAAAGAGCCCCATTCCCTTTCCGAGGGGCTTGGGAAGAAGCAGGGAAAGCGGCTTGTGGCTCCTCGCAGGCGGAACGGGACCATTGCCAAAATTAGCAGCACCCTCTCCTGGCTCTCGGCTGAATAACTCAGGGATTTTGGGTTTGGAGTAAGAGTCCCGACAGGGAAAGGTCGCAGCTGCTTGTTCCTCAAATGCAGCGCACTCGGTGACCTTTCTGTCAGCAAGAACCGCAGCTCAGTGACCGCAAAACTCTGCTGCAGTGGCTCTGTGTGTCAGCTGATGTCCTCTGACCAAAACCTGGGGGGATCCCCGTGCACTAGGATTAAAACTGCTTTGAAAGTTGCCATTATAGAATAGATAACGCTCTGATAACATGCTTTGTGACACAAACCTGCAGAACAGGGCCAGCAGCGGTCCCTTTGTCCCTGCTGCTCCTGCTGTGGGCTGTGCCCATCTGAGTCCCCCACAGTCAGGACATTTCCTACAGGGAGCAGTGACCAGCGCGCTGAAAGCTCTTACCCTTGTTCCTGCCACACTCTGGTGCCTTGGGAAGGCTGACCTAGAACAGAGACCAGACNCCAGAGGTCATGTGCCCAAAATTCAACCCAATGCCTGCCTGCACCCCTGTGTTACTCTCGGGCTCTTGTTTCACCCTGCACAAAACTCTGCAAACCAGCAGGAAAGGGTGGCAGGGAAGAGCAGTGCTGTGGGGTCAGGGCTGGGGATGGGGGTTATGCACTGCTCTGTGTCTCAGGCAGGCACCACAACTGCTGTCAGGGGATGTCCAGACGCGGGGCTCCTGTTTGCTTTGCCATACAAATTTCCAGCAGAATCTGTCAGTTTGTCCCCTTACTGGAGCATGGCAGCCCCTCAGGGCAGGTTTTCCCCAAGGAATCCCAGGTGCTGCCTGGCCAGACCCCTCAGCCCATGGGGATCGTGATGGTCAGTGTGTCCTGGACAGGGTGACATGTCCAAGGGTGACATGTACAAGTGCCAGGCTGCACTTCAGCTGGCAGGAGCTGAGCTCAAGTTGTATCAGCATTAGCAAATGTGGTTTTCATCAGGCCTATCTCAGCTGGTGAACCATTTGATTAAATAGATTTCAAGTGTTTTTCCATGTCATGACGAAGATGAGATAGGAACTTGAAATGTTTGACCAAGTTAGGCTAACAATTGCAGCACTGAAGCTCTCCCAGAGTTACCAAAATATACACTGACTTGGCAATAAATTGAAACCTTTCAGGTTCTTTCTGAAGTTCAGAGTTTCTGCAGTTCAGAGGAACAGCTGAACATAAATTTTTCTTAGTTCCTGTTCTGTATTTACTGATTTCATCATTTTTCAGTGGTTTGAATACTAGGTTTAGATATTTTTTACACCTCTGCACTACACACAACATAAACATATCCTTTTGGCATACCTGAAGTGCCACAGAGATGGATCTGACAGCAAAGAGCATAAAGGAGAAGCTCATGTCCCTCTCAGTCTGTAAAGAGATGCCAAACAATATGAAACCCCAAAACATGGAGGACAAAAGGCAACACTGCTACAGATATCACTGAGAGTGAGAACCTCAGCTCGTGGTGAGACCTCAGGGGCAGAGTTTTGGTGCAAGTCATGCCCTGAATGAAAGGGAAACCCATCTCTGGTGCTTTTCTTGCAGTGTTCAACCAGCCACTGTTAAAAGCTGTTCTCAACATCCTGACCAGGCTGCTTGGAAAATCCCCAGGCCCAGGGAAGACCTGTGGGATTAAAATTGCAATCTAAACCCCATAATGAAGATAATTGGGCTCACAGAACCCTGCCTCTGACTGCTGCTCACTCCACATCTTGGACACCATTTCTCATTAAGGAAGTATGAAATTACCAGGGTTTTCTTTAAAGTAAATCTTTTGTCCTGGAGCCAGGAGGGTATGAGCTGTGTGTTTCATCCTTTCATTCCTTTTCCCCACCCACTTCCTTTTCTACTGTAGAGAAATAAGTGAACTCTTTGTGATCTCTGCTTTCAGGAGGTTCCATCTCCCAAGCTGCTCCGTGGATTATCAGCGACTTCCCAGCTAACAGATGGCTGGAAGTGACAGCAGTGCTGCAAGAAATTAAGGAAATTATTTCCATCTTGGGGCTGGTCTCATTCACTACGTTATGCAGCTTTTAAACATTTTCCATCCAGTCAGATCAAAATTTGTGTATCATTTACGGGACACGAACAAAATCTCTCTGAAGCAGAATTTCCAACCTCAAGGCGAGTTGTTGTTTTTGGAGTCATCTTTGGGCAGAGGCTTGAGGGAAATCCTATCCTCTGTAGCTGGGCCAATAGCACTGTAAACTTAAAGATGATCTGTCTTTTTCTGAGCTCAAGATTAGGCAAGAAACCAGCCTCTCACTGAGCCAGTAGCAGCAGTCAGAAAAACTACTGAGTGTGGCAATTTTTTTGGTAATTGTTTGTGTTTTTTATTTTGACTCTTTCTTCTGGTTGGCTAAAAATTCCCTTTCGTGTGCAGGCATGGAATATTCTTCTGTGAGAGGAGAGCTGCCAAAGCCTGAATCAGTCTTTTTTTCTTCTTCTTTCATTTTTGAAAAAGAGAGGCTACAAGTTAGGAAAACAAAACTGGGAAGTGCTGAGCCTTTTCAAGGCTCAGCATTTTCAAAGAGGGATGCCCAAGGATGCAACAGACCCCCAGAGGGGTGGGAGTGGGTAGAAAGGGAAAGCTGCAGGGCTGGGAACGGCCAAAGGTAGATTCTGTTCAAGGTTACAGTGCTATGGGTCAGCTGTCCTTGTGTACGTAACTGGTGTTCCAACAGGGTTCTCAAACTGCACAGAAAAAGGGGAAAAATCAGTTTATATTTTTATATTTATCAGTTTTAAAAGGTCTTCATGGTGTGCTAAATAAAATTGAGAACGGCATAGTAGTAACTAAAGTGACATAGACAAAGAAAAAGTCTGCATTCAGCCAAGTTCCAGTTTTGGTCTCAGGGGAGCTGTAGCTATACCCTGAAAACCATTATTTACCTCACTGTTGTTTCCTAATTTGCCTCTGGGTGGCTGCAGCTGGGAACTAAAATCTCCAGAATCATGATATGGGTATGTCCTGAAAACTTTAATTTTATTTGTGTGACAGCAATCTTCTATTAAGCAGCATTTTGCTTCAAGGCACGTCTTGCCTCACCAGGGTGGGAGATTTATGAGCATCTGGACTACAGCAGAACGAAGCACCCACTCCCCAGAGGATGTGCAGACATCACTCCCAGCCTCTCTTTGGTCTTTGTGGTCTCCACCCTGCTCCTTCACCCTTCCACTTTGCACAGGCATAACCTACACCAGGATTATTACTTTTTCCCCTCTCTTCATATTCTCCTTTAAAAATTATAAATATAAATACAGTGGGCAAAAAAAGGTGCAGCAGAAACCCTCCTAAATACCTTATAAAAACCACCAATTTTCAACATGGGAAAAAAGACAGTGATAGGAAAGAGAAGAAAGGAAAATCACAGCTCACAGTGTGGTGAGCATCACTGTTTTCCATGTAACCTGTTCCATGGGGTTTTTTTCCCCAGCTGTACTACCCAGTTCTGGTGCACCTCTGCTTTATAAACAAAGAGAAGGGTTACTTGGGGGTGTTTTTTGGTTTTATTTTTTGCCAATGAGACTAGAAGCTAGGGTTTCAGTTTGCTGCAGCTGTGCTGGTGTAGATGTAGCTGTGGCAGAAGTACCTCTGGCTGTGCCTTGCAGTGGATCCTTTCTGGGAGCCTGGAGCTGCCACAGGTTGACTCTGCCCTGGCTCCTTTGGCTCAGGAGGATTTGCAAACCCCAAGGCTACAACCCCATTTTTTATTTCTACAGATAACAGTGCCAATTTAAACATGATTTAATCAGGTGACAGCTTTTGCATCTGCTGCAGGTTCATTGAATTAACACCATTGAATAGATTTGCTTTTTGGGGACCTGTCTCACATGCCTGTTTGAACTGACAGAAGCCAGAGATTCAACCTCCCCCATTACATTAATGCTGGGATTTTCAGAGGTTTAAACAGCACCTAAAATTGCAGCTGGAGCCAGAGGTAAATGGCTAAATGGTGAATTTTGCTAAATGTTCTCCTTGCCCTGCTGCAGGATGGAGCCCTGGTGTCCTCAGCACAGGGTGGACAGGGACCTGTTGGGCCAGAGGAGGCTGCGAGGATGCTCAGGGGCTGGCTCACCTCTGCTGTGAGGAAAGGCTTGGAGGGTGTCAGCCCAGAAAAGGAGACTCCAGGGGGACCTCAGAGCCTCTTTCAGCACCTAAAGGGGCTCCAAGAGAGCTGGAGAGGGTCTTTGGACAAGGGATGGAGGGACAGGACACAGGGAATGGCTTCCACTGCCAGAGGGCAGGGACAGATGGGATAGTGGGAAGGGATTGTTCCCTGGGAGGGTGGCGAAGCTCCACTCCCGGTGAGCTCCGTGCGAGGGGGACACGGCAGAGCCGGGACCCCAAATCCCCATGGCAGCCCCTGGACCCCCAAATCCCCATGGCAGCCCCTGGACCCCCAAGTCCCCATCGCGGCTCCAGGTCCCCCAAATCCCCATCGTGGCAGCAGGACCTCCAAACCCCCATTGAG
>VXBC01000214.1:389102-453064 GCA_013399945.1 Ploceus nigricollis
TTAGGGGTCCCTGTGTGTTATCTGGGGATTAGGGATCTCTGTGTTTTATTTGGGGTTTAGGGGTCCCTGTGTGTTATTTGGTGTTTAGGGGATCTCTGTGTTTTATCTAGGGTTTAGGGGTCTCTGCATGATAGTTGGGGATTAGGGATCTCAGTAATTTATTTGGGGTTTAGGGGTCTCTGTGTGTTATTTGGGGCTTAGGGGATCTCGGTGTCTTATTTGGGGTTTAGGCACAACTTCCACTATCCCAGGGTGCTCCAAACCCCGTCCAGCCTTGCCTTGGACACTTCCAGGGATGGGGCAGCCACAGCTTCCCTGGGCACCCTGTGCCAGAGCCCCATAACTCTCAGAGAAAGCAAACAAAACCTACTCCTTCCTTCCTTCCCCAGGAGGAGAGTTGTGGTGGCATAGACCCAGATATGACATTTTTTGTGGCCACCAAGGCAGCAGTCCCAGTGAAAATTACCTGGGCTCTCTAATGGTGCTCATGACCCTGATTCTCTGCTGGTGACATTTTTGGTAGCTCTGAGAAGAGCTGATACCATGGATGTGCAAACACTGTCCTGATCTACAGAGATGGCCCTGTATTATCTCAGGCTCTTCTCTTGCAGCTCAGCTGCTCCCCAGGAAGCAGCACCTGGGGAGGGCAGAGGGACAGAAGTGTGGCACTCCTGAGCCTGCTGAGCTACCAGGGTGAGCACTGGAAGCTCCCTTGCTGCCACTGTGCTTCAGTGTGGCTCACCTGCACGGTTTGCAGCTCAGCACAGCTCAGGTACTGGACACAGACAAAATGAATGTCTGAATGGAGTCAGTCAGACCATTTCTGTACCTGGCAAGCAGCCACCTTGTTTATGGTATTTAATTTGACTTTTGCTGTGTTTTCCCTGCACCCTGGATGCTCAGCTGTGAATTTGCTGAAGCCTCCCTGTGGTTTTGAAGCTGCCATGGGATGAAGGTGGGTAGATGAGGCACCTTGGGCTTCTGGAATAACCACAGTGGCTTAACATATCCAAAACATGTGGCAGTGTCAGCACTGTGATCATGTTCCTCTTTAATTTCCACAATTAAGAGGGAGGACACTGCTTTGGTACCTTATAGAGCACTTTTCTTGGAGATCTGCAATGTTGGTAGAGTGCCACAGAGCTGCCCCAGGGCTCAGCAGGTCCAGGTGGATTCATTCCTGACACAGACCAGCTGTGAGCAGAGACAGGGACGCCACCACCGCCCTCCCAGAGGGAACAGCACGTTCCCTGTGCTTCCAACCACCCGCCAGGAAGCTCCGAAACCTGGACGCAAAAACAGGAAAAGAAACAAAGAAACAAAAGCCCCGAGAGCCGTGCTCTGAGGGATGCAGTGGGGAACTTCACAGCTGCTTTATTCTGTGCCGAGAAGGGTCACACCTGCCTGCTCCACTGCTCATCCAGGAAAGCTTGCATGGAAGGAGAGCCCAGTGTAAATCAGAGTGTAAATCAAAATATTCATCACAAACACCCGTGGCATTGCTCCCAAATCAGCTTCACATGTACTGAGAAATGTGGGTCCTGACCTCCTGCAGCTCTGCCCTTTCCCTCCCACCAGTGCAGCAGTGGCATTTTTTATTCTTTTTCTGTCTCTTCTTTAGCACCCACTTCCAATATTCTTTTTCCTGCACTCCAGGCATTTAATCCCCCTTCTGTACTCCAATCTACAAATGATTTTAAAAAGAATCAGAAGCAGTGAGAGATGTAACTGTGGCCAGACCGTGTTGCTTCACGTTTCAAGCTGGTGATTATGACTAAAATCTCACTCTCTGGGCCATGAGCCTCTGGTGAAAATCCAATAGTAAACGTGCCACGTGAGGCAAGCGCTTGACATCTGCAAATGGGTGCCATCTGTCTCTCCTTGTAAGAGCATTAACTGTCTAAAAAAGGAAAAGAGACGCATGAAACTTGGTCTGAGGTCAAAAGAGTGTGAGTGAGATCGGGGTTTCTGATTGCAAAGTAAATGGGGGATAGATTCCCCATCCCAGCTCTTCTTGGGAAGCGGGGGGAGATAATTGCAAGTGACATGAAGTCACACCTGCAGATGTGGGGGAACTCGGGATGCACAGGCAATCAATCACACAGCCCAGCCTTCTTTTTAGGGCCAGACTAAGGCCTTTGCTAAATGAGGAACTGAGTAACGTCAGAAGACAAAATTTTGACTCAGCTTTTTGCAATTCTACTTCTGCTCCCAGCCCCTGGAACAGGGACCAGGGCCCTGTTCTGTGCCAGAAACAGCTCCTTGCGTCTCTTTTCATGGCACACTTTGCTCCCGTGGGCAGCAGCAATGGGGCTGGTGTGCTCACTCTCATCTTTCCCACTCTGGGCTGGTTCAGAGCCCTGGGCTGTCAGAGGAACTTCAGCTCTGCTGGGCTCCCCTGTAATCCTGCCTGGCTGAGGTTTGTCAGGGATTTGGGACTGACTTCTCTGTCTCTGTTCTTAGGTGTTACAAGCCAGCACTTACCCCAATTTCACAAGAACTCCTCACAGTTTAAAGGCTTTACACCACACTTGGTCCAGGATGGCTGGCTGGAGGGGAGCCTGCTCTGCAGGCACTGAGGCAGCTCAGAGAGGATTTGCTGAGCTCTGGGTGCTGTAGCAGGACTGCTGCTGGTGTCCTGGCAGACTCTGGACTGTTTCTAGCACAGGACAGTGTGCTGGAGCAGTGGCCTCCCATGAAGAGCACAGAGGAAGAGATTTGCTGTGCATTTCACTTTTTCTTGCTGTGAATGTTTGTTCTTGTTTGCTTATGCACTCAGTCTCACAGGAGAGCTTCCTTCTGGGTTTTGATGTAGGCTGTGCAAGTCCTGAGCGCCTTATCTGACATGAGGGGTGTGACTGTCCCCCAGACTGTGGTAATCACATATCCTCTGAACAGAGAGAGAGAGCTTTCCCAGGATTTTCCTGGGAAGCTGTGAGAAAGCTCAGAGAAAAGAATGAGAAACAATTATTATCTTCACTTGTTACACCTGTTGCTGTGCAGATGTAGAATGTGTTATAGAAATTTACCAAAGGGTAATTTCTTAATTAGACATTAGTAATAGTGTTTAGATTTTCAAGGACTGTATCAGACTGTCAGTAAAGTGTACTTCTTAGTAGTACAGTAAAATATAATATAGTTTAGTATAGTACAATAAAGTGATTGATCAGCCTTCTGCAATCATGGAGTCAATGCTAATTATTACCCGGCAGGGACCCCTACTACGATACCCAAACTATCCAAAAATTATTTTTAAAAGAATCTAAAGGTTGGTGGATAAGGTGGGTAACTAGTGAAGCCTACACATCACTGAAAATTATGTTTCCTTTCACTGGAGGATCACAGGATAATGCAAAGTCGTGCATTAAACAGGATGGAGAGTTTTGCTGAAGGAAGAACAGCCTCGGCCCCACTGTGTGCAGTAACGACATGGCACAAGAAGGAGCACGGAGAAGAACAAAACTCCAGGAACTCCGGTTTCAGACTGCGGGGGTGGAATCAGAAGCTCCCATTAGAGCAGGAATGTGGGGCTGTTTTTCCCGGCTCCACGGGAGGCGCCCATGGCGTGCAGCGCTCGCACATTCACCGAGCACAAGGCGCAGTTACCAGCGGAAAGCTGCGGGTGTCTCACTCGGACCAGGGAAGCGCTTTCGGGGCCAGCACGGTTTTGATAATGAGAGGTTTTAGGCTGCAGGTTTAAATGGGAAGAGGGAACTCTTTACGAGTGGCCAGCCGTGTCAGCAGCAGCTGTTTCACACAGCTCTCGTTTGTCTGAGCCGGGTGACGAGCGTGGGCAGCACCGCGGGTACCTGATCTGTGAAACAGGAGAACTCTCTGTCGCCACTGAAACCAGCTGGGCTCCTGCTGTTGCTGTTTTCTCCCCCCCTTGGCAGGGTAAGGCACCTTCTGCAGTGCAGATTGCTCGGTCTCTACACACCTGAAGGCATTTAGACCTGGAGGCAGTGACCTGGTCTGAAGGCTCACAGACAAAACCCAGCTCCTGCATGTCTGCAGGGACCTACTGATCCAGATTTGCCTGGAACATATCCCCAAAACAGCTGTGGCTCAGGGAGTATCTGAAACATTTTGGAAGGATGAGTAGTAAAAAAAATTAATTTTTTTTCCTGCCAAGTGGGACAAGGAAAGTCTTTTAGGGGACAATTCCTTGCTAGGAAATCTTTTTGATGCTTCTAAAAATTTTTCTCAGGTACTCCTAGCAAGGCCACATTGCATTTCTGTATGAAGGTACCATTATGTATACAACAGCACTGCAAACCATCAGGGCTGCAGCAGGGATGACTCACAGTTCCATTACTTTGTGAGCACCGTGACATCTCTACATGCAAATTGTTGCTGCCAGCCTCATATTTGAATCTGTGTGTGGCTGTGGACACAGACCCTGACCCGTGAGGGCTGGTGGGGGTGCAGCTGCAATGGCCACTCACTCAGAGAGTTTTGTTCTCTGCCTGACAATTGTTTTACCCCCAAATGAAAAAAGGACAGAGCAGGTAAAAAAAGGAGTGTTGCACCTTTGCAGCTGGACAGTGAAGGGCTGGGTGGAAGTGTTTCTGTGGGCTCCTGTCCCACTCCTGGTCCTGCAGCCAGGGGGGTGCTGCTGCCGAGGGTCCTGCCCTGAGCCTGCCCTGCTGCCATCTGCCAGAGAGCCTAAAGCACTAACCTGAATCCAGCTGGTGGTCTCATGGATCACATCCAAAGCTCTTTAGCTCACAGCCAGGGCTCTGAATACGTTCATGAAAGTGTTTGTGGTGCCCTGGATTGATAGGGATCTCTAGCTCATCCAGGGCACCCGCAAATATTTGCACGAATGTATTCAGAGTGGGCAAACATTCATGAATACCTTAAGTAAGTGAGAAGCCTTGGAGGGTGAGGGGACTGCAAATCCCCTCTGTATTCCTTCCACAAGCACCAGTGAGCACAGTAATTACTCCACGGTGTGTGATGGAGAAGAGGCAATTCATCCCTCAGTGCCAAGGCTCTGCATGCCAGTGAATGGAGGTGTCCCCTGTCACTGGGGACAAAAAGGGGCCCTGTGCTGGCAGAGCTCATGATGTGCCAACTGTTGCAACTACACACATTTATCTGCTTCCAGCAGATGATACCACCAAGGTATCTCCAAATCCAAACTGTGGCGCTGCCTCCCTGGCTGCCCCTCCTCTGCAATGTGTGGGCTGTAAGCTGTTCAGGGCAGCTATGCCCTCTTGCTGGGAACATTTGCTCAGCTTTGGCTGAAAGGAATCCTGCTGTTTCCACATCTCTTGCCAAACTTGCACTGGTCCTGGCTGTTTGAAGGCAGAACATCCCTCTCCTGACACAAACAGTGAGGCAGTTTGGGTCTCCTCAGACCTCCAGGGCTGTAGCCCATCTCCAACCACACTGAGGAAGCCAAGAGGCACAGGATTTCTTGGGAGGAATTTTTTATTGCAGCTTCCTACACTGTCTTTCTTAAACTGTTTGCTCATTGTGTTGACTTAATTCACCTTTCACCTTGCTGAGCTGAAGCCCTGAATGTTTTGGTGTCAGGAATCCCTGTCAGTCACAAGGGCAGTGATCTGCCTGCTCCAAATAGGCTGAGTGACGACTCCTGCGTGTGGCTGCTGATCTTCTCTAATTGCTGCCACGTCAGCAGCCACATCAGGCTGCCTGAGGTGACGGTGGGACACTCTGTAATCCTTGCAAATTCCCCTCTCACCTGAACCCTTTGCGTTCTTGGTTCGGATTTGCCGACCTTCTGTGGAGAGTTTTCAGAGGATAAAAGCAGCATTAATGGTCTGAGGGTCTCAGAGCTCAGCACAGGCATCCCCTGCCTGTGATACTGCTGGAGCTGTTTGTGCTGTGTCTGCTGGCACTCAGCACTGCAGGTTGTACCCTGGGACCAGGTTATGCAGTAGAGGAGAGCTGGGAGAGAGAGTTATTCTGGAATACACACTGCTTCCAAACTCCTCTGCATGCTGCTGCAATGGAAGGCCCTGCCTCGACGCTGTGCCTGAGAACTTGCTACATTAAACACTGCAAAGTGCTCGGTATTGCTGAAAATCCACCTCAGCTGGGGCAACCCCCTCTCTCCAGGAGCTGCAGGTGCTCTCGTAGGATTGTGAAACAAGAGTGGTCAAACAGTGTCAGCAAGTGTGCCCTGCCCATCATCCCAGAATATCCAGGCTTCCAGGATGTCAAGGTTTGCATGCCAAAACTCTCTTTGCAATATTTGGTGACTGCTATCTATTCTTCTGCTAGATGAATAGCTCCCTTATGTTCTGGAAAGCTGATGTTTGATATGATAATAAAGTCTGAGCTGTGGTTGGGTGTAGAAAAACTTAACTTGAAAGGCTTTTATTCTGCTACATTTTAAAAGCTGATTATTATTTTTAGGTTGATTTTGTTTTTTAAACCATTTTTAAAAGTTTGAGTTAGGAAGACTGCTTTGGTCAGGTTTAAGTGTCCAATTACCCAACTTATTCCAAAAGTACAACCACTCTAGGCAGGGACATCAGATTTGCTGGGTCCCCTCCAGAATGAAGTGTGATGGAATAGTGGGAGATCAAAAACTTGATGGCTTTTCAGTTTACATGGCATGTCCAACCCACTATTTCTCATTTGAGCTCAATGTTGTTCATTCATTACGAGCAGGCAGCGTGCCAGGGGCTGGTGATGGAGTGCCCCACTGAGACATTGCTGGGCTCTCAAACCAGATTTGTGGCTGGACCCTTAGTGAGGATCTAGACTTAATTAGAGATTGTCAAAAACTGCGTGAGTGATGGCTTTTTTTTTTTTTATATATACCAAAGGCATTGTCAGGCATAATAAATGATTGCAAAATGTTCCACGACCCCGCTGTGGCTGTCATCTACATACAGTATAGTCTTTCTTTTTATTGATTAGAAACAGTAATGTAATGTAATATAAAGCAGTTCTCCTCTCAAGCCAAACTGCTGAGGTTTTCAGAGAAAAAAGCCATGGTCTGGCCTAACTTGTTATACAGAAACCAGCTGTTGCTCCTGGTAGCTTGAGACAGGCCAGGGTGTCTTGGAGTACCTGTGAGAAAGGTGGGAATGGCAGAGCAGGGACTTTGAAAACCCAGAGGATATTAAACTGTGGAAATGCAACCTTTTACATGGTGAGTTTCTGACAAAATTTTATCTCCCAGTCAATAAAAGGACTTATCACATGAATATTCCCCTGAAATCAACCTAAAGATGCCCAAGTGTATCAATGGGGGCTGGGCCAGATCTTTCTTTACTATTTAAATAATCTGAGTATTAATTTGGCTGGTTAGAAAGGAGAGAGACAATCTGCAATGGGAAAAGAGGAGAAAAAAATATACATATTGATGATGATGATGATAATAATAAACTTCATAATTTTAAGATGTAGAAATATATTGAATGTGTAAATTGCAATTCTTGTAAAAATACACCGAGCTCAGCAGTTACCTGGGATTAAAGAAGGGGTAGGGGGGGAATGAATCTCTTAGAAGTAGGATCAAGTTTTGCCTTGGGAAACAGCAGCTACAAGCTAATGGGATTTGAAAAAAAAATAAACCTAAAATTCTGTTAATACAGACAAGTGAGAAATTGTTTCAAAAAGTTAGATTTTCACAGAGACAACACAAACACAAAGTCTCTGGACTTCTTTTCCAGAGAGGGATTGGTACTAAACTGCTTGGTCTTCAGGCAATTGGGATTAAGAATCTCAAACATTGTCCAACAGCTGTTTATTGTATGGAACCTTATACCTTAGATCCTATTTCTATTTAAGCCAACATATTTTAATTCAGATTTCCTTCTTCCTTCTGCCCCCCAACCCTGCCTCTCCCTCCCCCTCTATTTAAAACAGTTATCAAAAAGTTATTTGGGAAATCCTGCCTTCAACCAAATTTTCCAGGACCTGGAAAGAGGGAAGAACTCCTCACCAGAACTCAGCAACTTCCCAAGGAGGGGCTCGTTGGCCCATTGCCTGGGGAGCTCCTCAGGAGGCTGCCTGAAAGGCCACCAGCCCACCAGCCCTGGCTTCCAGGACAAACCTCTGCAGGAATATTTCAACGAGAGGCTGATGGAGCTGGGGAGCTTCGAGAGCAAGAGGTGCAGCAGGAAAACCAAGGGGTTTGCAGAGAAGAACCAGAGCCCTTTGCTGGCCCTCAGGGGGTGCCGGCGCAGGAGCAGCTGCGGCGCCGTGCTGGTGATGGGCAAGGAGGGAGAGGAGCCCTGCAGCTCAGCAAAACAGCACAGCCAGAGAGGGATGGAGTGCAAGGCTCAAAAGGAAATCCAGAACGTCCTAAAGCTCTACACTGGTGACTTCTTGGACCTTTTGACAGTGCCCATCACTGCTCCTCTAGAAGCGTTTGTGCAGAAGAAGTGATGCTGGAGCTGGTTACAGATTTTCGTGCAGTCCTGGGAGAGTTCTTCCTGTTCTGCACCACTGATTTCAGCTCAGTCCCCTCTGATGCAGAAAGGTGCTTGTTTGGGGATTGTTCTTGATTAACATTGCATATACTTCTTTTCAGTTATTTCCTGGAAAGAATCAGCATGATTGAGCCATAGGTGCAGCTTATAGCAGTGTTCTAAATACAGGCAGGTATTACTAGAATACCTAAGCTGCCTTCAAAAAAGGTGATTAGTGTCAGAGGAGTAGCTTGTTTCCTGCTGTGCAGTTTGTGTTAATTAATCTTGAGGAAAGGCTGTTGTATTCTGCCTCTTTATTTTGCTTGTTTTAAGCCCCTTGCTTTTTTCATGTCACTGTGGCCCAACTAATTTATGTTCTTACTGTGACTTATTTGTGACACAGATGGAAACAGTTGATGAGAAATTACTGTTTTTCTGTTATTGCCATGTAATCACGAGGTGGATCACTGCAAGAGTCTGATGCATGAAGAAGCAAACACAGACATAAGATCTACTTTTAAATATGATCAGCCATTATGGTTTTATTTGCAGACTCAAAACTCCTTGATTCAAAAACCACCACAAGGGCAAAGAGGAGAAAATGCTGGATTTAAGTTAGAATGATGGAATTAAGTATGAAAGAAGGCTCCTTTCCTCTTTCCTTCTGTAAATACAAGAACCACATAGGGAATTCCTAATGTAATCTGAACTTCAAATTGTTTATTGTATTTTAATGTTTATCGTGGTCATGTAAGTATAAAATGTCAGCTGCAGCTGAATCTTTTTACTATGGGAAATGTCAATGTTTAATTCCACAGTGAATATCAGACCCAAAATGAAGCAATGATTTTAAGCTTCCAGAAAGATCTATTACTGCCTGTGGTATCATCAGCAATAAATTCCTCATTATAGTTGTGGTTTGAATTGATGTTTCTCTCTTTGTTTTCAGACTTTAATGTGAGTTAACAAGTAAACCATGCCCCTGGCAACACCCAACCCCTTCCAGTCTGACTCCCCCCATCACTTTTTTCTCCTTGTTCCTCTGTTTCTTCAGCCCTTGAAGAAAACAAACTTGCCCCAAGTTGTCTTGTCCTTTCTGCAGGTCACATTTTCCTTTTTCCCAACACCTACTTGCAGAAATATTTATTCTGCATTGCCTCCTCAGCTCTTGGCCTCATGTTTGTGTTTTTCAGACTTTGAAGATACGAGGAAAGGGGAAGGCAGATTAAGGAATTCTCACATCCCTCTGCCACTTCCCTCAGGAAACAACCAAGAGTTTCCCCCCCAAAAAAGGGAAGGGAAACATGTAAGACTCATTCCACATCCTTTTCCCCATTCTGAGATCAAGACAATCTAAGGGAAATGATTTAGGATACTGAGAGCTCTCAGTCCTTTGTGTGTGGGAGAAAATACTAAATATTTAGGCCAAATGAATTTTTCTGAATTCCCAATTGTCTTCCTGCTGCAAATGGAGGGGGCAGCCAATTAGGTGAGATTTTCCCTGCAGGAAAATATTTTTATTTTTATTTTTTAAGATTTAAATGGGAGTCTGAAACTCATAATGTATTAGCAGATGCCATTGAAGGGATGCATCTGGTTTTCATTGTGAGTTTGCCAGAGGTTAGTTTCTCCTCTAGGAGTGGATGCACAATAATAACATGGTATTATGTGAGGGCATAATAATAACAGTGCATGAGGGGAAAGGAACAGTATTAATGGGACACAGGCAACCTTAATTCTTTCATTTCTTAAACATGTGGCTTTGCACACTTGAACGTGTCCTTTTGAAGTTTGGTTTTGCAAGTAATTTCCGATCTATAATCTTTTCAGAAAAGGGAAACTGCCTGCCTTTTTGCTCCTGATATTTTAATGACTGTCACACTGCAATAACCCCAGATTAGCAGGTCTGGAGCATCCTGAGTGTCTCTGCACACCTCTGCCATTTAAATTAACAGAGGAATTGGAGACTTGCACTGTTAGGGTGTGACTGACATTTGCTGACAGCAAAGGAAAACAAATCTTCCTTAAGAAAAAAATCAGCAGCAATAAGCTGTAATTAGAAATAAACCAGAAAACCAGGTATTTTCTTTTCTGAAAGAGTGGAGAGGCATTGGAATGGGTTGCCCAGGAGGGTGGTGGAGTCCCTGGAAGTGTTCCAGAAATTACTTAATGCTATGGTTTAGTGGACAAGGTGGTGTTTGGTCAAAGGTTTGACCTGATGATCTTGGAAATCTTTAGTTCTGTGATTTGCCCAAGCATCTGTAAATGGGCTATCCAAGCTGCTCAGCCTCTGGGCAGTTCCTCTTCCCCACTGAAGACAATTCAGAGCATCAGTTTTTAACAGGCCATATTTAAATTTTATTTTTTACTTTTACTGAATACCAAATGTGAAACACAATTTCAAAACCCCAAAAAATAGACTCTGACTTGGCAGAAGCTTGTAATGTTTCCTCCCCCAGAAGGACCCCATAGACCTGAAATTTCACAGTCAGGCCCATTTATGGTATTTTTCATCTGTAAAGCACCCTGAGGAATTAAAAAAATTGACGTGCCTTTTAAATTGGATTTCCTTCAAAATAGTGTCATGACTTTCCTCTGAGAAGCTGCACATCCCATGTCAGAGATAGTGGAAAAGTCTAAGAAGACTAAATCTCCCTGGAGGGAACATATCTAGATGTTGCTGCACAGAAAAGACATGAAGTTACAGAGAGAAAAAAAAAACAAACCAAAAAAACCCAACAAAACACCAAGAGCTGTTAAGAGAAGAAATAAAATTTCATCTCACAGCCTCTCAGATTGTTAAAACCTTGTGAAAAAATGGCTTGGGTTTGTTTGGAAAGTGATAATATGCATGACCTGAATTTATATAGTCTATTACCTTGGGTTTTACTGAGTTTAGCTGTTGGATGTAGCTGCTTCTTTCATGCAGATAATCTGTTTTCTCAATGTTCTTCTGTGAAACTTGATGCAGACACTGCTTGCCATTAGTACTCTCACAAAAATATTCTTTATGCCTCCTTGAAAAGTTCTTCCTTCTCCTCTTAAAGAAAAAGCAGTGCATCATCACTTTCCTGCTGGTGATTTGGCAGCCCCCCTTTACCTCTGTTTTAGATCTCCCTGTGTGGAACACTGCACAGCACCCTTGGTTGGTTGTTGTTTTCCTCCTGTAAATATATTCTCTCTGTCTGGCTGCAGCTTAGGCAAAGCAGGGCGTCATAACTCAGGCAGTGCTCACTTCTCTTAAAGCAGAGCTCATGCCTTGTGAAGCTCTGTCCCTGCTGGCATTTTTGTCACCTTCTCCCTGAACTTACCCCCGAGGCTGCAAAAATTGTGCTGGCTGCTGGTGCAGAGGGAGGCTGGGGAGGTGAGGGTGGGAGGCAGGGGAGGGAAGGGGGTCTCAGGGGAAACACAACCTGACAAGAACCAGAACCTGCACAAAGTGAGGTACAGCCTCAGGCAGGTTTGTGGTTCCCTCAATCTCTGTGGTGGGACACAAAACACAAACCACACGAAGCCACAAAGGCATCCAGGAAGAGATGGGCTGCACCCCACTCCCACTGTAACCATCTGCAGGATCCAAAGGACCTGAGGAATCTCTGATTAGGTGCCTCATTAAAGCAAAACATATCATTTCCATGTATTTAAATTAAGGAATTTATTAAAAAAAAAAAAAAAAAGCCAAAAACCCCAATCAAAACAGTGGTTTGATCTAAATACAGCAGCACTGTGACATTACTAGGACATTATGTACGAAGAATCCAAGCAGCCATAGAACACAGAAGCCTTTATCTTCAGTAACAATCTCAAAATGAAACTAGCTTCATCAAACAATGTTAAAGATCTCCCTGGAAAGAGAAACAAAACCAAACAGACCCTCCCCACCCCTAACCCCTTGGATATTAGAATGACTTTTTTTTGTACAATATCAACAGCCACTAGCTCTTCTAATTGAGAACACTTGCTTTAATTTATTACAAAAATGATCTGTTGACTCAGTTATGAAAGACAACTTTTAACATTGCTTTAGAAGTGTCTGCTCCTCTTATAGACTACAGTATTAGAAGTGCTTAAAAACATTTACTCCTGGATATGCTCTTGAAATTCAATCAGAAGGATATTCTGTGTGTGTTTATATACCAAATATGATTTTTAATTTTTAAAGCAGGTGAAAAGACTAACCCTAATATGAAACTGCAATTTTACAATTTAATTATTAGTCAGATATGGGCAACCACATGATAGTTCATGAAATCTTTAGGTCTATCTACATTGCTCAGAAACACAAAATAAAGTTTTTACAGCTTTCAGCTTCAAAAGGCTAAAATGTTCAGTCTTTTTTAGAAGAGTGTCCAGTGTTCAAAAGAAATGCAATTAAGGGAGACCGCATTCAATACACATGAAACAACTCATTTGAGCTTGCTAATTAACATATCTAACAGCTGCATGTGGGGTGATGAGAAAGGAAAACACATTTGCCATCCAGCCACTACCTGAGATATTTCTTCTCTGGGAGTGAATCTTCTCTACAGGACCACTCCAGAAATCCTGGAGTTCCCCTCTGGAGCCCACTGACCCCAGGCACGTTGCCTCTTTTGCTTCCAGACCCAATCTGCCACAGATCCACGTTTGGGACTTCACACAGCACCTCACTCAATGGGTGCCTAGGGAATCCTTTGCAGGCTTGGCCAAAAAAGTTGAACCAATGATGTTGTTTTGTTCCCTTCCTCATAACTATTTATCTCCATTCTAAAATCAGAGGAAGTGTTTTCATGTGAATGCCACAATTAGTGGCCAGCTCTTCAGCAAGAAATGAATACTTAAAACATTTGCACTGTCACCTCTTTGTCTGCTGGAGATGTCTTACAGAAGTGCAGTTTGTTCTGTTTCAGGATCTCTAAGGAGCTACGACAAACCAATAATAAAAAGAGTCCTAATTTAGGAGAGTTGTCTCACTAGTCATGTAAATAAAGAGCAGCTATACTAAGCCTATTTCATTTAAATAATAATACAAAGAGTTGATACTGATCTGGTTTATGCACAGACTCCAAAGTGCTTTCCACTGACAGACAGAGAGCATCCCTTCATGTTTGGGAATGGGAAAACAAAATTGCACAGAGGTTTGCCCAGGGCAGTGAAGAAAAACAAGCCAGAAGAGGAATACAAACCATCACTCCTGGCTCCAGTACATAAAGCAAGGAGAATACATATGTGCCAGCAGTAATATTCATGTTAATGAATAGGCAGCAATCTGTTTAAAATTGCTTCTTTCATAAAGCCCATTTGTCAGTACAACAGCTTAGCTGATCCAACTGCAGCAGATTGTATTTGTATTATCACAGAGACATTTGGGGGAGGTCAGCCCATAATACTGTAGCATATTGTTGGCTTTCACCTTCTTTGATGAGATTTTTTATTTTCCCCAAAGGAAATAATTTAAAAACTCTCTGAACCAATTTCTTTATCTTTTCGGTTTTGGCATTTAAGGAAAGACAATTATTACCAGCCAGCACTCCAATATTATTTGGTATAAAAGGAAGTGTGTCCTGCCCAGCACAAAGAAGAGATGTTTTAAACTGATGCAGATTTTCTCTTAACTTTAGTAATTATTCTCCTTAGTCCAAAACTTTAGTATTATTTTAAGTTAAAGGTCATATTTGTGAAAGGCTTGAGATAGACAACTCTGGAATCTCCTGATTTCCATGGAGCCACTGAACAGACTGATTCTTCCAAAATTCACTGCCAAATGAACCTCCCTGCAGCCTGAGACTGACTGGGACCATCCTTGGGCAGGAGAGCCTTTAATTATGGACTTCCAGAGCTCCTGCAGGCTTCCACATGATGGAAGATGATCCACATGCCAAGAGACAGAAAGGATGGTCTTCCAAAGAAACATCCAGTCTTTCCAAAGATTGTATGGGAAACGCCTGATGGATGATCTCCTCTGCAGCGAGTAACTTCAGTGGATATGACAGATATTAAGTGAACAAAACAATGATCACAACTAACTGTGGAGCAGGGGTGAAAACACCAACATCTTGTTCACAATGGAGCCAGTTCCTGTTCCAGGGACGCTGGTGAGGAGCAGCAGCTGTGCTGGAGGGTTGTGCATTTATTGCTCTTCCAGAACAGCCTGTGCAGGGAGCTCCTGGCTGAGGCTGGGATGCACAGACCTGGGTGATGCTGTCCATGCAGGCTGGGGGGATTCCTACTCGCCTCATCCAGCTGTCCTCTCTACCCTCAGAGGGACAACATTGGCCCTGGGCCAGACCCTTGTGTGTGCAATTCCCAGGTCACTGAAGAAACTCTAACACATGAAGAACAGGGAAGAACAGCAGTGGGGTACCAGCTGCCACTGCAGCTCTGCTGGAGATTCACACACCATGGGACTTCACACACTGCCCTCCAGAGCTCACAGCTTCTGTGTCTTCCTCACCCTGCCTGTGGTTTTACCACTAATGCAGGTTCGTTTCCTGTTGGTTGAGGCATGGCCACTGAAAAAGATCAACTGAATTTGAAGTGTCAGCAAAGAATTCAAGCTGGATCCTGAGGTTTGGGTGACCTTAAGAATCAGTGTCCTTCAAACCTGGTGCTTTACTGGGTCAGCCAAGTTTGATTCCTACTGCTGATGGCACTCAGCCATAGTTTCTGGGGTGACTGCAAATTGAGGTGGTAGCAAGCTGTGCTTATGGAGAGCTGTTTTGTCTCTGAGCTGGCAGGAACCAGGAGTCCCTAATCAGCAGGGCCAGGTGAACGCTGCAATATTGAATTCTGCAGCTCCCTAACACTCAGTTTGATCTGCACTACCTGCTTGGTTTGATTATCTTCACACCTTTCCCAGCTTCACAAGCAGGTTGCTGTTCAGAAACAACATCTGAGTCATGGCCATTATTGTGAAAAACCTCTTTTTAGATAATCCAGGTCAAGAGTGCACATCTAAGAATTTGTTATTTTTTTTTCCTTCATTGTTCATTTGTTTAAAAAAAGCCTCACATCCAACAGTGGGGAAAATGCTACAAGACTCAAGTGAACCTTGAGACACTGTAGAAAATGAATAGCAAACACCTGACTCATGAAAGTCTGTCAACTAATTAGTGTTCATCAGACTCCTCAACAAAGATTTAAAAATAAAAGGCATGCTTGCATAATTCAGGATCAGATTGGAAACGATTTCTGATTCTTAAAAAGAGCTAAGTTTGCTCATCTGTCTATTTAAAACAAGCAACCAGATCTGAGCATATGCATTCTTTGGAAAGAATTTGGATGGTAACTGAGGAGGAGATAAAGAAAATGAATCAGTCTGGAAAGCTATCACAGAACTACTCCTTTCTACTCCTTTGTTATGTGTAAACCCATCTCAAAATTCACTGGGAATCAAAATACCAAAAATCTTATTGCAAATGCTCTCCAAGGTTGTGTGAAGAAACTGTAAAGTTTTCTTTCAAAAGTCCGAGTAGTTTTTAAATTTGACTCCATGGAGCCAATGGCCAAATGCCTGTGGAACCCTGGCTGTGCAGGGCACTGCCTTGACAAGGCTTCAGCCAGAATTCAGTTGAATTCTGAATTCAGCTCAGCCAGAATTGAGTTCTGGGCCCAAATTGCACTTGGTCACGCAATGGAAGTGCAAGGACTGTGCTCCTACTCCAGCTTTGAGTGCAAGGTAAGCTGAAAAAATTAAAAAAAAAAAGAATCCCAACAGAAGTAAGAAGTGATAAAAAAGAAATCCTGCAGGTTTTGTTATTGTAGGCAGTGTCAAGAAGATCCCTAGGAGTGGTCATTAGCACTTCAGATGGATTTTAAGCCTTCCAGGGCTGGATGCTGAAAAGTTCTGCTGCCCCAGCATGGTAATACTGTTTGTGGTTTGTAGGACTGAGACACTCCAGGGATGAAATCTCTCTCTACTGGTGGTGTTTTGTGTTTCTCCCCTTCCTCTCTCACTGCTCCAAGGAGGTGGGATTCAGAGGGCTCCATCCCAGGCTTGATGCCTTCAGGTGCACCCAAGCATCCTTCTTCCATGCCATGAGAATTCAGGATATCCAGCCCTAGCACTACATCCTGCAGGCATCCAGGGAGAATGAACGCTCTCACCCTTCCAGGGCTTTGCATTGTCCCTGAGCCCCCACTGCCAGAGTCCTAGAGCTGCTGAGTGAGGACTGTCCTGGCTGAAAGGAGAGCAGGACAAGGCACAAATGCTGTCATTCACTGTTGTCCCTAAAATGCCATCCACCACAGGTTAAGGCTGGTAGCATCTAAAAGGGATAAGACCAGCTATAATCAACATTTGCAATTTGTTCACCAGCTTTCAGTAAGGGATTTGCTGGTATTTCTCAATATTGGGAGATGGTGAAGAATGAAAATTTTAGTCTTCACATGCCAAATTAGCAACATCTCTAAAATCCTGCATCTTCTATAAGATCTGCAATGCCACCATCTGACAAGGGAGAATGGCTGAAGCCTCATTTCCCTGCCTTGACTTTTCTCTGTCAGCTGCTCTATGCAAGTCCCTGTTCTGTTTCTCTGTCTCACAACTTCAAGCTGCTTTACTACATCATTCCTGTGTGTTTCTCCCTCAGGGATTTGCCACTACTAACCTTCATCCTTTTCCCCCTCAGCACTGGCCACACAGAACATACACACGGCAGTCTAATGAATTTTGGCTATTAACACTCCCACTGGAACATCACTTCCTTGGACCCTGGGGTAGCTCCACTACTGGTTAACAGGATTTTTTTTAGACACACCAGGGTGGCTTTGAAATGTTCCTGATGATCCAAAAGTTTAAAAAAATCAGTATAGTCTAGCCAATTGTAAAGAGTATGGGGAACCAACACACTCTACAGAACACTTTGGGCTCCAGTTGTGGGCACAAAGGTTTTCCAATTCCTGTGGAAGGGAAGTAACCATATTTTTTGGTCTGATGTTCTTAACAATAAGAGTGAAATACTTGAGAAGAGCCTGATTCTGATGCCTGAGGCACTGCTACTGATCCTGCTTGATCCTGTTCATCTTAGTGGGGACAGAGTTTTTGTGAATGGTTGAAGGATCCTGGACAAAGAACGATGGAGCTGGAAGTGGGAGTTATTATTTCATTCTGGCATTTTATACACTTGAGGATCTAACTGAGGGGCTGTGTCAGGGGGTGTTTGCATGACACATGGAAGTATTTTAAGTGCAGGCACAGCCTGTGGGTTCTGCTACTGCCCAAAAGCAGCTCAGATCCCACTCTGAACCTCCACGGCTCAGCTCTACAAAGCTGTCACAAATCTCATGGCTGGCACAAACCAGGCTGCTGAACTTCTCTCCTGCTGCCTCTTTGATGTGGGCAGCTGTGGAGAGACCTTGGGCTTTTGACTGCAGCATGGAGAATACTTTGAGTTTTGCTCTCATTTCAGCAGGTGCATGTTTGAAGTCCTAGGAAAAGAAATGGACATCTGCTTTCCTGGTCACCTCTCCCTCAGCTTTGTTCTGTCTGTTGCTAGAAACAGCACAAACACTGGTGAAGGAAAAGAGCTTGAAACAGGGCTCCCTTTCTAACTAAAAAGCCTTTGATGGAACAACAACATAAGTGCAAATCTCAGCTGTGCTGGTCCCAAGACATCACAAACCATCAGCATAGCAAGTAGCATTTTTGAATGCATCAAAATCTTGTCTTTTAGCATTTAATGCGAGACATTACAAACTAATGAAGAGGAGAAATGTATGCAGTGTTGCTGTAAACCAAATATACAGATGTAAAATAATTAAGAATAAACTGTTCCATAAAAATGCATGTCAATAAACCCCCGTCTGATACAGTGATTTATGAAGAATTTTCTAGAATTGCTAAAAAGAATGATTTCTCGTTTGAGGCTCTGGAAGTCTTGAGTCACATTTTGTTTCTTTTAAAAAAATGTCTTAAAACACATGGCTTTACAGCTGCTGCTTGGAAAATATACACCTCCAAAGTCTGACTTTCATTTAAATACAAATGTACAAAATGTAAACTGAGACAATAGAGAAATTTACAAAACTTTTCTTTAAAAATAATAAAGACAAAATTCAGTTCTAGTATGATGCTATTTAAATACGTGCAAGTAGTCATGTTCATTGAATTTCTATTGCAATGTTCTAAAGAGACAAATTTGATTCACACAGTCTTGAGTGCCACCTCCAAAAACAGACCTGAGTGGAAATTTCTTCTTAAAATGTGAGGCTCCACTGGAAGGAATGGATAGAAAATCTCCATTTTGGGAGATCCAGATTTTCTTTTTTTTCACTCAATGGTGGAGGCTCTCTCATCCACAGAAGCTCCAGAGATTATAGTGGAAGGATGCAACATGTTGTTTCATAGGACTGAGTTGGAACTAGCTGCTTCCAGTGGAGTTTGAACTTACGTGATTTGAATTTATGTGATGATTTAAACTGGCCTTTGAATTTGGAGAACTCTTTGAATTGTTCTGATGCTGTAGGAAGAGGAAGAAAATGACAATTAGATTTCCATAATGTGCCACAGTTTTATTTTTAATCCATCATCGTTCATTTTATGGTGCTGGCTGGACTGCAAGATTCTTGCTTGAAGATCTTCAGATGCAAAATATTCTACATTTTCCTACCTGTAGTCTCCCTAGGTCAGCAGAACCATGGCAGCCCTTGAGGAATGCAGCAAAGAAGACTCACTCGAGCTCCAGGAGTCAAATGAATTCACTGCAAAATGTCAGCATCTGCTAAATCTGACTAAAACAGAGGGTACCTGCCAATGCTCAGGCATGGCTTTAACCCCACAGAAATAGACCAGCCTAAGAATGTTATTGACATTTGCAAGTGGTGCCATGGTGCCTCATGAAAGCTGCACATCATGTTTTATCCAGGTTGCTCTCTTCTTTATTACCTTGGTTTCCTGCCACAACTACCTCCCTCAAAATGTGCATTTTCCTTTCCTTTTTTTTTTTAACACATAAATCAAGGATTTGCACAAGGAACTTCTTAAAACCATAGAACAGTTTCAAAAGGCATTTCAGCATACCACTGAAAAACAGGTTGGGTAAGACGTTTTCAACTGCTGGAAACAAAACTCACTGGAACTGCTGGTGGCAAAAGAAAATCACACAAGGTACAGGAAAACCTTGGGATATGGAGGTAAATGTGAGAGCCAGCCCTCTCTAAGATGCACTGCCCTTCTCCTAGCAGAAATATCACCAGAACAGGGCTGTGAAAACAGGCATCTACAGGAGTTTCCTGGTCTTAGTCATAAAAGATCTCACCTGTCGCTTAAATATTCTCTGTAGCAATCCTTTCTTGGGTGGCTCTGGGGGGTAGCTTTTGTTTAGGTCTGGTGAAATAGTACCATTTGGTCCAAATACATTCAGCTCCTTGAAGCACTCTGTTTCTATCATCTAGTGGAATATAGTGAGAGAGAGAGAGAAAAAAAAAAAAAGGAATTATTCATCTGCACTAAATAAATTCCAGTAGTGCTAGGTTCTTCAAAGTCAGCAGTGTGTGAGGAGAGTTAACAGTTGGATTCCTGCTGGTGTCTGTAGAGGGCAAATAGAGTGTATGAAAACCTCTGCTCTGGGTGTTTGCACACCAGACTTGTCAGAAGCTGCCCCACAAGACTTTCTGTTCTTTCCTTTAGCATTGTAGAGAATATCAGGCCAAGACAGGCACACTTACAAAATCCCAGTTATTAGCACCCCTCTGCCCAAGTGGATCTGCTGTTTGATGCAGAGCTGGATTCTGAAATCCACTGTTGGCTGTGATTTGATACCAAACAGAAACAAAGACCCAGACATGGAAATGCTGGAAGAGTTCAGGGTCCAGAGTTAACTGACTGCAGACAGTGGGTGAGAGCTGGGTCACCAGTGGAGGATCCTTCCCTTAAGGATTTCCAACTGAACCACAGAAGGTGCTGAGGGCTGTTGAAACACCTCTGTAGAAATCCAGGAGGAGGAAGTACAGTAGGATCCTTGCCAATTTACACAAACACACAGAGCCAACAGATACAGTCACCTGAACCTGACATCTGTGGTACATTACAGATCTTGAAAGAGGCCATTTGTAACTCATGAAAGCATTAGAGTCTGGCAAGTTATCCAGTAGCTATATATTACTGGAGCATAGAGCTCCTCTTAACTTGTCTGTGTTAGGGGGTTTATTGCCGTAATTTTGCTATGATACATCCTTACCTCATTTTGCCATGGAATAGACACTGATCCTGTGGAAAACTTGGAATAGAAATCATCATCTGTTTGGTCCAGGTTAACTCCTTTCACTGTGGAGAACTGCTCAATGTCTAACACATCCTTGCAGTACACTGCTCTGGGCTATGTCAGCAGAAAAAAAAAAGGAGAAATGACAAGAGGAAAAATATTTCTGAGTCGGACCATGTGCTTTCATTCACAGATTCAGTCAAGTGAGAATGTCTAACAAGTGTGTGTCTGCATCCTCCTTCTCCAGACTTGCTCTGCCTGCATGTTTATCATCAAAGGCTGACTTCACTTTAAGCACATTAAGCTTCCTATTCTGAAGTCCTCAAAGCATCAGTCAAAGTGGGTTTTAGTCATCCATGTTCCATCTGGTTAAGAGGTGAGAGGAAAAGGACAGAAAGAGCCAGAAAAGAAAAATGGAACCCTTCAGTAGTCTTTTAATTTAGAGAGGGAACAACAGAAAACCAGAATGTTTACGAGTGGCACACTGGAGAGAGCTCTGAAAAGAGGCCTCAGATAGAAGTGCCCTCCTGCCCAGATAGCTGTGGAGTTTGCAGCTTGGAAGTTTAAAGGAATGTATCCTAATTGCTAAAGAAAACAGAGGAGGTTTGGCATTTTTCCATTGTTTTTATTAGTAGCTCAGCTGCTGGAAGCTGCCCAGAATTACCTCTATTAACTCTTTTAACTTGCCTGCATCTCTTCAAAGGAACAGTCAAATGGCTTTGCCTTTTTGAACTACCCAGTTTTCTGGGATGAGACAAAACTCTTTGCAGTGACAGAACTTTCAGCTCGTACTCCATCAGTCAGCCCCAGGGAGCAGAAGGAGCCATCAGTGGTTACCTATCACAGGCAGGGTGTGTGCCCAGAGGTTCCCCATCACCAGCACAGCCACCCTTTGGTGTGCAGGGATAATTGAGGGGTGGCTTGTGGGACCAGCCTGACCTGCTGAACCCCAGCCCGTGTGGAATCCTGCTGCCTGTCCGTGCAACCAGGACTGCCCAGCCAGGGGTCCCACAGTGCAGCACTTTATTTATCTGGATCTGAGCACTGTGACCAAACCAATTGACCTAATTCCTGACAGAAGTCCTGTTTGCTGAAGGCTGTATCCCTCTGCATTCCTGACAGCTGCAATCCACAACATTTTTGTGGAGATGGAGTAACGTAGAAGAGGATGGAGAGACATGGTTTGGATAACAACTTCTGCCATTGGCTATATAGCTTTGGGTGATTCAGCTGACTTCAGTAAAGACTGGGAGATCTACGGATGAAGTGCCAAATAAATTAAATTGGGGCAGCTCTTGAGATCCCAATAAATGGCTATAAAAATTTATGTGCCTTTGCTTTTGCAAATATGTCTCTAAGAGGTGCCTTCTAGGCCTTATGTGCCACAGCTTTTATGCACTCTGGCGGATCCCAAATTTGAGCCCAGAATTTTATAATTTTCTACATCAGAAAGAAATAGTAGCTTGTCTCTTATTTCTTCCCACTAAAGCAGGTCGTAACACCACGGGCTAATTGGCAGGAATAACTAGGCTGCATAGTAAAATGTAAAGCAAAACCAGAGCAACTAAAGTAAACTTTTGTAGCGTTCAAACCACTTTGGTTTGGTTGAGCCTGCAGCAACGGGAATGGGAGCTGCCAAGATGTTACTTTCTTTAATATGTTAAAATGGCAGTGTTTATTTAGAACCATATGGGGACTTTAAGGATAGAAGCTCCAGCCAGAAAGAGAGCCCTGCAGGAGGGAAATAATCAGATAACTCTGCACACTGGGCTAGAAACCGATACCGCAAAAGGGTGGAAAAAGTTTTGTTGTTGCCAATGCAACAAAGCCTTTCAGTATGTGTGAGCTGGTATGTAAATCTGAGTGAGGACTCAGTGTTGGGTTCCATGCCCCATGAACACCAAAAAGCTCCAAATGCTCTCTCAGGTCTGCTTGAGGTGACACTTGATAGCTGAGCCTGGCTCAGACTCTGCAGCAAACTACTGTTCTCATGATGATCCAGTTCCACAGAGCCCTGGACTTTGTATTTCTGGTTTCACCTCTATAAACCTGCATGCACACATTTGGCTTTCACTGCTGATTGTCCCAAGCACCACCTGGTTCTGAGCACACTTATTTTCACAGTAATGCCATGGATAAGGGTTCCCAGTGCCTCCAGTGTCGTGCAGGAACGCTGTGGTAAAAGGAGTGGGAATGGATCAAGCCCCAGATTACCAGCCTGCATCCACATTCCCACAGAGCCCTCTCTCCTCTTCCTCCCAGCCTCCCCACTCCAGCCCTGGCACTTATCACACCTTCCTGGGGTAGCTACCCGTGCAGAGAGCGACGACAGCCCTGAGAGAGAGAGACTATTTTAGAAACAAACCTCCTAAAAGAGGCCACTGGGGGTTCCTGCTATCGTACTTACATCAGGCACAAAGGGAGGATCCAGCATTCCTGCTTCTAACCGTTTGAAATTCATGCTCTTGAAAAAGGGGTGTCTCTTCACTTCTGCTGCACCTTCCCCTTGACATCCCAGCCGCTGCTTCACGTCTTTGGTGAGGAGCTGAAACGTGCCAACAGGAATGGTGAGGGTGTCAGAAAAGCAAGAGCTCCACAAAGATATTTTTGTCTCCACTTCTTTTTGAATGTGCCCATAGGGAAGTACAGAGGGGAGTCGCAGCTGCTGTTACTTGAAAGCTGAAGTTAAATGGATTAGGACTGCACTGTTCTACATGCTGGTGAAATCCTCAGAAAATCATCTGCTGTAAAGTATTTACAGTCAAAATAGAGACCATCTATTTTGGCTGCTTTCAGTGAACACTTTCAAGAGATCTGACATACCCTAGTAACATATAAAGATGTCACTTTCTTATACGTTATTTACATATAAAGATGTTACATTCATAAGTTCCATGTGCTTTGTCTCAGTTCTTTTGCTTTTGTTTTTTTTTATGTTGGTAAGAATAATTTTCCCTCAGAAGAACAGGTGCTTAGGAAAAACCAAAAATTCCAAATTGTGTTTCCCTCACCCATTGCACTGCATTCCAGTGCATCACATGGCACATTGGAGCAACCCTTTACAGTCATGGGCTTATCCCTGCTGAACTCAAGGGGAGTTCCATCCACGGAGCCAGTGCCCAGGAATTATCCTCAGTTCTGCCTTGTTTGTTTTCAGAGAAGGGCAGTGCACAACCTCTACCTGCTACAGCAAGTCCTGCCTGTTTCCTGGGTACCCAAAATAGAGCAATGCCCACCAACTGAACTCAGCATCTTTGGTCTATCAGATAAGCAAGTCCATGAACAGAAATACCGTGATATTTACAGGGGAGACTCAACAGCACCTTCCACAGCAAGAGAGCTGGAGAGGGACCTTGGATAAGGGCATGTCACAAATAGACGGGGGGAATGGCTTTAAACTGAAGGAGGGCAGGGCAGGTTTAGATGGGATATTAGGAGGAAATTCTTCCCTGAGGGTGATGAGGTCCTAGCACAGGTTGCCCAGAGAAGCTGTGGCTGCCCCTGGATCCCTGGAGGTGCCCAGCTCCAGGCTGAACAGGGCTTGGAGCACCTGCTCCAGTGGAAGGTGTCCCTGTTAGACTGGACGGCGTTACGGATGCCTCCAACACAACCCTTCCCGCGGTTCCCTCGGTGATCCTGAGCCGCTCGGGCGGTGCCGCCGGGAGGCAGCAGAGGAAAGGACGGCGCGGCGGGGCCGGGGCCGGGGCCGCTCCCGGGGCACAGCTCCGGATGGGAGGGCTCCCGCCGCTCCTCCGCCGCTGTCCCCGGCTTTGCTGGCCCGCAGTCGGGCCAGAAGCAGCGCTCGCCCTGCCCAGTGGGCTGTGCACGGGAATGGCACCGACAGCACCGGCAAAGCCCACCGGGGCTCGGCAGCAGGCGGGGCAGGGGTTGGGTTGGGCTCTCTGAGCCCGGGCAGGCACCGGCACCGGGAGCACCCCCGGGAGAGTCCCCGGGACCGTCCCAGCTGCGGGTGATAGGCTGCAAACACCTTTGGGCAGTCCCGTGTTCTCGGGTGCATCCCTGTAGGAGCAGGACCGGGGGCCAGGCAGGTTTCCCGCTGGGGCAAGGCTGCCTGGAGATGCTGACTGTGTGCCCAGCTCAGGGCTTGTGTGCCCAGCTCAGGGTTTGTGTGCCCAGCACGTTCTGCCTCATCCACCGGGGCAGCAGCCCAGCTCAGCTACCTCATCTCACCAACGGGGAACTTGGAAATTGTTTGTTGCTAATGTAATGCTGTGCTCTTTCCTCTGGTGCCTGGCTAGAGCTGGGGTTTCTTGTCCTTATCAGGGGTATGTAGTGTCACAGCTCTTCAGGCTTCTCTGAACACTCTGCTACCACTGGGCATTTCTACCATCTGGGCATTGGTGGTTTTCTTATCTGACTTTCAGCAGCCACCTCAGTTCTGCTTCTGTGTTGCTGGGGGCCTCATTTCAGCCTGAGATGGCAAATGGCTTTGGCAATCCGTGTGCCCCAGGGGTACAGAGGCCACCCTCCAGCCCGGCCTGAGCAAGCTGCAGCGGCAGCAGCCAAGCCAGAAATGGTGGTGGAGGGGTTTGTGGACATTAGAGTTTTCTGCTCAGGTTTTTCTGCCTCAGCAGCAGCAGCAGCAACAATAGCAGGAGACTGAATGGTCAGAGGAATGGGTTTAAAGCCACTGGTGCTGGCCACAGCAGCAACGTTCAGCTTCCAAATAGCAACAGACCTTTTTTCCCCACACTTTCCTGTGCCTCTGATGCTGCCAAGGTGGTGGCATCTGGGCTGACAGATCACAAGTGGCTGATCCATAAATGTAAAAAGACTTGAGGAAACATCTGTATGCCTTGCCATTCTCTGAGCAGAGAGATTCACATGATCCTGTACCACATCCATCTGGCTCACTGCAAAAGATCTGTCTCAGTGCACTTTTCTGGACTTTGCTTTCCCTGCTAGAAGGAAAGAGGGATGCTTTGCTTTCAAATAACTGCATTAGACTTTGAGTTCTCATGGTCCTGAGACTAGGATTTTTGTTGTGAGGTCTTTTTGGTTTTCTGTTTTTTTTAATCCTATGCTCTAGCCTATTTGAAGATGATCGCTTTGGAATTTCCAGTCAGAATCAGGCTTGCTCTATTCTGGTTGGGCAAAGAAATAAAAAGTTATTTTAATCTTTTATTCTCATCTCAATAGGACTTTCCTGGCAGCTGGAAAGAAGAATCTGAAAGCAGAAAGACCATTTTAGTACCCATGGCTCTAATATACTTTTGGAAATGATACCTTGGACCTTTGAGGAACAGCTGAGGAGCAAGTGGTGGTAGGAAGGGATAGATTTGGACTTGCTTGGAGATGATACAGGAGACCTCTACAGTCTCTGCTCTCAAGTCAGCTCTGAAGGGATGAAAAGGGGGTTATTTCCCATCTCTGCAGTCTGGATTCTGGACTTAGAGGGGAGACCAAGCTGTGAATTTGCCCTTGTCAGGCTGTAAGATGTTTGGAGTGTGCGGTCAGAGAAAAGGGTAGCTGAGGACAGAAAAAGGCTGCCTGGGGATTCCTGGGTTCCTCCATGACAAACAAGGGAGTATTCAGTAACTTCAGATGCAAGAAGGAAGTTTCTGGAGCATGAATGCAGTTGGTTGTGGGTGGCTGGCCACTGCTGGCTGAAAGACACAAAAGGGAACAGGCCACTGGGAATAGGCTGGGACTGAAAGAACAGAGAAAGGAGAGGATTCTCCTGCAAAACCCTGCTGCAGGGGAGCAGCTGCAGTCTCTTGAGAGTCCCAGGAGAGTCACAATGGAGAAAAATGCTAGAAATAAATGGAATTTGAAAAGCTGTAGATGCAGCCAGCTCTAGAGATGACAACAGGTGAAACCAGACATTCTTCCTGGCTTCTGTTGTGGATATCAAGACATAGCATGGACTAGAATATTTTCCAGAAGGGAGAATCCTTCCTTTCACCAAGGAATAATTAGTCTTTCACCATCTCCTGCAGCTCCAGAAGCTTTCTGCAATAGTAAATCCATGCAAGAGCCTGAAATATGCATCCCATTTGGGAATCTGACATGGAAAAGAAAACGGAGATAACAACAGTATGTTATAAGTCATCTCTACACTTTTGTTTAATTCAGCTTCAAAGGGTTTATTTAATATGAATAGAGAGCAGAACAAAAGCAACTCCATCAGGCTGATGACAAGCCCTCCTGGGACAGCAGTGCAAGGGACCCCATCGAATGTAATTTAAATATAATTCTATGGCAGAGCCTGCAGAAAATTCACAGTTTCAAATCTGGAGATGGCCTGGGCCACCCAACCATGCAAGAAGTTGATGCCAAACAGCAGAGCTGTGTGTTCTGGCAAAAAAGGCTCCAGTTGACACTGGACATTTAGGGTTTAGTTGACAGAGTTCATGGGCAGAGCATGACTGGAACAAGACTTTCAAAGAGAGTCTTGAGTAGCAGCAGTAAAGTTCCATCAAGGTCTTGATATAAAGAGCTCTCTGATACTTTCATGTCACTCATTTGATCCCCACTGGGGATTCAAACTCTGCAATGTCTGAGATCTTTTTCCATGACTTTGTTTTGCTTCCTTTACAAAAAGAAACAACTGTTGTGAGGATGCTAAAAAAAGCCAAAAGTCCCCAAAGCACTGTTTTATCTTCATGTGATCAGTCAGTTCATCTCCAGATCATACCATGTAATAAAAAATTCCAAGTTCTAAGATGTTAGTCCTAAAATTATAGGAGTAAGGAAAACAAAAAATTGCCACTCATGAAAGGAGACAAGGGGAATGCTAAAACCATTTCCATTGATCCAGCTGATCAAGCAGTTTAAGGAATCACCTAGCTAAAGTTCAGCCCTGACACTGAAGTAAACATATTATTTTAAGCAATTTTTAGAGAACAGAAAAGCAATACTATGGTCAATTACTAAATGAGAGCAGAGAGATGAAAGAGCAGTTATCCTTGGGCACTGATAAACTTTAAGGTTTAATGCTGATTTAATTTAAAATTTAATGCTGATTTCCATGGGATGAAAGTGGAAAGGAGGGATGGCAGCAGGCAGGAGTAGCTGTATGATGACAGAGCTCCTGATGATAAGTGAGGAGCAGGAAAAAATTGCTTTTAAGGAAAACAGAACTCATTATCTTTTAGTTGATTGGGCAGGCACTTTGCAAAGGGAATGGAGATCAGAAACATGGTCTAGTCATGGAGATCTGGACATGGCCTAGTTCAATCCCTCTGTTCAAAGCAGAGTTTCCTAGAGCAGGTTGTTCCAGACCTTGTCCGGTTGGGCTTTGGGTATCTCCAAGTGTGGAGACTACACAGCCTCTCTGGGCAACCTGTTTGGCTACCCTCACCATGGAAAAATGTTTCCTAATGTTCAGAGGGAACAGAGCAGCTCCTGTATCTCAGTTTGTTTCCCTTGCCTCCTGCCCTGTTACGGGATACCAAACCAAGAGTTTGGCTCTGTCTTCTTTACACTGTCCCATCAGAGAGCCCTTGTGTAGGGTAAAATGGGAGCTGCAGGGATAAAAGGCATCAGGGAAGACAAGTCTGTGGGAAATGCAGACAAGCAGGGCACTGACAGAGTGACAGAAGAGCACAGCAATGAGGGCCCATCCAACACTGCTGACTTGAATGCACTTCAAGTCACATCTCTGGATGCATGACTGCACTTGTCAGGGAAAACATGCATGTACATCAATGGAGTACAAGGCATAACCACAACAAACATGGAGCATTTCCTAGAAAGACTGGATTTTTTTCACAGAAAAAACACACCAGGAGCAGCTATGTTATATGGGAACTATGGGTTGGGGAGCTTCCCAGAAAGCCAGCTGCCCCTGTTCCTAATTATTTGTTATTCATCTCTGTTTCAGTCCAAAATGAGGTCTGATTTATGGGAAATTACTTACAAAATGAAACATGGAAATATGGGATGGATGATGATTAATGGGAGCTATGATATGTGCCTGCAAAAATGCAAAAGGGCACAAACATCCAGGAGGGGAAGGTTGACGTGGGGTGACACCAGAGGGTTTTCCTATGAGTAAATGAACAGGGACAATGTATTTCCTGGTGGTGATTAGCTCATGAAGTAAGCTCTGAAGAGAAGGCTGGGCAACATGGTGGGAAACATTTCCTCACTCCTGCCCTGAAGAGTCCACTGTGGGAAAGCCTTTTGTGTTGGATCTTTGAGAAGGCTCAAGTTTCATTTATATATTGCAACTTTTTGCTTAATTTTTCAGATATGATGGGTACTTTATGACTCTTTTGTTTCCCTGTTAAGATGCTGATGCAAAGCAACAAAGTTCTGGCTTCCAATATAAAAAGCAAAAAGAAATCGGGAAAATATGTTTGAATAATAGATTTTAAAATAAAAAACATCACTTGATAAAATAAATTACTTTTGGATGGGAAACCACAAACGCCATCACACTCAGTATCAGGACTCAGACTCTTCCTGCCTCAAGATACTAATGCTCAGAAAGGGAAAGGTTATCTTTGGATCCATTAATAGTTTGCACAAACCACCTCAATAAACATGCCATGTGATTGGACAGGAAAGCAGTAGTGATCAAGTTTTCAGGAATAAATTATATATAGTCCAAGCTTCCCTGAGGCAAGAGAAAGAACTAGATGATCTCCTGAGGTCCTGACTCCCTGAAACCAGAGTCTCCATGGCTGGAAGATGAAAATGACCACTACAGTGTCATGACTGTCTGCTGCCCTGGGAGTGTGGTAGGTCATCTACAGCACTATCCCATCAATGCTACATTTAATTCTTCTCAGCTTTAAGTTCTCATGGTTACTTTCAAAGTATATGTTCATTCTGTTATGCGAGGGAAATAAAGAGTACCAAGAAGGGCTTCTACAGGTATGTCAGCCAGGAAAGGGGTGTCAGACTATGTGGTCTCTAAAGGTCCCTTTCAACCCAAACTATTCTGATTCTGTGTTGCAAGCAGCAAGGTAAAATTTCTGCCTCACATCTCCATTTCAGATTAACAGCAGGACACGCACAAATTCCCTGCCACTCCAGCAGACGCTGCTCCTCACCTGGTGAGAGCTGAGATGCTGCCTGAGGAGAGAAGGCAGCCTGCTGGGGCACATGGGATGCTCTGTGAGAGCCCATGGCTGCCCCAGGTCCTCCCATGCCAGCTTCACTGGGGCCCTGCATCGCCAGTTAAGGGCAGTGAACAGCCCAGGGCATCTATCAAGAGTGATGTCAGTTAAACACCACCCCGAGGATTCAGGAATGACTCGGTGCACTGTGAGTTAATGACTTCCAGGCATGACTCTTGGCAGTGCTACCATTATTATTTTGCAAGGAGACTTCAGTGTCTCTTCATGCAGCCAGCCAACCAATCCCCAGCTCTTTGCTTGCCTGTTGCACAAGACATTGGTGAAACCTTCCCTACCTATTTGTTGACCTTTCCTCCCCTTCGTCCTCCCTCTACCAGCAAACACAGATAGGTCATTGTCTCCAAAGGAGACTTCACTCATTAGCAAACAACACCCTGAAAAAGGCCACATCCTTTTCCAAATTACAATTCAGCCTTCTAAAGATGGATGTCAACAAGACATTGATGAATTCAGACGCAGCTTTGAGATTTCTCAGAGGGATTGAGGATTTCCATTGTCAGACATGGCTATTGTGCTACGAAAATGACTCCCAGCTGAAGGAGTGAGAAAACATTTTGAAGAACAGCTCAACAGTATTAAGAAAAGCTGGATACCCTGGCACCCCGGGGGAAAAGCTGCTAACAGAGTTAGTGAGATGGGCCGGGACAACATTTGAGTGTCACAATAATTTCATTGCATAATCTTTGTCCTGCTTACCCCCAGCTCTCACCAAAGACAATGGAAGCGTGGGGTTTGCAGTTCCTTGCAGGAGACAATTAGATTCTTGCATCATCGAGTCCTTTTTCTTTTTTTCTACAAGGTTATAAAAGACAGAAATGCATTTTTGACTGCAAACTAACATTCAAAGTCTCATGAGAATAGATACCGCTCCCTTGGCCATAAAACTTTGGAGAGGGCTCAGGATGACCGTGATGAATCTCATGGAGAAACAAGCCCAAATAAACAGAGTTTGAATGAATAGAGAGTGCAGTCATCCCATCCACAGATGAGCTTGGCTAGTCCTTGTTTCTGCAGCCCCTCCATGGCACCCTGTTATGCTCAGACCGTGTCAAACACAGCTTGTTAATGAAGCTGCCCCACTGAGCCTTCCAGCCCCTTACCATTTTACAGATGGACTTGGCCTCCTCAGAGAACTTATGGGAGTACACCTCCTCTGTCTCCAGCACTCTTCTGTCCACTTCTTCCCTCTTCACCTTCTCTTTCCTTCCACGGAATGGCGATTGCCCAGCAATCATTTCATAAATGAGACAGCCTAACCCCCAGTAGTCAGGGCTGAGTGTGTATCTCTGGTTGTTCAACACCTCTGGAGCTGTGGAGGAGAGTGAGATGCCTTGTGGAAATGCTTGGTATTTACACAGGCAGAACACTTAAATGCCTCGAAGTTTCATTTTGGTGACTGAATACACATGCACAGAGAACGGTGGGTAAAATACAAAAATACCTCCTGGTTGCAGCTGAGGGCATTACAGGGAATGCAGCATGCTACATGCCATGGTGTTCTCTCTACATGCTACATGCCTTGTGCATGCTGTCTTCTCACTTCTCTATCAACTCAGTCCAATTAAAAAAAAAATCACAAAAGAAGTTAGGTCTAAATATTAAGCAGAGACCTAATTTTAAGAGTTCCTCCAGATTTCTCCACTTAGGGAAGAAAGGAAATGCAAACAGACATCCTGTAAACAGCCGTGACATTTCTTCAAAAGCAAATTCTGTCTCTTTGGTCAATTCATAGCTTTTCTTTTTCCCCTCTAAAGAAACTCCAATCCATTAATGTTGCAACCACAGACAATGCTTTTGGGCAGAGAGTCACTGTCTTGCAGGCACCCTCACCTCCATGCAGGGGTACAAACACACATCTCACAAGCACAGAGCCTTAGTGTGCACACAAACTTACACTGAGATAACAAAATTTAGACATGACAACTGATTTGCTTGCTTTCATTAAAGTCTCCATATGGTGTAACAGTGGCTCACATCAGCTAGTTTCTATTCAGTCAAATAAGCATAAGCAATTTTTACTCCAAGAAATATGCCCACCCAGAGAATGCATGAAAATAATTACATTGAGTTTAGAAAACAGATCTAGTTAAATAAGGGAGTGTAGTTTTTGGGGTTTTTTTTACCAATGTACAACTCTCTACTCATCTTTTGTGCAGCCTCCCCTGCACATAGAGGAAAGCTCAAGATGACCCTGGTCAAGATGGCCATAGGTGTGGACTTACCCATTTTATCATAACCATGCAAATTCATTGTAACACCTATACAAAACAGCAACTAGAAAGAAAGCTTTATTTTGGCACATAACCCTCCTAAGATAAATCTACACTAAAATCACTGGAATCCCAGTTGCTGTCTCCCCTTTCAATTTGCTTTGCTGATTTAAGGTTATAGACCAGCCTCTGAGAGCTGTAGAGGTCCAGCCTTTCACCCTCTTCTGATTTTCACTGTCAGGATTTCTGTAGGAGTTGCTGCATGAAACTGGACCCAGCTGAATGTGAATATTTTTTATTATTTTTCTTAAGCTTTCTTGGCAGAAATTTTCTAAAATTCAAGTAACCTCAGTAAATTTTTAAAAAGATGAGCTGTGGAAGACTTACCCATATACCCCACTGTTCCTACTCTTCCACGGATTGATTCACCCTCAGGGATTTTAACAGCTAGACCCAAATCAGATATTCTAATATGGCCTGGAAGGAAAAAAGAAACAAAACAACACCAAGCAGATATAATAACCTGACCCAAATTAGTCCAAAACCCACAATTGTGGTCATTGCTAAACTACTCCTGCAATTTACTGCTTGGACATTTTAAGAAAAGAGCATTCTGAATCACTGAATTGGAGCAGTTTCATTGATATGGAAAAGAGGAATTGTTAAGGGCACTACAATGCAGTGAAATAAATGTTATCAGTAAGGCTGTGGACTGCAGCGGATTGTATTAGGTATTTTTAAACCAATGAAAAAAGGCAGAGAGAAGCATGCTGTGGGGAAGTATCTTGAACTGATCACAGAGGATGGATGGCATGACACAATTCTGTAACTCTGTCATGGCTGAAGAGGCTACATCTGGTCTGCAAGTCAGCACGAGATTTGATTATCGCTGCCTCCAGCAACGAACGGGTACCTGGGTTTGCATAAAACCAGACTTGGCTCAGCAGAGGATGAAAGTACTTTCAAAAACGGAGAGGGAAGCACAGATTTAGAAATTAGAACTCCGTGTTGCACCAGCCTTGCAGCAAGGATGGAAAAACAAGAAGGAAAGGCAGAGAGCCCCAGCAATGCCGAGCTCTCGAGAACAGCCCCTGCTGAGGGCACGGCTGCTTCCTTCCATCTGTGCAGCGAGCTCCAGCAGCTCACCCACCCCAAGACAGGAATATTAGTGTATGCTGAGCCTCTTAATCACCTCAGAGCATTATTTGTCTTGGTGCAATCTATATCCTGAAACTAACTTAATCTACTTTACTGTGAAAGCATCTCTGTAAACCTCCGAGACTTACCATAATCATCCAGCAGGATATTTTCTGGCTTCAGATCTCTGGAAATGAAAGATAGCAGTTATGGCTACAAAGCTGGTTTTGATAACATAACCATACAACTGCATGAGGGCATTTATTACTTGTAATAAACCAACTGAGTGTCAACTCAAACAGCAAGGAACTCCTGAAACCAATACAACCTTTTACAACTCACTTCACAGATAGACTGAAACCATATGTCTTTTTCTAAACTGGAGCTACAATTTTTCACTAAGCCAAGCTTTTAGTTCCTAATCTACCCTATAATGGACTCATCCATCTAGTCCTGTAAGCCCTGTAAATGAACCCCTATAGTCCTCTGTGTTGTAAAATCTCTCTAACATTTTCTGTTATAAAATCTTATGTTAAAAAAAAAAAGGTTTTAAAATACTTTATTTATATGTGAAAATTGAAAGAGCAATCTGTTGGGCTCAAATTTTCTGTCTGGCATTTGAGTCAGACCAAATATGTGAATGTGTGTCCATGCACTTGCACATATGTGCAATAATTTTGTTGAGTTTGGAAAATGTGGGGCAGAGGGAGGAATGCTGTGCCCAGATTAAGATTATTCTTACAAGCATTTGTGAAACTCTAGTGCCTGTGGGGTTTGGAGCAATGCCATGAAAATTGGCAAGGTGGTCAATGTGATGTCGATGATGTGCCTTTTACTGTTCCTGAAAAAAAGAAAACAAAAAATCCCCAAATCTGGGCAAGGTATAAACTCCTGAAGTAAATAATCTCAGTTTTCATGTATTTAGCAGACCCTTGGCAGGTCATTCTACTGAAAGGTTTGTCTGCACAAAACCTCCTCCACCAGCTGATGCTTTGAGATTCTTCTCAGCCCAGCCACGCTGTCCCCTCCTTGACCAAGGCTGTTTTCCAAACCTTTCCAAGCCCAGCACAACTCTGCAGCTGCTGCCATTCTTGGGCTGCTGTTGAGGTGGGAGCCAGGCAGGCTCCTTCCCATTCTGCTCATGCAGAGTGGGAATGAAGCCAGCCCAGGAGATGGGACCAGAGGTGTCAGAGGGGGGAGATGGACGTGCTGGGCAGGGAGTGTCCCAGAAGTGCCCCAGGACTGGGCTGTGCTGGCTCAGGAGCCTGAATGAGGCACCAGCAGCTGGATGAGGCAGGGAAAACAGCATTGCTTCAATTCACCACATCATGCCCTGGCTTTTATCTAAAGACAGTGGTTAGCCTGGTGCAAATCCAAGCACTGCTTGGCATCTTCTTTTTGTAAGGCCTCCTTGCATCTGTGAACCAGCTTGGTTCTGTTCACTTCCCAGCAAGAGGCATTTCTGTGCAAAGAGAGGGCGTGTACAAGAGAAAGCCTTGCACCAGGGCACAGGGCACAGCACAGAGCCTGTGCAGGAGCCCACCCCACTTCTCAAGCTGTACCACTCCAGTATCATGAATTTTCCTGTGTATGGAGAGGGGTACTTCATAGTTTTGACAATGCCAAAGTTGGAATTTTGAAACTTGCCTTGTTTTTATTTATGATTTCAAGCAAGAACACAGAGCATTGTGAGTAATCTCCTCTTCTTGCTTGCTTCAGACCCTCCTGACCTCCAAGATAAACCTCACCCAGTGCCCAGTGGTGGAAAACCAAGCCTGCTTTTCAAACAAATAATGCTGAAATATGTGAAGGGCAGCTGAACACTGAGGAGAAGCTGTGATTTTGTTTAACATACCACTGTGGGCTTTCCCTGCCAAACAGCAGAAGGTTTCCAATGCTGGAGCAGCACAGTCAAGGGCATCATCTATTTATTTTTGAAAATAGGTTCTGAATCCTGTAAGAATCATTCCCTTGAAGAACTCAGCCTTCATCAGTTCATCCTCTGCTCAGCAGTTATTAATCCCACTAAAAACTATAACTGGGGGCCAATGATAAGAATCTTATGTGCAACTTGGGAAATTGTTGTCTTTGAATGAGAAAATAGGAGACTCCACAAGGACTCTGAGAACACCAGTTCAGTTCTTAGGGTCCTCTGCAATTCAGGGCAATTAGAAGAAGCTTTCCTCCCCTCCCAGACAGCAGCTGTCATTCCTGTTTTCAGCCTTCTGGTTCCTCAGGATCAAGGCTGGCTTCCTTTGCATGGCCAGCACTTCCAAGGGTTCATGACTGAAATGTCCAGGGGGAATAAAACTCCCTGGTGGACACACTGACACATAAAGCTACTTCCCAAAGGCTCAGCTTCCCATTTGTAAAGTAGCCTTGCCCAAACATACTGAAACATAAACTGCTAGCACTGTGCCCATGCTCAAAAGGCAATTGTTTGGCTGTGCAGGACAGCCAAAACAACTCAATTAATCACTTTGGACAAAGCTTTACCATGTATTTGTGCAATGCCTGGGACAATGTGAATTTGATGCTGACTGGGGCTTCCAGGCATGGCTAGAGTATAAATGAAAAAAAAATCAAATACATAAAAAATATTTATATTAACCAAAAAATGTTATATATATACATAAAGAAACATATAAAATTATANATACATGATATAAATTATGAAATTGAAATGAATAATATGTATATAAATAATTTGAGGAGAACCAGCAGCTTTTTACATTTGCTTTCCATGAACAACCAACCCGTTGACCTTTACTAACACGATGCAGTTGAGAAATGTAGCACAAGTGCCACATTTGACAAGGGAATTCTGAATGAGATAAATCTGACTCTGAGCCTGGTTGTTCTCCCGGGTCACGTCTGCAGCGTGCGTCAGCAGCGGCCCAGGAGATGGGGATGCATTTTCCAACGCTGTGATTTACTCAGGAGCATTTTGTTTAGAGAAAATGAAATTAAGGCTGAAGAATAAGTGTTTTGTGATGAATTATTCGCCTTGAGAAGGCAGTAGCATTTAGCTGCTATATTTTATTGACCTATATAGCACTTCTCATGGGTCCCACAACACGCTGTGCTGTTACAAATGAGGGGTCTCTGCAGATGCTCCTGACATACTGCTAGAAAATGTCACCTACGAGGATGTAGTATCATTCATCACCAAAATGAATGTGCCATCTGAGGTGTAAAGTAGCAGCTCTTTTAAGAGTAGCATGAAAACTCCTGCTTAAGGAAGTAGGTGCCATTTCTCTCAGAGCCACGCACTATTTTATGTGGCCAGATCTGATTTGTTCTATTAGAAAATGGCATTAGTATGGCATTTTACCAGCCATGTTATGAATGCACCAGTCATTTTTTTCAATAAAATGTGATTGTGAAACACTACGCTACCTCCTAAAATGTTTGAAAATGTGGTAGGAGGTTTTCTAAGGGAAAAGGAAGCCAGACACTTCACTTATGATTTGATTTTTCAATTGACGTTAGACACTTAGTACCATTTTGTTCCTTGGGGAAAGAAAAAAACTTCCTTCTTGGGTGAGCATCAACTAAATCAGCATGTTATCTGTCTGCCCTCTGTGTGCCAGCTAGCAACATACAAGGCAACCAAGTGCCAGCTTGTTAGAGATCTCCAAGGAACAACAGTATTGCAATTTCTATGCATACAAGCGCATGCATCCTATGTATTACACCCAGGCATATAAAATGATTTAAAGCGTGGCTTGGCTTTTAAAAATAGCATCTTATTGTCTATTAATCATTGTCCTTGGAAGTTCTTTCATCAATTTACAGGCCCTCTTCTGCTGTGCATGCCAGCAACGATGATTTCACAAGCGGGGATGATGAAGACAAACAAGAACCGTTGTTTACAACTACAGTGGCTGTTGATTAAAAAAAATAAATCCTCGTGGAGTCACAAGAACTCTGTCGGCAATCTGCTTGCTTATCCAGCCTGCCCTGGAAAAGTGCTTGTGTAGAGCTGCAAGCCAAACTGGAAGCTGAGAACTTGGGATCTGCCCTCCTGGAAGCGGCGGCGGCGGCGCCGGGCAGCGCTGTGCCCGCTGGCTGCACCCATGGATGGTGGGATGCTGCCAGCAGGATGCCTCCGTTGTGTGGCTGGGAATGGGCCCACTTCCATGGCTGGCACACCAGGATCATCATGATCCCATCCAGCTAATCACACTCACACCAGTGGAAATCCATGCCCTCTGTCTCAGACACCCTCTTGGGATTGCACGCCCTCTGCGACAGAAGTTTTCCCACACCTGACGTGCTGCAGCCCCTCGTGCAAAATAATCTAACTAATTAAAATAGAGGCTTGGATGGAATGATCTCCATTTCATCCTGACTAGGAACTCAATTCCTTAATGAAATCCCTTTGAAGGAATTTCCATCGTTTTTTAATGTTGCCCAGTGCACACTGAGGTAGGGTTTGGGGAGCTTTGTGCTAGTTCTGGATAATTTAGACAGGATGCATTTAGGGAAGCAACTGCTTCCTTCCATGATTACTGTATCATGCTGTATTTATACAGGGCTCTGCAAAATTTCAGCCAAAGCACTCAGGCATCTCAGCTGTGCAGCACCACAATAAGAAGGGAGGAAGCAGACCATTCTCTCCTACCCAGAAAAGACATCCTAAGACTCTAGAGAGTGCTTACCTGTACACAGTATTTTCTCTGTGAAGGTCTTCCAAGCCACAAAGAATCTCTGCTGCATAAAACAAAGCTCTTTCCTCCTCGAAGCCTGGGTTTCCCATGTTGTAGATATGAAACTTCAGGTCACCTCCGTTCATTATGGTCAGAACTAAGCACAGTGCGTCCTTTGTTTCATAGGCATAGGCTAAATTGACCTAGAAAAACATTTGCAGCACAGTTGTGACAGTTCAGATGGCTGCTAAGAAGGAAGTGCTAGCTTTTCATTAAAGATTTTCTCCAGAAAGTGAAAAAAAATACATTGACTGAATTTGGTATGGGCTTTCTTACAGTGGCAAACATATATTTTAAAAGTACAGAAAAATCAGATGTTAGGATTCTACAGATTAATTTGGGGAATCCAGCCTATTTATCACCAGAAACCCTCAAGGCTCAGATGGCTTCAGAGGCTGGACAAACATACTAATTCCAGGCATATTTTCCCATGTATGAAAAAATCTTAGTAATCAAGGAAATCTACACCTCCTGCTGCACCTCAGTGAGTTTTGCATCTCAGTGAGTTCCCTGGAAGGCCCAGATATCCCAGTCCTGGGGTGATCAAATGGACCATCATGGAGATGTGAAGGTCAGCATCATCCCTGGAGGCTCTGGTGGGTGCCCAAGGAAAAATCAGACCAGCCAAAATCTACCCATCACTTTTAAATATGTGCCATCCTCTGGCAGAGGCAAGTAAACATGTAAGCAAACACCTTGCATCTGTTGTATACACAGTGTTTCCTGAAATAAGTATAAAGAACATGACAGATGCTGAGATAACACCTTTTTTCTTTTTCTAAATCTAAGGCAAGTTTGAAAGGAGGCAGAAGAGCTGGTGTGACTCAGGAGAGCCCTGCATCAGGCCAACCAGCTCCACCTCACTGCTTAGATGCTTCTGCAAGCCCATCTCATCTGATCTGTTTGGGTTGAATCTCCTTCAGTCTCCTCCAAGCACCTCTCTCCCAGGCCCTGGGAATTCAGGTAATCACGCTGGATAAGAATAGCTCATCCTGATGCAGCTGTGATGCAAGCCAAGGCTGTAAAACACATCATGTTCCCATGGCAGGCACAGGCCCCTTGACTGCTGCACTTCTCACGGACCAGAGACTAATATGAGACTCGGCAGAGGTACACGGAGCAGGGCTAAGGTGCAAAGCAAAGGGATTCAGCTTCTGGCACCTTTCCAGGAGCAGGAGATGGAGGAGGCATTGGATTCAACCAGAACAGGTGAGCAGGGAACCACGGAGCTCAAACAATACTCACTACAAACTGACTATTGACTTTTTCTAAAATCTGCTTCTCATTGAGCGCCATGGATTCGCCTTTCCTCTTCTTGATCCTCTTCTTCTCTAATCTCTTGCAGGCGTACATCTTCCCCGTGGCTCGCACTTGGCAGGCGCAGACCTGCGAATTGAGCAGAACAATTGCCGCGTAATTCGAAGCAAACGCCGCGTCTGGGCTGCGCTTTACTCCTCACCATCCCCTCTGGTTCAGTCCTTTTAAGGCGAGAGACGGCGGCTTAGTGAGCCAGGCCTAGGCGGGGGCAGCCGGGGGACTGACTACTGTTTCCAAACCTGCTGTGGGATATTGGTTTAATTATTTCACTTTCCTCCGCCTGCTTCCTCTCCCACCTCCTTTTGTCTGTGCAGATTTTAATCTCTCAGTCTGCACCTCCCCTGCCTCTGCTGCCACCTCCAGACACCAGGAAAATACAAATAAGGGTGTGACCCCAGTTCCACTGTGGATGCAACAGCCGAACCCAAAATAACTCTCAAAAGTGTCCTTTTGAGATTACAGTGTCATGAGGGGTTAAGTGGGACTGTCAGCAATTAATGAAAAGCAGCCTCTGTCACATCACATCAGGCTCCTGTACACCAAGTGTCTAAAAAGTAAGAACAACTCTTAACAGAAAATTTCAGAATTACTCACCTCCCCAAAGCCGCCTTTCCCCAGTACCCTGTACTGCCTAAACGTGTTCTTTGTTACTGGTTGCCTGGAAGAAAAGGAAATAAATAAATAAACCCCCACCACACTATGTTTAATGCACTGTCTGTGATTTATTTATTTCAGAGCATACTCTTGAAAAGCAGAATAGATAAATATTATATAATCCCATTATTTCAAGGTAATTGTATTATATAATATAATGTATAATTATGTAATTACATTACTTCAATACTATGTATGGCTTGAACTTTTCAATTCCAACATATTAAGCTGTAATAAAATACAACACATTAGTGAGTCATCAGTATAATTTCTGCTAGCATCTTAGGACCAAGGAGGGTTCTGAATCTCCATTATACAGCTTTGGCCTTTGTTAAGCCTGAGATCTTCCATTAAGATTCCCATTAATTCCCATGACATATAGGGTGGGCTAACACATCACTTTGCTTGGCCAGCAAGATGAGAAAAAGAGATCCAAAATTCAAACCACCAGAAAATACTTATGTTGCGTTAAACAAGACATGAAACTTATATGAATCAAAGGCAGAAACAATCCTGGGAATAGGAGAGGTGGATTTATGTGACATTTGCAGGCTGGGAGAGCAGGAGGACAAGGTCCAAGCCAGTCCACTCCCTCTGGGCTACCTGCTTCCTGGGGGAACATCACGGGCAAGAAGGGAGCAAGAGCTAAATTAAGGTTAAATAAGTCTGTCCCCGAGGGCAGAGTGCTCCCTAACACTTGACACGATCCCTGTACAACCTCCCAGGCTTCCCACAAAATCTGCTCCCTCAGAACGGCTCCAACTCTACATCCAACTTTTACTTTGCTACTGTAAAAGTTTTATAACACGAGAGAAGAAGAATGCCAGGTTCAGCGAGATCCCATTTTGTATCCACCAGCAAGGCTTTACAAGGATCCCAGCAGGGGATATGGACATTCCTGCTCTCCTTGCTCCCCTCGGGCGGGCAGCCAGCCGGCAGAGGGAGCACAGCAACGTGGCTGTTCCCACCACAGGGGTGATGAGGTTGATGACAATGAAGAATAAATGCTGAAGCGAATCCTTTCATTAACGCCCATTATTGTTTTCCAAAGTAGGGGAAGAATAGTACGCAGACAGTAAAAAACTAGATGAGGAAAATATGCTATTTTCAGTATTCTGCGAGGCTGCTGCAAATGCTTTTGGGGTTAAAAGCAACAATTAGTAGTGATAACTACATGTTCAGCAATGTCCCTGGAATAAATGGACTCTGTGACTGCTCCTTTGGAGCCAGCAGGCTGTCAGAAGGAGCTGTTGATCACTCCATGTTACTAACATCTCTTTGCTAATCCTAAAAACAATTCTCCCAGCTTCTTAAGCCAGGCATATCCAATAGCTTGTCACACTTGTTGAGGGAATGGAAAAAAAAAATCCTCAAAGCATTGCAGAAAATTCCTTATCCCTAATGTGAAAACAGATAGGAAATAGCCTGGCTAGAGATGAATCACCCAATGTTTTTTTAATTGAAATGGAAGAGTAAATGCTGGGCTCAGAAAGATGGCGTGTGGAGCATGTCTTGGCATGAAATGGCTCTTCCCTCTGCCCACCCCTCCTGAGCAGCAGCTTTGTTGCTTTCCAGGGAGAGGAACTGGCAGAGCTCCTTTGATCTGGAGGCGTCCTGCTGACACACACCGCTCACGGATCCGGCCCTAGCTCATCCGCCGTAATTAATGCCATTTGTGGAAAATGGGGCTTCTCTCAGCTCAAGGTCACTGTCACCCAGCAGTGACCGTCTGCTGCAGCACTCCCTGACAAGGGAAAGGCACAAGCCCTTTGCTTGCAAATTAATACCCACTAAGGCTGCCTGGTTATTAAATGTGCTCAGGAACGTCCAGCCAATAAATACAGTGAGAGGACCTATATGCCACATTTTCCCTCTCTTTAGAGTGATTTAATAACAGCGACAACTGGTCCAGACAAAAAGTCACCACATTCAGAGGGTAGCTAAACAGAAAGACAGCTGAAGTTGCTGAATGTACATTAATCATACCTAATATGTTTAATGTACCTAAGCCCATCAAATGGTCGAACACTTGAGCTGTAGAAGCAAACATTATCTCAACTGTCAGATTTTGAGCATATTCAACAGACTTTGCATGGAAAGCAAAAATAAACCTTTTTATTTATTTTTATTAAAAAAAAAAATCTTGTGACACTTACCTTTCCAACCACTTCCACTGGAGAAACCTGTCGAAGTACATGCTGTTTAGGTACTCTTGGAATGGTTCCCCACTGAGGTGGTCAAGGACAGATCTATCTCAGATGAAAAGGATATATAAGCATTTTATAATCCTGAACTTTGAGCAAAAGAGAAATAAAACAAGAGGAGAAAAGTCCAGACTTCTTTTACGGTAGGATTATGTTATTTCTACTTTATTTTGCACTCTATTTTGTACTTTAGTTTGCTCACTGTTTCAATATAGAAACAAAGTGATGTGCTTGATGTATTTAGATTACAAAATACTCATACAAGCTGAATACTGGTGATGCTTGCTGAAAATCATCAGGGCAACTCCCACTGGCTTTAATGGACTTTTACAGAGGTTGTTAGCCACCACACAGTGAATGTCTTTGCTTTTGTTAGTAAACTGAAACAACATCCTCAGGAACTGAGCTCCTAAACTTTGAGGCATGTTTACATCTGGATAGAAAATTTCTGGCTGAAGCCCATTTCTAGCAAAGAGAGACCATCTGAGGCATCATTTGAGCAAAAAGTTCAGTTTCAATTCCTGCTATATAGAAGAAGTAGTACATGTGATTAAAGTCAAAGGGGATTTCCTAACAGCTATGTGCTTTGTAGAGTAAAACAGAGGAAAGAAAAGTCTGAACAGGGATGTGGATTTGCTTCTGGATCAAGAAAAGAATTTTGGGGCTCACGCAGTGGATGAAGCCTTTTGCATAATGGAAGGAATAAAGGAATAAAAAGGTCAGTCTGCAAATGTGAGAACAAAGTCTGTTGCTTGTGACAGGCAGCAAACAGCCAGAGAGCATCAGGCATCCCATCAGAAAGGCCAGAGGCTTGGAACTAAGAAAACATGGGCTGAGCTGGGAGCTGTGTATAATGAAGGTGGTCATGTTGTTTAACAACTGCTGGTGTTGGTTCTTGCTTTGCTTACTGGGGCTCCTGCATCCACCTCTGCTGGCAGCATTGGCAGGACAGAAGCTGGGTTTGGGTGAAAAGTGCCCAAAGAAATGAGCATTTCTGTCTGAGTGTATACAGACACATTTGTGTCTGTGCCTAAGGGCATACAGACACATTTCCAGATCTTGCTGGAAGGAGGAAATCCTCTCTGAATGACTGCTCTAGTCTGGGGATGGACAGTCTATGTCCTACCCTAGGACAGTTCTCTGAGCAAACAAGTCACCATGAGTAATGTGTCTCCTCAGTTCAGTTCCTCCCCATTCATGAGCTAGTATTTTTGGAATTTCTCAGCTGTTACAATATTATTATTTTTTCTAATGCTTGCACCACCAATTTGGAGAAGGCAGGTAATTGCACATGTTCAGTATGCACAAGTCAAATTGTTGCTGTCTTCATTAGCTTTGACTGGACACAGATTGCAACAGTTTCCCTTAATGGATTAAAGATTACAAAATAAAATAAAAAGTAAGCCTTAATTTGCTTTAACAAATGTCCAAATTCAACATCAGATTTCTAGGTGGTGTTGGAGGAGAGCAGGAGCAGACAGTCAAAATATTAAAGCTAAAAGCAGAAGTTACATACATGCACTTTTCTTGCAGACTGATTTTTATCTATGAAGATGTGAATGGAACTCATCCCATCCCTGCTCCTCCAGGACAGCAGGCTTCATATTTGTATGCATACCTCCCTTTTCTGGTCTGACTGTGAACCCTTCCAAAATGAACATCATTCAGCACCAGTAAATACCAACAGCAATTTTTTAAAACTTCCTTGTGGCCTCATTTTAGTCCGTGTGAAATGATCAGCACATTTATTAACAAGGTCCCAAACCTGGCTCATTCCTGAGTTTCAGCTGGGATGAAGGAAGGAGCCTGCATTAAGTGGTGTCCAATGCTCGGCCTTTCCATTCAGTTAATTAAAAGCTGCACGTATTTTAAAGGAACAATAGCTGCCTTTCAGCAGTTGTTTGCTTTTTAGTTCCCCTCTTTGGCAACAACAAAGTGCATTTTAGAGGGAACTGTCAGCTTTCAAACCGATTTGAGAGCTGGAAACAGGCACCAGGGGGGCTTGTGTGGAGCACAGCTCTGCCTTTGTCACTGGGACTGGCACCCACAAGTGGTGTGAGTTACAGAGCATCTCTACAGGACACCAGGCCAAGGCAAGGAAACTGCCTGTGCTATAAGAGAAGGCCAGAAATAACCCACAGCTCCTACCAACGCAAAGAATAACTGGAACCAGAAAAGGTCAATGAAATGAGTCAAAACAATGAATGACAGCGGAGCAAATTTTACAAATCCCCATTACATCACCCAGGGAAAACAAACCGCGCTCAGCCAGAAACCACATGGGCCCGCGTGCCACGATCCCTCCTTTTCATATTTTTATTGGTTTATGATCTACTGGCGTGGACGCGCTCGGGGCAGGGTTTGCAAATGCAGATTGCATACCTGGAGCTTTAGCACATAATGGCACAAATCGCTGCAGAAACTGATAAGCCTTTTCCCAGACAAAGGGGGAAATAATGCACGTTCGTTTGAGCGCCACAGACAGACAGAGAGCATTAAAAAAGCCCCGCTCTCCTGGTGAAGATTTTCTGGAAAAGCCATGCCGAGCAAGTTTGCACATTCCTCTGTCTAAATGGACTGTATTGCCACTTAATTTTTATTCACTTTGAAACAGAGATGTTTTCTTTGGATACATTATCATTGTAGCTCTTTTCACACAGCATGAAATCCACGGCTGGTTTACTTGGCTGGAACACTCTGTCAAATACCTGAAACAGTAAGTGCCTGTGTGTAGCGTATATAATGGCATGGAAATATTTATTATGTTATTTTGTTCAGATGAAATGACTTCACCGCTTGTCAGCTCTGCCTCTAGGATTGTGAGCAGAGATACCTGCCTCAGGCTCAGCCTGAAATGTCTCTGCCTGCCACATTCCTCACAAGCTGCTGGCTGCAGCCCTTTGGGTGTCGTGTTATACTTACTTTGTACAGGGAGAGAACAGCTCTTTGCAGGGGCTGTTTTCGAGCTTCTCCTCTGTCTGCTGGATAAGTTCTTGACTGACTTCGGGAACATAGGCTGGAGACTGGAGAGAGAAGAGAGGGGCACATTAACTCTCTGAGGAGGTGCAGATTCTCCTCTCTCAACGTGTGAGAGACACATTCATTATTTATGCCCCTGAGCTGCTTCCATTCAATTCCAGCGGTTGTGTAAAAGCAAAGGAGCTTTACGTCAAAGAGCAGTAAAATAGGATACCGTGGCAACTCGCTCCACATTCCACTCTATCCTCACATTGCTTTTCTGCCTTCTCCTGTACTTTCACCTCCTTGCCCAGCCTCATGAATATGCAGGACCCACTCCTTGCCAATTCTTTGAACTGCTCCCTTGCATCCCATGAAAAATGTGCTGGCCTGAACTGTGTACAGCCCATTCTATTAAACAAAAGAGAATTTGCCCAGTGTTTTCGCTTCATGGGTGATTCATTGTGCTGTCTGAAAAATCCATCTTTTTTTTTTTTTAAGCAGCAAAATAAGAGCATAGCATTGGTACTTATTGATATAGATCTACACCTATCTATATATAAAAAAGATGTTTACAAAAGTACCTGGATGCCTTAGTTCATCCTCTCCTTTAAAATAATAATTTCAAAAAGGAACTTTGCCAACCAACCACATAAACTCTTTTCATCCTCTCCTCCCTTTGGAGAGAATGCATATTCAACTCTGCAGAACCTTACCAAAGAGAGATCTCTTGCAATATGCCTTGATGGTTAACCTGTTTAGGACTTCTGGTACAAATTATCTAAAAAGACAGTTTTTTTAGGCAGTCCACATCCTTACACATTGACTGTATACTGTAATCATATTACAAAGTGTATATTTCTCTGTGTGTGTGCACCTATTTATAGGCATTATTTTCCTGTACATGACAGTCCCTTTATGTAACCAATTGGATTTGGGTATTTTCAATAAACTCAGCCATAGATGATAAAATCCTCTTTCCTTGCAGAAGCCTTAATGCTCAGTAAGGTCCCCCATCCATGCCCACAACCACCAGATGTGCTGAGTGGGTGGGGCACAGAGCATCATCCCTCATTCCTGGCCAGATGTTCTCATTAACTCACCCCTAGTCAGAGATATCTTGGCAAGCACTGAAATGCATTGCAGGCAGAGTTCAAAAACACTGGGAATGAGGACAGAGGAAGGGGCAGAGGTGGAGCCACAGAAAATCTCCAGCATGCTGGAAGCTGAATTAAGTCTTTTATCTTTTCCTTCCCACTGCTGAAATGTGAATATGATCCTGGTTGTGACATGAAAACGTAAGTTTGTTCCACTTGAATGTTTTTAAATAGGAACGTGGTTTACAGAACTGTCTGTGCCTGCTTGTGCAATGCACTCTCACTGCTCAGCCTTGACAGACAATCTGCAGAACGTGCTGGGGACACCTCTGACCTTCCTGAAAGGTTTCCTCATTTCCTCAATATATTCCTCCGTCTCCTCAGCAAAAGATATCTAGGGAACACCCACTTTTAATCACAGGCAGAGTAGATTACTAATAATTAAGAAGTCTCACAGTTTCTGGAGAGGTAGATCAGCCCCTCATGTTAACATCTAAAAGACAGAGACTGAGACAAAGCCAGATTTTCTCAGCTTGATTGACCACTGAGGTAACTATACATGCCCACAACGAAACCTGAAAGTCCCAGTTTTGGTTCAAGAGAGTAATTAGAGGCAGGAGGGAAGCAATGAAAGAACTACAAAAAAAACCTCCTGTTTTCCAGTCCTACAGCACTGAAACTACGGGGGAAAAGACAGCGAAGCAGATTAAACCAAAGGCTTTTAAAGCAATATTCAGATATGAACAAAAGCCTAATGATTAGCAGTATTTCAGTTGATTTTGGCTAGAAACCAGATGAATGAATACCTTTAATTTACAATTTATGCACTCAGTGGATACACATTTGCACACACATGCTCGCTGGTAGCCCAAAGCTGGTAGGTGGCTGTGTGAATCCAGTGGTCCAAGCCCTGGGTCAAGATGATCATCTCTCTGATTTACAAGGAACAGAAACACCCCTGAGCTCCACAGTTTTGGGGCTGCTGTGGACCAGGAGTGTCTTTTGATGTGAATGGAGCAGCACTTCAGTAAAATCCATACCGGGGCCTCTAACTGAAGTTACTACTGACTACATCTGGAACTTGTTCTGCATTTAGAGGTCAAAACTGGAATCCAAAAGCTAAGTACTAAACTGCATAATTAGTCATTTAGACCAAGTGACCTGATTCTTACTCATGCCAGGCAACTCCATCTCCCATTGGGAATTCATTTCCCAGTGGAAGGTGAACTGCCTTGAGGTTAGTGTTGAAGATCATGCCCATGACACATTATGAGAGTACTAATTCCATTAAACTTTGTCTGAGATGAAAGTACATTTTAAAAAATAAATTATAAGCACCAGCTAACTCTTATTCATAAAGAGGAAATTAAATTATTGTAGTGAAAGGGGGGAAGAATGAGCAAAAGGAATAGTAAGACAATGTGGGAAGTATTTTAAAATTACACAAACTGTGATTCCTCTCTCCAAGTTTGTGGGAGATACAGTCACCACTTGGTTTTTCAAAACCATTCATTGCTGACCTCTGAGTCTTTACTTCCTCTGCAAAAACTTGAGCAAGGTAACAATATCAAGGTAGGCAATGACATGAACTCACTGAAATCCAGTGCATGGACTAAAGCCTTAGAGTGCACTGCAAACACTTCCCCAGACCACTCCACTTTCTATAACAAGGAATAGAGGTTTGTTTTTATTTTCCAAAAGGCTGATCATTTCCAAAGGTTCTGTAGACCCAGAAAAGGCTGATCATTTCCAAAGATTCTGTAGACCCAGCAAAACATTTTGTGCCATTCTACAGCCCTTCACAGAGTTCAGGGCACCACATGCCCGGCAAGAACATACCCAACCTTTTCCACCTCTGCCTACAGCTCCAGGGAGCCTTTGTATGATCCTTCCTGAGGATCTCCTTGAGACCTCCCAGTTCCCACTGCTCCCATCAAACAGGCATGGCTGCCACTTTCCCTGTGTGAATACTGTGCATACCCACAGCCTTCAGAAGCTCAAACAAAGCCAGGAACAATTACAACCCAAAACCCAACCCACCAACCTACTTTTGCTCCCCTGGAGAACCATTAGGTAGCACAGGTTATGCATGCAAGGAAACCTTTGGATCCCAAGAGTGAAAGCTTCCAAAGGTAACACTTTGGCCATTTACAGATGAAAAAGTTGCTTCTTCCCTGGAGAGGTGCAGAAGATTTCTGCAGCCACAATGAAATGGTTATTAACACCATTCTCCTGCTGCATTATGGGCAATGGCTGTAAAAGCAAATTTGGCTTTTACAAGGGAACAGAGACACCTTTTCCAACATATTAAATGTCCTGTGGCAGCTAGGAGAGCCATACATCGTGATTAAGACCATTACAAGTGAGATTGTGACAAAGAATATTCTGCTAATTCCTCAGAAACACCTGCAGAAACCAGTTACACTTTCTTGCATTCAAAACAAAACACTGGGGAGTTACAAGTAGAGTTCCATATTTCCCCTAATGGCTATTCTGTTTCCTGAAGGCAAAGAAAGAGATTCTTGATCTCACTTACAATAACCTAATCAGAAATTATGCCAGTCAAACCAGCTGACTAACACTAGGGTAAAGCTGATGGAACTGAAACCAGATTCATGGCAGCACAAGACGTGCCGAAGTTGATCCTACTACAAAAATTTCTCTCATCGCACTATCCTTATTGATCAGACATTTTAATAATAGTCCAAAACTCCACAATACTTTTACCAGGTTTAAACCAAAATCTCCTACCTCCTGTACCTTCTCTTTCATGGCCAGAAACTGAAAACCTCTCTACAAATATTTTGCTGGCATAGCAATAGCTCAGTTTTATGATACTCTCCTATTTAATTTTTAAGAAAAGAATGCAACTAGGAATTGTGTTAGTGGTTATTTGAGAAACAAGAAATGGATATTCAGTTACTTCTGAGTGCCATTGGCCCACCCTGAGAAAAGTCTCCACTTTTAAATTTTATTTTTTTCTGTCTTTATAAAAGATTTCCTCTCAGATGCTCTTCCCTTTCCATAAATGGCATGAGAACAGCTGACACATCTCACACTTGCTCAGGGTTAGTTGTGCTCATGCCCACAAAAAGTCTGGATGCCAGCAGAGCCCTGTCCAGCAGCACTGTCTGGTGCTGCCCATGGCCTGGCACCCCACTGAAGTACTGAAGAGTAGCAAAGTCTGATTCAGACCAGGTAAAAGCTTCCAGGCTCTGTGACTCCCCATCATCTGCTATTTTGAATGTCATGTTGCATTGCTACTCTTTAAAACGTGGCCTCTCCTTTTCTGACAGCTCTGTAAGTTTTGCTACAGGCTATTTCACTCAGACCTCCAAGACCCAGTCTTTGCTGAGTTCACTGAACAGGACAGCCATCAAAAAAACCTTCTCCTAAAGTCATCTCTATGTGTTTGCCATGCGACTCACGACATCTCTCAGTGTTTCCCCTGCGACTGTGTGGGGGACGTCCGACCTTTTGTTGATTTATCAGCGAACCAAATCCTTTATCAAACAAGCTGAAGGGCTGGCAATACCAAGGGAGGCATTCAGAAGACCTTCTCTTTTAGTTTTCCATGAAGATGTGTTATTTGTTCTACCTTTTCTTATGAGATAAGAAACATTTCCAAACATTTACTGTGCATGACCTCGGTCAAGACGTGGTGCGCTACAGGCGTCGCCTCCACGCCTGTGGGGATGAAAGAAGGCAGCCAGCAAGCAGAGATTGGCACTTTTAAGGAACAGAAGCACTTTGCTGGCAGCCCAGCAGCTGGGGTTCACACTTGTGGAACTGGGGTGAGGTGGGAAGCAGCTGTCCCCAGTTATTCCCAGAGCAGATGCACACACAACACAAACCTGCGTGGGCAGAGCTGGTTCATTGTGTGCAACGCTGCTGTTTCTGGGGGAAAAGTGCCCAAATAGCAAAGAGGACTGAGAGGGATGTGTTGAGGCTCCAGCTAAAGACATGTCCAGCTGGGGTCACCACCATTTGAGAAACCTAGAGAGAGCTGACAAGAGCACCAAGTGCCTGGAGTGTTGGGAAACAAGCTTAGGAAAAAAAGCCCATAGGAAAGCATTGAGGAACTAGATCTGTTTAGTCTGGAAAAGCAAGGGTGAAACTTGATAAAGGTCTTTTAATATAGAAATGTTTTTAATAAAAAGGGCAGGGATCAATTATTCTGCATATTCTGCTCTGCTCTGGGGGAATGATGTGAAGAAATCCACTTAATTGGATATGAAGGCTTTTTATTCTAATTTTTCACACAGGGAAGCAGAAGAACAGGCCTATGAATATTGTGGAATCTGTTCTCAGAGGTCTGAAAGACCTCCAAGGGCACTCAGACATCTGTTGATCATCTAAGTGTATTTGATCTCTGTTCAATGCAAGAGGCTCTTGAGCCTTTTCCCAGTCCTTTGTACCAATGATTTTGCAAAACACTGGGCTTCATAAAGCAGAGGCACATGGCATGGCCATGAGAACAGATGAGGAAGGGAGTTTGTTTGCTGAGTGCTCACCAAAGGAAACCTGTAGCTCTGAGTAAAGGAATAAGAATCTTCTCTGCAAATTAACAGTCCTGCTTCAAAGACTTGTCTCAATCATCACTGTCTCCTAAAAAATAAATGACATGGCTTGCAGATCCCTGAAGCTCAGACCAGAAAAAGGGAAAGCATTGAGTTTGGCCAGACTGACTTTGTAAGAAACAGAGCAGGTCCATAGTTTGAAGGTAATTCTTCATCCTTACACAATGACTTTTATCTAAGAACCTCAAAATATTAAATCTTCATTGCAGGATTAAGTCTTCATGAGCTAGGTGGCAATCTCACAGTATTTTACAGAACAGTGCACAGGAGGTTGAGAGATGTGTTTTGCAGAAGATTTGATCATCACCTGTGACTGAAATCAAAGAAGTCGCACTGAGATAAATGAAAGCTAGAGACGCTCAGATTCCTCAAATCAGTCCAATTGTCCCTTGCAATTAGTGAATAAAGAATAGAAACCTAGAAATACAGGCTTTCATTTCATACCAGCTCCTGCCAGTGGATGTGAGTCATCAGGGTGCCTTAAAGCATAACTGCTCATCACTACAGAAGCTATATGAACCAGCAAGATTCCACACTCTTTAGATTGAATAGACCTCATGCAAACTTCTGTCACAAACACAACTGCTTTCCTGGCAAGTTTCAGGCATGCAGCTGATACTGAAACATGATGAGTTATTTTAAAAGTCACTTGCGTAAAATAAATAACGTGCAGCATATGTTATGTTTCAGGTTATGAAAACATTCCACAACACACTGGCTTAAAACAATTAAAAACGTTTCAGTCAATGGACAAAAGTTCAAGCTGTAGCTTTTCTTGAGCTGCCTCTCAAATTGCCTTCCAAGCATTTGTCTTCATGATATGTGTATTTTCAGATGTTGACAGCAATGTTCCACATATAATCTGTTTGAAAATCTCCACACACTCTTGCTACTAGTAGAGACCTCAAAACTATGACAGAAACAGGCTAAAATGAACTTTTTGTGTGAGATGATGCATGATCAGACAAGAAGAGTTCATACACGAAAACCTGGAAATTCTGGCTTTAACCAGCAGTCTAAGCCCCAGCCAGGGAAGTTCCAACCACGCAGCCAGGGACTGACTGAGGGAAAGTGTGAAGGGGCTGACAGGGGGAATCCAAAGTTCTTTTAGGTTGGGAAAGACCTTTAAGATCACTGAGTCTCGTCAAGAAATTCAGAGGAGAACAGCAGATGAGGAGATGGAATGTTGTATTTCGATTTTGGGAAATCAAGGTTGGGCATTCCTGGTGAGGGAAGGGATCCCAGCACTGTCACAGCACACGCAGTGTCCTGGTGCCTTTTGGTGTTACACAAAGAAATCCTGGAACATTCTTTTGCCTTTCCCTGTGTCTGATCTTATCTATTCAGTTTGAGCTGTATGTGTAGTAAACAGCCAATTCTACATCAGGAGCAGCTGCAACACTTTAACTAATCAACTTCTGCATTTTCTTTTTACTTTTTTTTCCCCCTGTCACAGTCATTTGGGTCTGTATGAGGCGAACCAGTAAAGCAAAAGGCTTCATAATTCCAGGGTATTTGCTTTGAAATGATAGATGTAGGAATTGGCAGTGAGGTGGACGGGGAGCATGGAAGGCAGCTGTGTTATTAGTAGCAATTTATCTATTACAAGTGTGTAGACATGACACCTAAGAATGGGGGCCTGTAGTGCCAGGCAGTACAGACACGTCATGGGAGCCAGAGCTCCCAAAGCAAACCAATCTCACCAGCCCTGGGAGTGGGAGCAGGGGCCAAAGATATGAAATACCTCATCCAGGATTACAGAGAGGGTCAATGGCAGAGAAAATATTGAGCCCAATCCCAATACCCAGGGCAGGATCTCTTGCTGTATCTGAGTGAAGCAAATCATCAGTGCCTGTCAGCTGTGGGGTTTGTTTTGTAGCTGCAAGCTGATCTGGAGTCATGACAAATCTGTTTTCCCTCATATGCTACTAAACTATCAAAACACATGTTGACACACAGAAAAATACAATGACTGGAGACAGTAGAGCCCTCAGCAAGCAGCTGAGCATGTTCTAGCCTGGAGGGGTTGTACTAGCACTGCACAAAGGGCCACACTACCACCTCAGCTCTGTAGATCTGGAGCGGCTTCAGGCTCCCTCACTTGCCATGGACTCCTTGGGTTACCTCTTGTGCCTCAGCAAGCTCAGCAGCAGAAAAAGGAGAAGTTTCCTCCCTGGGTTCCCAGCATCCTCCCTCTTTGGTGCTGGGATACAAGCTGTAGTCTAGAACCATGCCCTTCCTTGGAAAAACAGCAGCCTCTGAGGTTTCCCTTCTGACAAGTGCATAGGAAGTATATGAATTATTTTTTGGCTCTCCTGTTAGTCAGCAACAGGGCCTGCTATCTGGCTATACCTTGTTTTTCCTCTTCTCAGTAGACATTTTTGTAGCTGCTCCTTTCTAGAAACCACATTTCTGCTCCTGATAGTGGCAAACAAGCAACTGCCATGCAAATGGTGTGAGTCAACATGTTTCCTACATACAGCTTTTCTGTCCAAAGTGTGGTTTCCTTGGAATGTTGACTTATTTGATTCAGAGAAATCTGGGGGCACAACCACAACAGGAATTTTGGAGCAACAAAGGAAAAGACTGCCTAGGCTCAAGAAAGAGAAAATTCTTCCTGACTCCTGTTGGTGACCGGAGCTTAAACACCCAAAGCCCCATAGAAAGTAATTTTGAAATAACAAATTGTCCCATGAGACAAAATTTAGTTGCTTCATCATCTCCTTTTGCAAGCCCAGTGAATCAGCTGCAGACTTTATACTCTTCAATTAAACAGAAACACTCACCGCAACCCCAACCAGCTACAGGGTTTTGGTACAGCTTATTTTAAGAATCTAAACTGGTCAGCACAGAAGATATGCTTTTGACTTCAATTAGTGAGAAATGTGGCCTCACAAGAAGTGCTTGGCAGGATATTTTTCTGGATCTTCAAACCCTAGTCCTTCCCTACCCATACTTTTAAAATGGTTCTTTAGAATCATGCTCATAGAGGTTTCTTCACCAAAGAAACACATTTTTCCTCCTTTCTGTAGACAATAGGTTTATTGGTGGAGGGGTGCTCATAAAGCAGCCAGCTGAAATAGTTTTAAATAAATTTGCTTTTAAAACAGGGGAAGGGAAAGTTTTGTTTTGCTTGTTGTTGCCCTTTTTCTGCCTTGAAAGCATTTTGCACCCAGGTTAAAGGATGGAAATAGATGAAATAACCTGTCAGCAGGATGAGGAGGGCAGCTTAAGGAAGAGAAGAGAAGAGAAGAGAAGAGAAGAGAAGAGAAGAGCAGAGAAGAGAAGAGAAGAGAAGACAAGAGAAGAGAAGAGAAGAGAAGAGAAGAGAAGAGAAGGTTTATATCAAGCAGGATTTTCTGTCCACCCCACAGTGAGGCTGCTCACAATCCTTTGGAGTGTCACAGAACCACTTTTGTTAGCAACCCAACAGAGCCATGGCTACAAGCAGCCAGATATTTGATAAAGCTTTTTGGGAGAGCAATTTATTCCCACTATTACTAGCAGCAAACATGACAGGACAATTCTGAAAGCTTCTCTTCTCAGGAAGTTTTTTTCTCTTGTCACATGTGCTTAATAGGTTTGGATAACATCCAGTGTCCAGCCTCTTATCAGGACCTTCCTACCTTTTAACATCCTCCTGCATTGACGGATGGCCTAAACATTAGCAAGCAACCTTATGTTGCAATAGTCATAGCTTGGCTTCCTCTGGTAAGCCAAATGTCATTTGTTCCATTAAAAAAAAAAAAACCAACCCAAAAAACAACAACCCCTAAACAGATAAACACTCACTTACAACCTCAGTGTTACTGAATGGCTCTCTTGCAGGAAAACAAACAGATCCCTGCTTGAATTCACTCCTGAGACACAAGGCTGTAAACAGGAGTAACCCTTCCCTTCCAGGCTGAAGCCTGATCCACACTGAGCTCCACTCAAGGCCTGTTTTGCCATCACTTGCAGGGGGGATTCTATCGAATTTGCCTTCATCTTTTCCCATCTTTTTCGAGGTCAAAATCCTGAGGAAATATTTGAATGAAAAAATGAAAATCCAAAAGAGAGTCCGGGAAGGTCTTGAGAAGAATTAGGAAACAAATTAAACAAACATCAGGCAGGAACCAGTGACCCACTCACAGAAAGACTGGAAACACCCAGGAAGGCAAACAAAATCACTGCTGGAAATGGGGCATTCCCACATCACCTGGATCACACAATCCATTAGCAATCAGATGGTAACAGCCATCTGCAAGGAACTGGGAGGGAAGACATTTATTGTAGGAAATGGAACACTGTTTGCAGTGGCATATTCCACTCTTCCTCACTTTTGCTTGTTGGACAAACAACACCAGTGAAGGATAATAAACTTGCTATATGCTTGATTTTTGACTCAGGTCAGAGTCTGACTTGGTTAAAAAAATTAGCATACAAGCTAAAGCTTGGCAAGCAGGTTAAATGACTTTTTTCAGTGTTGTTGGATTACTGGGAAAAAAAATTAAACATGAATAGCTTGAAGAGTCACATATCCACAATTTAAATATGCTGGTTATTTCTAAATAAATTTGTAAAAAAAAGACTTTTTAAAAAATCTCACTTTTTACACTTATCAAGCAATATTTTAAGGAAATTAACTATAATTTTTTTTCTGTGAAATTTAAAACCCTGTGATTCCTGGTTCCAAGTTAAAATAGCACAGTCTACCAGCTTACTGATTCTTCTAGTTGCATCATCCCAGCAAGAGGTGTCAGCCTCAGGCATCTCACTGGAATTTGCCTGACCTGTTCTTGTGAGGCTACTCAGATGCTGAAGTCTCCAGATGTTTTCCAGAATCCTAATTTCCTATTATGAGGGAATTAGGTGAGAAATAAGGTAAGATTAATCTCCATTCTCACCATGTGCCTCTTCATTCTCTTCTTTGTTGGGGTTGCCTGTTACTGCTTCTGAGCTTAGCACAAGGAATCCTGAGCTCAGGGAGACATTAGTTGATCCATTATACTTTTAGTTTCAGAAATCTGAAACTGAACCAACCAGCAAAGTTGCAGCAAGTGGGGGAATGGAAGGGCTGTGGAGGTCAGGTCTTCAAAGGACTCCTGAACTATTGAGAAATTGTGCACAGAAACCTGTGTGGACATGTCATGCAGGGTAATTTAATGTATTCTGCATGACATCTAGCACAGAATTCACCTCATCACACTTTAATCATCTAAAAGCTGAGACACTCAGAGTCTCCCCATAGCCAGTGGGCAGAAAGAGTCATCTCATCTCTCCAATCCAGATGCCTCCAAGGCTGAGTGCTGGGAATGCAAGAGGCTGGACTCACCAGAGGTCTATTTTAATGTCATTCTGTGCAAACACACAAAAGCCATCTCCTGCAGATTTCTGGAAGTTTTGCAAGTCAGTGTTCCAGACAGCTGGAAAAGGCTGATTCCTTTTTTCCCATGTGTGCAAAATTTTCAGGCAGAAGAGGCTGTTTCTGGGAAAGCTGAATGGACCTGAAAGTCTTTCAGAAGTAACTTCCCTGGCCACTGGATAATCCATACAAACCAAATATAAGTCATGAGGGGCATGCAGAGGGGATAGGGAAAAGATGACCCCAGAAAGAGGGAGGAGGAAACGATAATTAGCATATTCATTAGCCAAGAGCAGGCAAATAGAGCCTTCCTGTTGCCAGATAATCCTGAGCAGATCTGCTCTTTGTTTGCAGAGTCCTTTTGGATGGGCTGGCTGCTCTCTGAGAGGAGCTGGAGCAGGCTGGGGGCCTGCCCTGCCTCACAGGCAGATGTAAGCCAGGTCTACATGTGTGGTTGACATCCATTAATGGAATCGAGTTTCCATTTTCCAAAGGGTCAAGTCAGAGTAATTCCAGCAAACACAGGGAAGCCAGAAGGTTTCTTCCCAATGACCAAGGCATCCCAATGCTTTTCCTGACCAAAAATGACAAACAGGAGGCATGTGCACTGGAGAGTGTAACTTCTCCAGAAGAACAGGGAAAGAGAAGCAGAGCTTCAGTAGCTCTGATGAGCACAAAACCAGAGGAGTTAATGACTCCAGCCCAGGCCTTCTGCCAGTCTGAGCAAAGGCATTGCAAATGCAGCCCTTCCTGAGTCTAAAGGACAGGACACAGGACCACCCAAGGACCTATTCTGGGGCAGCATCATCAGGACAGGGCAGGCTCCAAGTTGTTTCCACAGGCTCTCCTGCAAATTTGGCACACCACTGCAGGAGACAGAAGCCCTCAGTAAGTGTTTAGTTAACTAACATTTGTATTATAAACAGTGGGTAAAGGATGAGGAAATAGGACTCGAGCAAACCGTGAGAAAAAAGCCTTTTTGCCTGAGACCACAGCAAAGGGACTCCTAATCAAGGCAACACTGTGATTTTTCAGATTCCCTACCACACTACATTACAGCCTGGCCTCAGTGACAGACAAATGTTTATTAAAATAAATTCTGACTAGAAAGCATTAATTTGAGTAATTAACATTAATTTGAGTAACACGGTTGCCGTTCTGCCACTCGGATATTTTCCCAGAACTGAACTTTGGAAAGATGAGCTTTTTCAGAGAGCCCACTGAGAAGGTACTTTCCTGGACTCAGACACAGTGATCAGCAGAGATATTGATCGTGCTGTCTCTGCAACAACAACAGGAATTATACATTGATTTCTCTGGAGACTGGATTATGTATTGATTATGCGAGCTGCAAAGCAGAGGCCTAAGTAATGCTATCATGTCTGGCTAAAATGGTGCTTGTAGAGTAGTGGAGTCAATAGAAAGGGGAGATGAGAAATCCATTGAGGCAAAGGGCAAAGTCCCAGGGTAATTAATTAAATGGCAAAATTCTCCTGGCTCAAGCGATGCCGGGATTTCTACTTAAGCATTTAGCATCCCGAAAAGTGCCCTAATAGGAGCCCAAAGGATGCAGTGAATAACACTTTGAGCAAGTAAATAATTCTAGCCCATCCCGAGTCCATGGAGCACACTGTGGACAGACAGGCACTTCATTCATTGCTTACTTCAATTGGGTCATTAATGAAATGCATAGGGTTTAGAAAAATTTGAAAACTAGCTGTGGAGATAACTCTTGGACCAAGCCTGAAGGGGCCATCCACTGCAGCCAGTGAAAAGAGACACTGTGCTGGCCTTTTATCAGCAAGATAATAAGCTTACAGGGGGACAGAGATGACTTGCTGGATATAAGTGACATAAGCTGAATTTGTTGGAGAAAGATAACAACGTAGAAAACAGCCCCTGCAGGCTCACCTTTCAAAACACAGAGCCTCTGTCTTGCATTAAACTCTGCAGATTGCTTTACAGAAGCTTAATGTTTCTATCTTCCACTGCTTCCCTTAGAGTGGCATTCAGCTTTTGTTCTGGCCATCCCAAAAACTAATTATAACATGTTCCCTAGGAGGCATTTAGTAAAACTAAACAGGTAGAGGAAGAGGTCTCAGGACGTGAATCCAATTCTTGGTATGGTGTGACCTGCAGGATTCAGCCAGAATCATTAAGAAGTGATAGATGAAACTTCACTGATCAGCGAAGATGACTCATCCAGAAGCACAGGTGCTGAAGTTTGCATTTATTTTGGGGGTGGAAATAGGAAGGAGGGGAAGAAATCTCAAGGAGAGAGGCAAAGGTCCTTGTTGTCAAGATCAAAGCAACGGCCAAAAGGAAACTACTCTGATGGTGCACAGAGATGGGAGAGGTGTCTGTGAGCAGGAGCCTGGCTCAGCCACGTGGCCTGGCCCAGCAGAAAGCCCCATGTGTAATTTTAATTCCATGTCACCCATCTTATGGACATGTTTTCTTCTCCATAAACAACTGGTTTGAGAGAAGGGCACATTTTAGCCAGCAGACAAGTGGAAAGCCAGGCACTGCTGATCAGCCAGAGTCCCTTTCAAGGGACTTTTCCCTCCCTTCCTTATCCTATAATTGTTCATAAAAACAAAGACATTGTTTTGTTTACCAAAATCCCCAGTCACAGCCTTAGACTGGCGTAAGGAGGTTTTTGCTGTGCCCAGCTAACCTCTTGCAGCAAAGAAAGTTCAAACATGGCCTTTATTCTGTGCATTTCCTGGAGGAAAGGATACTGGACAGGAATTCAGATAAGAAAATTCATGTTGTTGCTGTTCTTCATATTCTGTGAAGTATTTTAATGGGGATAACAATACACATTAGACATCCTGTTCAGTAACATTTTTAGTACCCAGCTGAGTCCAAATATAAACTATAATGGCATATGGAGACTGTCTTAAGAGCCATTTCAAATCAATTTAGTTTTATATAGCGTCTCTTCAAGTCTCTCAAGGTGATTTACAGTGAAAAAGCAAATAGTGGGATAGTGATTTAGTAGAGTAAGGCATGGCAGCTGTCAGGCAGGAAGGCAAAAATGCTGCATGGAGACGTAAAACTCTAATTTAAAAGCAGTACAAAGGTAAATCTATCTCTTTGCTCTTCCAGTACAAGAAGCAGTCAGGTAATGAAGCCAGGTTGGTTCGGTTTAATTCAACAGCTCAATGAAGCCATTTACAGATGGAACTGGACCTAAAACTGAACCTTTTCCACTCAACTGCTGAGATTAGGAAAAAACACAGGGAAGAAATATTTGTGACCAATTCATTTTACCATCATATTTCACAACCTCAGAAATTTCAGACTTCCTGTGGCTTGGACTTCTGCCCTAGGGGCTTATGAAGTCAAGAAGGCAGATTTAAGTGCTTTTTTCATGGAAATTGTTAAAGCCTTTTTTAAAGAAGTAAGATTCTAGTCAAGAAACCTTGACTTGGCTGGTGTGACAACCATTGTGCTGCTCCTGTGCATGGAGAAGGAATAATTCTTCAGAGAATGTTTCCCTCAGGTACAGGCCACCCTTCCTGTAGGTTTTTGCCCTCCTGCTCACCCCTCAAGTGAAGCTGCTACAGAAGCCATGAAAACACTTGTATTTTGGCATTCCTAGTGTGAGGATCACATGTGCTCCTTACATTTCCCTCCCACCAAAGAGCTCAGAACAGGCTGTTGGATGTGGCTGTTTCAGAGAACTTTAGGCAAGAGAGAGGAAATGCTACTGTCTTCCTAGGGCCTGAGTACACAGAATCCTGGGACAGCTCAGCATGGAAGGACCTTTGAAGATCATCTGGTCCAACCCTTCATGGGAAAGGGAGCCTAGATGAGATGATCCAGTGCCCAACAGCATCTTGAAAACCTTCAGTGATGAGGATTCCACCACACCCTTAGGAAGGTTGCTCCTATCTACCTCTTCTTTGAGAGGCCTAAGCCACCCACGTTTCCTTCCACCCAAACCACCCATGTTTCTTTCCACCTAAGCCACCCATGTTTCCTTCCAGGTGCCAGCATTTGTCAGGATTTGTCACTGCTGTTGCCTGTAGGTCAGGGACATGGTGGAAGCCTGACCTGCTTGTCCACCAGGACTAAGATTTCAATTTTCCAGCGAGCATGTATGGGTTATTCAGGATGCCAAAGCTGTGGAGAGTCTGAATTGTGATCACTTGAAAAAGCACCTCCTTGCTCTATGCCTTGCTAGGGTTTGTTTAGTGGCCTCAGGGCAGACATCTCACAGGCAGCGACTTTGTGAGTCACACGGGGCTGGGAGTCCTGCTGGGATGTCTGTTCATCTGGGAAAGTGCCTTCTCTTCCTTTCTGCTGTGCAAGAAGTGTATGTTTTATTAAATAAAGTGCATGTTCCCTATGCAAATGAACGCCCTTTGGAATGGTGATACACTGACACGTTTTATGTTAAATATGTATGCCCTTTAAAAACTGAAGCAAGAACTAAAAATCATTTATAAATATTAAAGAGCAAGAAGTCTACTTTTTGTTTTCACTGTGTTTCTGATCCTGCACTCTGGGAAAAACACTCCTCACATTATAAGACTGAATTATCTGTCCAAGAACTAAACCTGTAATTTTATTCTATCAGTCAAGCTGTATGTCACGCTATTTTCGTGTCAAGACAATCAGGTTCTTTGAAGCACAGACACACACCTACTTAAAAGAAGCTTTCAGCTGAAAGCAGAAGACTCCAGAAACAGCAGCAATTTCAAGGGACTGATAATTAAATAGAGAAATGCTGATTCCAGTGAAAAGAAGGTTTCTTTACTGGCCAGGATGATGTTCCATTAGGACATTTGGGTCCAGATTCATCTGCTTGGACTGCAGACATCAGTCCTTTGAATCATTGACTTCTAATGGCTTCAAATGTGTCCTTTGGAGATACTTATTTCTCTTTCTTGACAAGAAAGGACAGTAGGCCATCTGCACTCCTAACCTGACTGCCTTAGTTAGGTGTCTAAAATGAAATTAAATCAATCCAGGTCTTGCTCTAGTTTTTTAAGCATTTGTTGCATGGGACACTTATTAGAAAGTCTAGTATTCAACCCATTGTTACAGCACAGTCCACCTTGCCTCCAGGAAGTATTTTCTGCTGTGCAGGGTTTCCACATCCCTCTGGGAAGAAGCAGAAGTTTCTCATTAAGGAACAAAAGTGCAGCAAGACAGATACAGACATTAAAGCACCACCACCAGGGAGGCAGTTTTAGGTTACAAGTGAAGGAGAGTAGCCCTGTGTTTCACAGGATCACAAAATGGGTGATGTTGGAAGGGAGCACTGGAGGTCATCCAGTTCCCTTCTGCTCAGAGTCGTTAAGGTAACTTGCAAATACCAGAAAAGTTTCAGGGCAGACTGTAAATATGCTGTGCCAATTTTACATACTGAGAAACCAGGTACACAGGTCAAATAAGAAGTCCAGGGCATGGCAGAGAATGGAAACTCCAGCTCTGGAGTCCCAGTATTTTTCCTTCCTGTAACACCACTGTTCTTTGTTGATGTAGAAGCAGCAGTTTTCAGCTTGGTCTTCACTGTACATTCACTAAATTATTCCATGTGCTTCTGGCTGCACCATGGATGGCAGGAGAGCCAATGGACAGCACTGAAGGGCTTTTGGAAACCTGCAGCAAGACAGGCTGAAGTGAAGCAATGCTATCCTCCCCCCACTTTACTAGCTCTGCTATCAGCAAAATGCCTTCCTCCCTTTCTAGATGGGAGCTGCAGCAGTGGGAAATATTTTCCCTCGGAGTTTGTCACTCTGTTGACTGGAATTTTAAGACAAAAGGTCATTTTGGTGGATTTAAAAAGCAGTGGAACTTCATGCCCCTAATGAATGGGCAGCGGGAACTCATACTGGCAGTGCTCAATGGCTGCACATGAAACTAGCCAGGCTCAGTAAATGAAACCAGATCCCAAAATGCAGCCTGAGATAACTGAAAGTATGCATCAAAGTTTATTGTAGGAAAATGACTGAGTGGAAAAAGAGTGGTCTGCTCTGCCCCTGCACCTCCAAAACATATTGTACCATTTAAACCTCTAGAAAGACATCTGCCAAAAATGTGATTAATTCTCCTGAAGGTCAAATGTATTACTTTTGTAAAATAGTTGAAGCAGCAATTGTACGTCTTTGATTACTCCTACGAAAGCAACTTAGGAAAAATCCCAGGATTGCTCTTGTGTTTGAAGCTGCTCTTGTGTTTGAAGCTGGATGTTTATTGCTTACTGGCAGTGACTTGTGTAGCAAAGGTGAAATGTGGTCAGGAAATAATTGTAACCCCCCCAAAAGGGTTAGTCCCAGAGCAGCCTGTCCCAAATTCCAGCAGCACATCCTGTGCCTCTGTTTGGAGTGCCACCCTGTGGACACGGCTGCTCCCATGAGCTCCTCTCCTTCCCACAGCCACGAGAGGCAACACTCAGGACCCACCTTGGCCACAAGGATGGGTGACAGCACCTCTGAGCTCCCAACCCCACTGTCCCCTGTCAGTCCTGAGTGTCCCTGCCCACCCTGGGGAAAATGGTGCTGGGGGAGGGGTGGGAATTTCTGTACCAAAATACAGTGTCTGTTATGAAAGACCATTTTTGCCTGTGCTTTCTACACAACAGAATATGAAATGCCACCACCACTTCTGAGCTGGATAGGAAATAATTGGAGCATCTGTTGGTAACAGCTGAGGTCTCTTGCATCACACCTCCAGTGCAGAGCTTTGTACACTGAGAAGAGACCAGAGAAGCCTCTGCTCATCCATGGATGAATTAAGCCCCTGGTAAGTCAAGTCCATCCTTAGAAGGCCATTTCTGGATTGCATTATAATTCTTTTTCTCTCTGACTGTTTGTGTAAGACTTGCAGGTTTATTCACTGGAGATTGCCACCATAAATTTTAGGAGTCTGGCTTACAAAGCCCGTAACAACCTTGTTTAGTAAAGGTGTACCTTGCAGCATTCCTTCAGTAATGCCACTTTGGCTGCCCCTTACCTCTGGGGTGAGGTATTTCATCATGATTTCCTTTCCTTTCTCTCCCAGCTTTTCATCTGGAGCAATTTCATATTCTGCCTGGAACAGACATATGAAAAATAAAAGTCAATATTTGCACTCATATTTCACCATTAAAACTTCATTTAGGATGTGGCCTTAACAGAACACTCTGTATGAAAAATCTGAAGGACAAATATCATTTTCTGGTGGAAGTAAAACCTGTACACACAATCTTATTAAAAACCTTCCACTACATTTTGACCAGACCCTAGCGGTGCATCTTCTGGGGCTTTGTCTCTTAATTAACACCAATACAATTTAATTAATTTACATTTTATAACCTTGAAAAGCCAGCTTCCAGAAAGCATTCAGTGACAAGAGACATCAGCTTCATTTGGTTTTGCTCAAAAGGAAGTTGGAGACAGAAGGTAAAATTATTTTTCTGAGTAGTAGAGAAAGTGAATGTTTGTTAACCCTTGCCACAGTGCTGTTCCAAGTGCCAGGTGAATATATATATATATATATACACACACACACACATATATATATAGTCTTTTTTTTTTTAATGCGTCTTTTCTATGTATTTATGCCTTGACCTTGGTCTGACAATACCTGTGCAAAGCAGAGAGACCTGCTCATCACTGTTAGTGACCCCTGGCTCAGTTCCTCCTGATTTCTTAGGAAGGTTTCTTAGGACCAAGAGGAAACAAGAGAGACCATTTAGAGGAATAGACACCATAAGCAAAATTCTCTTTGGCTTCCCTAGTGCATTAAAAAAGGGAGCACCCCGTCCTCACACACAAAGTCTACCTACATTTTAAAATTCTGACTGCTCTAGGTATTGAAGCATTACTGACTTTTGATGAGCTTTGTTTACATTAGAAACAAAAGAAGCACAATGTGTGTACCATGACAATATTAATCACTTCAGCTAAAGTTTTGGATCCATGGCAGGCATTCGAAGGAAACACGTGCTTCAGTGGCTAAATGACAACAAGTTTTCTTAGGGACACTCCTGATTGGCACTGCTTGGGATAGGAAGCTTTAGCCTTCAGGTCAAAATATTTTCCAGAATTAAAATTAAAAAAAAAA
>VXBC01000214.1:453091-503643 GCA_013399945.1 Ploceus nigricollis
ATAAAAAAAAAAAAAAAAAAAAAAAAAAAAAAGAAGACGACAGCCTAACAGCTTTCATGACTGTATTAAAAAAAGGATCCCAGAAAATCCTGCCAACCCAATTAAACAACCTGGTCCAATACAAGCTGTCTGTGATGATAAATGAGGAGGAAGCTTAAAAAAAAAAAAAAAGGTAAATCAGACTGAACTGGCAAACACTTGGAAGAACAAATTTCAGAACTATTGCCCACTGGAAGATGTATGTACTGCTCCAGGCTGGATGCAATAAATCTGCAGGCTGGCTGTAATGGATACCCCAGCTAAGCAAACCTAGGAATGACATGGAAACCACAATGTAGTAATAATGCTATTCCCCTTCTATCTGGCCAGTGCTCATTTAGCTATTGCAGCTCAAGTCTGGAGCTGCATATTTACACACAGGCATAGCAGGTTGCTTGAACAATCTGGAATTATGATCTGATTTGGCCTGGGAAATGATGATGGCCACAAATAAAAATGATAAAAAACAACCCAAAAACTAAAATCCACAAGTACAGTACTTCTTTTTAAGTGACAGTGTTGGGGATGAAACTGATTAGGTTCTCATAAAACTTAATACAAGGATTTAAAAAAATATTTTATCTAATTTCCTGTCCTTTTAGATGGTATCTGAGTATGGGTCATTTCAGCTCTTAAAGTACAGAAACCCTGAAAAGCTTAGAGCATCTTAGCAGCATTTTTCTCCATGACTTCTCTCTCCTTCATTTGCTTTCAAACTCTGATAATATATTGTCTCCCTAGCAAATAAAATCTGATTAGAAGTCATCATCTCCTATTTGAAGTGCACCAGGAGAGCTGTTGAAAAATTAGTTGTCCTTTTTGCCACACATAACCTGAAACAGTTACATCCCATCTGAACTGTACAACAGGAAACAAATCAGGACAGACCAGAAGACAGAAACTCAGCAAGAGCTGGATGTCTTGAAATGCCATTCCTGATGGGATCCAACACATGCAGAGCTAAATGAACACCTATACATATAGAGTATCTCATTCTGCCTCAAGATAGATAGCAAAGATTAAAAGGAAAGTTTAATTACACTGGCATTTGACATTCCCAGGAAATGTGACATGGTGGTGGCGAAGGTGGGAAGTGACAGACAAGTGAGAATGTGAGAAGGAACCATAAGCTCCAACTGTGCACAGTGTTGATTTCACTGTAGTCTGCACTAGAAGCCTGTTCCATTTTGTTCCTAAGTTCATTATTATTTCTCCCTTCAGTGCCATTTTTGAGCTGTCAGGAACAGACCCTGGTACATTTCCAGCCAAGACCAGTTATTACAGGACACAGACAGGGATGTCCTCATGCTCTCTCTTCCACCTGCCTGGGAAGCCACCAAGGTCCTCAACTCCTGGTCTAGTGCTTAAATCACAAGACATCTCTCTTTCTTTCCCAATACTCAAAAGCACTGCTACAGTTTGCAAATCCCTAATTGCTAGAAATAACATCATTTCTTAAAATCCGTGTGGAACAAAATATTTTCCATTATCCCTTTGATGAATCCAGGCATGTGTTTCAAGGCTCCTGCTCTGAAGTCTAATAGCTTCTCCATGCCCTAGTTAGGTCAGACAGGGCCCTATTCATAGTCCATAAATGAGGGGAGGATTTATGATCACCCTGACTCCGTGGGACAAGCTGCAGGGAAGGCTCTTTCTGTGGGCAGGCACAGATCCTTCAGCCCAAATGGCGAGAGGATGTGGGCTGGCCACTGTCTGCTGCTAACTTTTCTTCTGGCTGCTCTTTTGGAGGTAGTAGTTATGTTGGTGGCTCCTTCTTCCACAGAAGCAATGCTGGCTGGATGGAGGAATGGGAGTGCAAAGTCCTTCCCTTTGGAGCAGCTGCTCTCAGGATGGGCTGAGAGAGATCAGATGGAAAAATGCTCTTCAGCTGGGAAAGGGAGCAACATCTAGCCTGTGGCTGGCTGCGGGATGGGGCCATGGGCTCAGGGACAGCTCAGGTTTGGAGGCTGGAGGCTGTCTGTGATGGATGGAGAGCTACCAGGGCAATGACACAGGGACCCCACAGGGGCTCACATTGATTCTGACACATCAATTTATGTGGTATCTGATTTTCACCTTAATATTATTTGAGCTCCTGAAACTGCATGGCTAAAAATGTGTGAAAATGGAAAAACATATCCAAAGAGATCTCTCTGCAGATCTGGGAGGATGATCTCCCACAGCAGGTAGCTGATGGTTGCCTGTGGCAGCATGGCATGGCCAAGGGAATCATCACCCCTTGTACCCACCAGGAGACAGAGATGGGAACAGACACTCCCACCAGAGCAGTTTTGGCTTCTTGGTAAAAGTCAGGAACAGTGGAATCACCTTTTGAGCATCTGCAGGAGGTTACTGGTATTTCAGTCCCAATTTTTCACCTCCACTTTCTCAGCTCCCTCCTCTGTTATCTGAGAATATCTCTCTGCTCAGTCCTTTCTCAGACTCCAGGCTCTGCCCTGTTATTGCTCTGTCCTCAGTGCCTGTCCTTGCACTTGCCTCTGCTGGAGATTTAAAATCTGTGACTGAAAATTGGAAGGCAAACCCCAAACAGCTGGGATTCATAATAACTCACATTTCTAAATGAAAAGTGAACTTGAAACCATATTTTTCATATTTAAAGGCAGGGCAAAAAGAGCCCTTTCAACTGTTTGAAAACACGTTTTGAGTTAATGAGTTTGTTGATACCAACAAACTGGCATTTCTGATGGGAAAAGCCTTGAACAGCTTTAAGACACACAGACACAGATGGTTTATATACCATGAAAGGGACTTAACCAAATGAAATCTCCCTAACAGCAAGGCTGGGTTTCTACAAATGGCATTAAATGGATGCTCACTCATCCTTTCACCCCAGCTAAGTGCCATGTCTAGTGAAGCATTCAGCTGAAAAGTCCACCCAAGGAGATTGTGCCTCTCACCCTGGCCCCTGAGCCCAGATATCACAAGCAGAAACAACCTGGAGAGGCAGCAGGGCTATTTTACTCCAGAGGATGTATTTTTGTGTGACTTCAGTGCAAAAAAAGTGACCTTGCTCATATTAGAGAGAAAATAATGACCAAAATTGTCCACATTCTCCTCCAATCAACCTAAATCTGGTCCATATTAAACTGTTAAAAGCCCTCCCTTGGGAAAAAAACACTATGAATGTGAGTAGATGAAGCAGGAAAGGGAGTCCAGAAGCTAAAACCTTTGTTTTAATGACACACAAGAAACACAGGAGAGGAGAAAGAAATGTCAGGTGCTGTGACCCTGGGAATGTGCTGATGAGAAGAAGGGAACAGGAGCAAGAGGTCCCTGCTGAACTGAACTGCCACCTTCTTGTGCTGGAGGCACTGGCTGTGGAGAAGCAAACACATCTTGCTAGTCCCTCGCCTGCTCACTGATCTGCCATTTATCTATCCATTGACAGCACAGGAAACATTTCCCCTCACATTTTATTTTAATGGCTCCCTTTCAACAGCTCCAAAGTTGAACGACATTGCTAAAATATTTGTAAGCAGAGCAAAGTGTGCTTCAGGGCTGCGTGTGATTCCTTGGGTAAGGGCTTCTAGAGGAGCCCATTTAATCCCAAACCATCTCCATCTAAGGATAACAGTTATGTTCCCATAGTTCCACCATCTGAATGGCTACAGCAGGGTTTGCTGAGCCAGTCAGGGGAGATCTCTGTGGTTCCAAGCACCCAGATAAGCACGCGATGCCTCCAGAGCCTCATGGGAGCTCGGTGGATATTTTATCTCAGCAATCAGGACCTCTGTCATGAGTTTGTTTGCACAATATCTGCAGCAAGAGATGGCTGGCTGTCCTTACAGCCCTCATGCCAGCTGGGAAAAGAGGTTGCTGTTGCTCCATTTCCCAGACAGACAGACAGACACACACTGACAGGCACTCACTGCTCCCACAGCAGCAGTGGGAACCAAACACCCACAGCTCCACCAGTGTTGTGCTGCAGAGCTCTGCTTCTCTCTGTTCTTATCACTGTTATCATCTAATGTTGGGGCCTGCTGCTTACAAACCACATGTCGTGTTAGCCTGGGCTACAATCAGTTGTGACTAATTACCCAAACGCTGCTCTCAGAAAACACGTAGAGACTTCATGCCTCTGAGCACTTTTGTCTCAATTGCTAGTTGAAATTGGCCAAGGTATTCACAGGTTTCACAGGGAGCTGACAGCTACACACCTACATGCATGCAGGATTTAGTGATACAAATCCTTTTTCTTCAGAAGGCAGCTTAACAACTGTTTAACAGGAAAAAAAATCCCCAAATGCTGCCATAATTACATTTGCAGGAGACTACATCAGACCAGGTTAGTTATTTCACACAACAGATGACATAAATGTCCAGTCAAGAGAGGATTTTTTTGTCTCTTTACATATTCTGGTCTGCAAGGTCTGGATGATTCTACCAGCCTTTGGAAGCAAAGGTGTGAGAGAGCTTGGTCTCTCACAAGGATGTTGGTAGGTTGTTAAATGCCTGACTCAGCTCCTGGTTTTCTCCCAGAGGCCTCAGTCACTTCTTTCCTTGCAGACAGTTGAGTGCATGAGTTGAAAAACTGTATAAAATATTGGGAGGCATCAAGTACTGGCTCCTGCCAGTGTCACCTGCTAAAGTCACTTAGATGGGCACTGAAAAAGAGAGGTGGTCCTCCCTTTCAATGTGCAAAAAGCTCTCTGAGTCCCTCAAGAACAGCTAAATATTATCCCCTTTTATCTTTTCCCTTTATTTGACATTACACAAAAGATAATTTTTGTATCTCATGTTAGAAAAATAACTAAGATGAAAATGAAAGCTCTTGGCTTTTCCTGCTTGTTACAGCAGGTGGTCTTGAAAAGGTTTCCCATTCCTGGTGGTCTCAGATTAGGGCTGTAAAGTCAGACTCCTGGTCTCATTATAGGGCTTTTTTTTGCCTAACTTAGGGCTTGGCTTGAATCCTACTACTCACTAAACACAGTGTGACCCCGCTGGGCAAATTTCAGTAGCAATCATCCAATTTAATGGCAAAGGGCTGTGTTGCTTGACCTTAATATTGCCTAATGCAGGGATTTTCATGGGCTGGGAGCAAGCTTATACAGAATCTGAAATCAATAAACAAAGGAGACTGCTGTTAATTAGTGTTAAAAAGAAGAGAGAAAGATAAGGATTCAGATCTCCACCCAGACTGGCATTTTGTTTATCAAATCCTCATAGTGCCAATCTGAGCCTAACTGGGAACAGACCACTGGCCCAGTCAAGGTACACAGGGCAGCTGCAGCCTGCAAAAGCAACTTGGGCTGGGTGCACAGCACACCTCTGTGGCATTCACATTTTCTCTCTCTCAGGATTTTTTCATGGAGAAGCACAGAGAGAAGAAGAGAAAACAATTCTTTATCTCTGTTAGTTTGTTTTCCCTATGTGGAATGTGTTTGGAGATTGTTTACCTGAGGTGATTGCTTGATTGGATTCTGGTGAAGGTTGTTTGGGTTCAATGACCAATCTGATCCAGCTGTGTCTCGGGCTCTCAGAAAGAGTCACGGGTTTGTTAGGTAGTTAGATATGGTATAGTATCTCTTTAAATAGTATATTAATGTCTATATAATTAGTTATTAATATTACTATATTAATAGTAATATAGTACAGTTTTAATAAAGCAAGTGTTCAGCATTCCAAAGCCTTCTGAGCTGCAGACATCATCATTTCTTCCTACATCAGGGATTGCCTGATTTTACTATACACCTTTGCAGAAGGATTTGGGAATATCGGCTCGGGATTGCTCGGAGACAGACCTTTAAAACAAAGCCAGTGCCACCAGGAGCTTTTGCAGGAGCAGTGAGTGACACAGTGCCCTCAATGCCCAGCGCCGGCACCGCGGGAGAGGCTCCGGCAGCGCTGCAGCCGCGGCTGGCACACGGTGCCCTGGGCGCTGCCACCGGCGGGACAGATGTTTCCCCGTGCCCAGATGTTGTCCCCGCTGTCAGTGGCGTGCCCTGAGTGCATGCAGGGCTCGCACAACGGGGGATTCTGCTCCGCAGCCCCTGGGTGCTGCTGAACCAGAACGTGAATGTGCCGCCTGCAGTGCGGGGAGGCGAGAGAGCAGAGCAGAGCAGAGCCGAGCGCTGCTGAGCCCCTCCAAACCGAGCACGGCTCTGCCGCTTCTGCCCGAGATTAAACGCTTACAAGCCGTCTTCTGTGGCTGCCTTCCCAGGGATTTCTGCAGAAATTGCCATCTCCTCGGGGCTGCAGGTGGCACAGCTGGTGTGACATTTCTTCAGGGATGCCATCCCTCCCTCAGAGGGGTGTGTGGTGTTTCATCAGTGGCAGACTGGACAATGCTGCTGGTCCAGCGCAGGATGAACACGTTTAGGGTACCCAAAGTCTCCTGCTGCCTGCTGGCCTTGAGCACAGCTGCACAGAGTGACTGTCAGATGTCTCATGTACCTTGATGGCTACACCTTTCACCAGAGAAAATCACAAGCAGTGCTAGGAATAACAGGTGGAGGTCATGACCAGCTAAAATTGATTCAGATATGACTTTATCCAACACTTTTTGTGATGCTGTAGATTTGCTGTTGTGACTGCAGGAGTAACATAAACCTTAAGAGACCACATGTCCTCTCCAGACTGTTACATCTACAGCTTCAGTGCAATCCTCACATTTCCCTATACTTCAGAGTAGCTTCACCATGGTGCAAACAAAACAATTTTATTCCTCTTGGTATGCTTTGTTTTGCTTCTGACTGTCAGCATTAGCCAGGGACCCTGCGGGCACTCACAAGTGACAAGTTCATCTTGCTCTTTGGTACCATTTCACCTTTTGGCTGATCAACACCCTCCCCTTCCACAGGTTCCCAGCAAAAGAAGTCACCGAGAGACTTTTCCACTGTGAACAGCTGGCAGGACACATGGCCAAGTGCTGCCAGACTGGGAAAGAGTGTCAGGTCCCCCAGGGCTTGGGGGTGATGCTCAGTGGCTGGGTTAACTGATGGCTCACTGGGGTGGAAAACGGAGCAGATTTGTTTCTCAGTGACCTCAATCAAGTTATTTCTGTACCTTGTGCCTCTCTTCTCCTATTTGAAAAAACAGGGTGATTATCAGAATGTCCTCTGTAAACCATCCTGAACTCTGTGCATGAAAAGGCTTGGTAAGGGATATTAGGATTATTACATTTCCCATCCTCTCTTGTCAGTCCATTCTCAACTTCCCTTTCTTCCCAGTGCCTCACATCAGCTGACATTGCTCACAGCAGCTCAGCTGCTCGGGTGTTGACATGAAGGGAGGCCACAGCAGCACTGTGGGGGTGACTGTCTTTACCCCTCTCTGTCTGTCTCATGTCCCCCCAGGCTGGCACCAGCCCTGCGTGTCCCTGTGCCGCCAGTGGTGCCGGGCTGCTGCTGGGGCCAGCCCTGTCCACTGTCTGCTCCAGCACTTCAGACACAAAATCCCACAAAACAGAGATTTCTTGGCATCAGAGGAGTCTCCTCTGTCATGGGAACATTGCAAAGCACCCCAAAATACCACAAAAATTGACTTACCACCGAGTCAAGGAACCTAATGCAGCACTCGAGCTCAGGCCGAGTTTCACAGAACTGCCGAAAGAGAAGCCTTCCAATGGGCTGCTTTTCACATATGCTGCAGTAATCTCTCTCTAGAGGCAATAAAGAGAAGAACAGAAGCATGAAAATGAGAATAGCTCTGCCTTTTGGGTTGCTCATGAGTTTAAAGCGTTGCAAGTGAGTGCAGAACTACAACCTCAAATCACAACAACCTCCTTCTCCCTGTCACCACATTTCAGGTATCCAAATACAAATATAATTAATGGCTTTAAGACCCAATTAAGAGAGGCTGAATTTTGTAGGGCTGGTGTTGGTAAAGGTCAAGCAAAAGCCATTCAGCTATTATGAAAAAATAATTTCATATTTTCTGTGGTGGAAATGTATGCAAAGGTACAGCTTAGACTGGTGGTATTGGTGGGAATGTGGGGAGCAAATTACTAGTCCTTGAAATATGAGTCATACATTAAAAGGCAGAAAAAGCTGGAATTTGTGGAGTCCCTCCTGGATGATTCCTAGATATGCACTAAAGTGCCCTGTATCTCTGGAAATGCTTAGCCTACTTTCTATTAAACAATTATAGTAAACCATGCATTTTCAAAGGTTTCAAAATTTCTGCTATTTAATTGCTGAGCATTAAGGAATGGATAGAGCATATGGCATCTGGCTCATTGCAGTTTAACACAGCACTCCTTACAGAACTGTATTTCCCCTTAAAAGCCATGTTTAAATGCCATTCCCCCGTGCTGGTGCATCCACAACCATCACTCACAGTAAAGCAAAAGGTCCTTTGCCCATGACAAGGACTATCAGCAGGAGAATATGGATGAAGGGCTGGCATCATTAGCTGGCACCAGCACAAATGCCAAAGGCTTTGGATATTTTTCTGGCGAGAGCAGAAAATCCCCCAGCCTGCTTGGAGCAGCAATACTTGCTTGAGACACGTTATTCCTCTACAAGTACACACATGTCAAACAACATACTGTGTTTCCTTAGGCATTCTTCTCACCACCCTCCCCGCTGCCATATGGCACTTGCTGTTATTATGGAAACAACCAGCTTCTAAATACATAACACAGCACTGCAAACAGACATACCAAACCCACACACGTTGTCAGTGCCTCAGTTACTTCTCTCTTGGGTCTGCAGTCACTCCTGCAATGTCTTTGATTCCCCCTCTGCCTTGGACCCCCACGTCCTTCAGCTCCTCCCACTCCATGGATGCAGGCACATGTCTGTGATGGAGCTCCCCTTTGCCATTGAGGCACCCAGCTGAAGGACCTGCTCATCTTAGCTTGTGCCCTGAGGACCATGTTCTGCAAAACCAGGACTGCATAAAATCATCAGAGAATCATGGAATGGTTTGGGTTGGAAGGGATCCTACAGATCACCTAATTACATATCCCCTGCCATGGGCAGAGACACCTTCCACTATCCCAGGTTGCTCCAAGCCTCATCCAACCTGGCCTTGAACACGTTCAGGGATGAGGCATCCACGTTTTCTCTGGGTAGCCCGTGCCAGGGTCTCCACAGCCTCTGGGTACATTTGTCCTGAACAGAAAATGCTGTATGAGGTGTTGGACTTCTGCTCTGTAGCTGGGTGACAGTGGGCAGGAGCACCCAAGGCTGCCTCCTGTAAGAGGAAGGAGAGAGCCTGCCCAGTGCTGCACCTGGCTGGACTTCAGGAACTGATTCCTGAAGCACTTCCAGCGTGGTCACTGGAGACATGGGTTGGGGACAGCTGAAATGTGCTTTTAATTCCTGCTCTGGTCTGGTCTTCTGAAGCAGATGGGAACAACATACCAGCAGCACTGCCATTCCATTTTGGATCAGGATCTCACTCAATCTATTGAGAAAACTGCAGTGTTTTGATGCTTTCTTGCAAGTGAAACTGATCAAAATCATTGTGTAAATCCTACCCTGACCTCCAGTCAATCTAATTAGCAGCACTCACCCCCTGGCCCTGGTTTGTTTGCCTAAGCTGGAGCCTTCAGCGTGGAACATCATGGCACTGATAGATGTGGTGGGAAACCCAGCAGGATCACTGGGACACGGAGCAGCCTTGGGGTGTCCTTGTGGGTGCTACCAGCTTGTGCCGCTTGACCAAGTGACATTTTTAATGAGTAACTGCTGAAGGGATGTGCAGACACATACAGCACTAAGGGAAGTGAAGGAGTCAGGAGAGTGGATCAGAAGAGCCCTCACTACATCCCAGAGGCTGGCACGAAGCCGGAGGCTCAGCAGCCCAGGTGAGCTCTCCTGGGAGGTGAGAAGGTTTAACTACACCTGCCTGATGCTGGTTTCTGCTGCCTTGACTAACTAACTCTTGGGAGGGTATGAGTAAAACATATACCCCCAATACCAGTAGCACACGGCCTGCCTGGTGGCAGGACTCAATCCCTCCAGAAGCCAGACCCACAGCAAGGTTCCCCATGCCAAAAAAAGAATGAGACTGTCTGGATTCATAAAAAAGTAAACCAGGAGGGGACAAACACAATAATCAGCTGGTTTGCCCCATATTTTTTCTTGTACAATGTTATTTGATGGACAGTGATAACTGTTGTACAAAATGCAGTTAGTTTATCAAAGTTGTTATGATGTGGTGACACCCAGCGTAGCAGAGGATGATCTTCTACCAAAAGGGCCAGTGAAACCAGGTAAATTAGTGTGCAAATTGCACATCCATAACTGTACTTCATAGCACAGCAGGGAAAGAAAACAAGCAGCTAAACACTATGACATATGTGGATAAACACAACATAAATAAGGCATGAGCACGGACTTCCTCCTACTCTGTAGAACTTGGCCAACACATGAGAAGGCTGACCCATTTGTAACGAGGAAAAAGGAAATACCAGAAATAATCTCTGCAAATGCAACAGCCAGAGCAGTTCCCTGGAGCCATCCACGCCTCCGTCATGTGCATTTAACTGCTGGATATACCAACACAGACAATAAATACATGACAAAAATGCTTTCATTCCTTGTAGGTGACACAAACTATTTTCTTAGGCCCTGATCTTGCCGTTGGCCTCACTAAGTCAGCTAAAGGAATCTGCACTCAACTAATTCTTGGGATGCATGGGCCCGGAGCGGACTAAGAAAGAAAAACACATCTCTCAGCTAAAGCTGAAAAGGAGTGGATGGTTTTATTATAGCAAGAAGTGTTTTAACAGCGTGCTGCACCCCAGAGATGGGGCTGGAGCACCCCGAGCCGTGCTCAGGAGCTGCTGCAGGAGGGAAGGGATGGGGAGGCAGGCGGGCACCGCAGCCAGGGGCTCTCCTGGGCTGGGGCTGAGCCTTGTGTCGCTCTCGTTCCGCCTGCCAGCAAAAACATCCATCCAGTTTCAAAAGTTTAAAAAATAGAAGGAATGATTTCCTGAGGAAATGGAAATGTTAAACACTTGGAAGTGAAACCATATGCTTATGATGATGAAGTGTAACTAAAACAGCTCTGAGAGTGATATCTTTGGTAGTCAGACCCTCCTGCCTCAGCGCCATCCTGTTTAACACCTGCAAAGTCACCCAAAACGGGGGTGAAAAGCTGGGTGGGTCAAAGTCTTGGGAAAGCAGACACTTCTCACTGACGCCAAACTCTTTACTTAGAAAATATCACTGACAAACAACGCACCCATGCAAGTGAATTCTCCATCTTCCTAACAGAGCAGCAACACAGATTAATATAGAAAAGGTTTTATATAAAATGCCATAATTAACATTCATAAGATAAATAAAGATAAATAATGTTTATTCGTAATTCTACTGACTCATTTTTCCCTTTACTTCATAGCTTATGTATTGAAATACTAATTTCAGAAGCACCCAGCACAAAGAACATACTGAAATAGTTGCACCTGCACACGTCATGCTGTCACCATTCAAAGCCTATGGCCAAATTTGTTCCCAAACAGATATTCTGGTAAGGTTCTGAAAAATACCTGAACCCATGCCTAAGAAAAATAATCCTATTAACAAAATTTCATACCAGTCAAAACATACCATTGATGAAGTGGAAAGCTAAACACAAGGTAATAGAGTTGCTGATGTCAAAAATCCCCAACTTTCAATTAAAAGGGGGGGAAATTTTAACTAGATAAAAAACCTTCCTGTGCATTGTGAAGATTTTTTTCCTAATTTCTCATTTAAATACCTTTCATTTTTTTGGCTGGCTCAAAATACTACCTTTTGGAGAGAAACAGTGGTCTGCAGAGAGACCAGGTTCCCCCTTCTTTTTCACATTTGCAATATACCTGTGGGCTTTGATGGGTTAGTGATGAACTAAAAAACTGTGTGATAACTCTTGGCTGAAAATCAGTCTTTTATGATAGTCAGTGTAAACTGCAGGTGTCTAAGTAAGACTGCTGTAAAAGCTGCACTTCTGCAACTCGTTCTGAAGAGCTGCAAATCCAAGCCCTGCAATCAGCTGGTGAGGTTTCCTCCTGTAGATGTCTGTGGGGAGGGATGGGCTCAGTTTAAACCTCACTTTTAAAATCTGCAAAAGCCAGGAACATCTTTTCAGCTTTTTGGTCATTTATTGGTGTGGCCAAGGATTGTATTTATGTACTATCTATTAAGTAATATTTTATTTTCCAACATACTGGAATCCCAAGAGCAGATTTTCCGAAGGAATGCATGGAGAATCGCCAAGAAGACATGCACCATGCTGCTGCATGGGAACATTTGGACTTGACCTCTGGATCCCTGCTATCCTTGGCATTAAATCAGATGAAAAATGAGTAAGATCCAAATGCAAAGCAATTATGCTGCCTAAAAAAGCCCCCACAAAACAACAATAACAACAGATCCCCACAAACAAACAAACCAACCAACAAACAAACACCTGGAACCCCCAAAGAGGATGTAGGAAGACCTAATTGTTAATTTCCTGCTCATGGTCAGTGATCCAAAATCCAAATTCACCTTCCCTTCCCGATTCTTCTTCTTTAAGGTGAACCAAAACCACTCAGATGCTGTTCCAAGTCTATTATTTGTCTGCTGTTCTCTTCCTCTCACTTGCTTTGTCCCAGAATAACAAAAAGCACCCCAAATTAATGGGAGAAAGCATTTGAATGCTTCAGTCCCTACACTCAAGTTGGGCAATAGGAGGAGGAGCAGCAGAGCCCAAGTGAGCAGCAGTCAGCTCCTAGGACTGCTGGCACACCAAAAATAAAACTTTCTTCTTCCAAGGGGCTGGGGCCTGTCAAAGTGATCCCCAAAATCCGTGAGATGGATGGAAATTGCTGCTAAAGATCCCAAAATCGCATGCCTCCCTCCTCAGTCACACTCAGGGAGATGCTGCTAAAAGAGATCCTACCCTGCCCAGCCCAAATATAAAACCACTTCTGGTTTTTTTGTCCATCTTTGCTTTCTTTATGCAAGTTTCCTTACAGGGACACACAATGAAAAGGAGGACAAAGGCAGGAACTAAGAGCAAGATTAAAGAATATGCAGCACAACTGAACTAAACAGACTTTCACAGCCCATCATACACTGTGCACTTGTAGCAATTTCCTTCTTTTTGTCAAAAAAAAAGACTAAATCCTTTAAGGTTCACAGAATTATTTTGTGTCCATTCAGAGTACTAATGGAAAACAAATTGCATCTTTAAGCACTGAATAACCCCATTTAGAGCTATATTAATATAAATACATTTTTCATTTTAAACCAGCAAGTCTAACACTGGTGCTTATAAAGATGTCTTATAATTTACTGCTGCTCTTCTCCAGCCAAAAGTGGAATTACCACTGTCTACATATAAACTTAATAAAGAGCACACACTAAACTGCCTAGTCTTTCAGGCTGATGAAAGTTGCTTCTTATCAAAGGATCCTTTGTGGATGTTTTAAAAGGATTTAAATTGCTTTGATTGCATTATTAACAGTGTCTGTGTCGCTCTTGTACTTCAGAATGATCTGGAAAGCTGGAACATTAGCTCTTGCATTCTACAAAAGACAGTTTTCCATCTCTAATAAAAATGCTTCAATACAAAAGATAATCCTTGTGTTCAAGAGCAAAACCCCAAGATGGGCCATATTAACACATCTGAAGACCCTCTTATTACCTTTTTACTCTTACTCTTAATTTTCTATGGTCTTAGTTCTGGAGCTGTCATGGCCAACCAGGACTTCATGAACTTTGCTGGGAACTCATATACTTGCAGTGGAAAACATATCAGATTTTTCTCTTTGAGAAACTGAAAAAAGGAGACCATTTCTAAAGAGGAAACAGGGATATTGCTGTTTAAACTGCAGAGCCTGATCAAAAACCTGTACAGTAACATAGGGAGGGATCTCTTTTGCATGCTGCCTATTTGGGAATGTTGCAGGAATGGGAGGAAGCAACAGGAGGGAAGTTCCTTGTCCTTCTTGTCTGTTATTTTCTGGGGCCTGGGTTTTGTTGGGTTTGGGGTTTTTTTGTTGTCTGGGGAATGAGGGGGGGCTGTTTTACAATGGAAACCTGTGGTTAAGATGCTGAGAACTCTCCATTCGCCCTGTCTCCAGCAATGCATTTAAAAAGCGAGGCAAGCCAGATGGTTAGAGAGCACAACACAGGAATAAAAATGTCACATTTCAGTTCATTCAAAAATTCCTATAAACTGTGGCAGCAAGTCATGTTATAAGAGCCTAATACAAGCATCCAGGCTCCCGTGGGTATTCAGTTACCAGCACAACTAATATTCTGTGCCCTGCAGACCTCAGTGGCATGCTGTATTTATGAAATGGGGCTAATGGCACTGCCTGCCTCCGAGCAGCGTGGCCAGAAAAAGTCCATTAAAGTGTGGGAGCCCCGAGTGCTGCTGGATGGCCCTGTGGCTCCTGGCTATTTACTCGTAACGCAAACTCCCGGAGCGGAAATTTAGTCCATGAGAGCACAGCAGAGTCTTTTTATACATTAACCACTATACTGCTCCAGAACTTCACCTGGCACTTCACAGAGATTAAAAACGACGACGCAGCCTCTGTCTCAGGGAGTGTTTGTCTTGGCAGCTCCAGAGCAGTGCAGGTGCCGGACAGCAGCTCTGAAGCCAAGGGCTGTGATGAAGTTCTCCTGCTGGTGGCAAAAGCACACTCTCTCTAACCATAAATATTTCATCTGCTTTCTTTATTTTTTTTTTAATAAAACATGGAAATTGTTACGGCCTATGACAAGATAATGGCTTGATAGATTCCTTATTCTGAGCAGCAGCTTGTCCTGGTCTGCAGTTCAAACCAGCCCTTCATTGCTGAGGAAAGCTCTAGACCTAACATATGAAGTACTGGGGGAGAACATTTTTTTGGCCTTCGTTTATTTTTTTCCATTTGAATTTAGGATTTTCTACAAAAGACTTGGAGACCCTCATCTATGCTGTTACAGCAAGAGTTGTTCTGGCACTGACTATCTAAGTTTAATTAATTAAAAATAAGAATGCAATCAAGCTTACTTGAGACAATGGAATTACCCCAAACTGGTTTTAAGTCTTGCCAACTTAATTTTCTCTGCTTGTCAGCTGTCTTTTTTAAAGCAAACAAAATTTAATCTCCTGATCATCGAACATCTAATGTAATTATTCAGATGCAGACAGTGTTTGCTTTGTATAACTTCCCTTATTTCCACTCTTTTTGTGGCATTAGGCTACAGGGATAAACTCCACACATCACAGCAGCATTACACTGGAGATGGAAACAGTCCAGCTGGACCGATATGGAAAATATGCTTGGAGAATACTGGAACAAACTCCCAGTTAAATACACTTCAGTGATACATATGGATCTTCTCATTTGTTTTTTGAAAGCAGCTGCATTGAAGCTTTGCTCATGGAATTCTATTTGAAAGTCAAATCCTACAAGCAGTTGCATAAATATGTTTGCACGAGTACTTGAACCAGAACGCGTTTGTGGCTTTGTTGATTTTGGACAAAGATTTTGACAGGAGGGATAACAACCCACCCACCCTTTTTGTAGCAGCAGCAGGAGGAGGATCAAACAAGATCCTGTGAGCTCAATATTATCACTGCACAGGAAAACAGGAGTGGGGTCCAGAGCCTGGGGAGGGACCCTCAGCTCTCACAGGGGAGACATTTGGTCATCCAGCCTTGTGCCAGGAGCACAGTCAGATGGCAAAGGGAAAATGCTCTGCCCTGAAACCAGGCTGTTTGCCAGTGGAAGACAAATTCTCATCCTAACAAAATCTGAGCTGCTCTGCTGAGTTATTCCAGCCCTCCCCCAACACTTCTGGTATCTTCTAAAGGTTACTCGCTCAGGCAACTGCATCCCTTCCATATGGGTCACTGAGCAAGCCCCGTGCTCAAAAGCAGGAGCTGCAGGGTCAAGGTTCAGCTGAAGAAGATGGAGTTTGCCATTAATGCTTGAGCCTCTCACTCAGAGAAGCAAAAATACTGCTGTGTGAATTATGGGGTGCAGGGAAAGACAACAAATAATTGCTGCCAATAATGAAGACATTCATTAAACCTGCTGAAACCACAGAATATTCTGAGTTGGAAGGGATCCAACCATCGAGTCCAGCTTTTAAGTGAACGGCCCATATGGGGATGGAACCCCCAACCTTGGTGTTATCAGCACCATGCTCTGACCAACTGAGATGGAAAGAATGATTCCCATCAATTCCAGTAGCTCTTTGACCAAGCCCACCTTAGTTTTCCCACCTTTCCTCTGTCAAGCACAATTTACATGAACAAACCACTCACTCTGCCTCTCAGTTCCACAGTCAACACCAGCAGGACAGTGCAAATGCATGCACCAGGATTAATCACCAGGAAATCTGGACTGCCAATGTGCAATGGGAATATTTTAAAGTCTTTTTTTTTTAAACTTAAATTATTAAGTACCATGTTCTTAAACATACCCTTTCTTTTACATTTGGTTGCCAGTTAAAATAACAGTGCATAGAAAGGGAACAAAAAGCAAAAAGGAGCAGGGAGACAGAACGACTGGCTGACAGACAGATGGGCAGGTGTGTTACACTTCTAGTCAAAAAATTACCATTACTAGTAGTAAGCTGCTTTCCATTCCCATAAATTACACTTTAAAAGCACATGGCCCTGGATCAATGCCTTTGGTGAGGTTTCCCAAGCACAGTGTTTGAACAGTTGCCTCTGTGGCCAGTCACAAAGGTATTCAGGGCAGAGTGGGCTTCCAAACTACTTCACACTGATCACAAAAGATGCCCCACCAACATTTCCCAGCACTTTCATGTGGTACTTGTGCAGCCCCAGGGGAAGGGCTGCCCACACCAAAACCCTGACCACCACCCTGGCTAGAAAAAGAGTTTGCCTTTATCTTCTTAAATGACTTTCAACAATGTCTCTGCAGCAAGGCCAGAGGACTGGGAAAAAAAATCCCTCAAAGAAATATGAAAGCTCACCTCAAAAACGCCCTGTGAAATTCGGGGAACAAACACTTAGTTGTTCTCATTTTGTTCTGCCTTGGATGGGAATGACAGAACTGGATGATTTGTTCTCAAAGACTGTAGCTACTGAGATTTTTTTTTTTTTTTATTTGGGACTTTTATGTCCAGTCTGAAAGTTTTTAACTGAAATACCAAACTTATTTTCTGTCTAGTGCTGTTATTTAGACTCCTGCCTGGTGACATTCTGGGTAACACATGCTGAAAGAAAATTTCAGTAGAAGTTGCAATTTGAATGTTTAATGTTATGAAATCTACAGAACTGTTGCTGTTGTACATAGCACAAAATAAACATCTCGATTCCAGGAAACTAATGCAGACATCTTGTGAATCACTTTCTTAAGATGAAAAGACTTCTGCAAAACTACTCTTTCACTTCTAAACCAGCCTAGGTAGAAAGCAAAGCAGCTTTCCTTTTTCAAGATGGAACTTTTACCAGGTCAGTAAGTGGCAGAGTGCACAGAGCCACCAGCACAGTCACTCTGTGAGTGCATATTTAAGCAGCACACGTTACTGACAGGCACATAATAAAACTATTCACAGGGATTACTTACTCTGCATGCTGTTCAATAGTCACTGCAAGTCCTAAGCATCCCAGCCTTTTTATTAGTGAATCCTTTAACAGAATAGTAGATGCTATCAGCTGTTACTTCATCGCTAAATTTCCCTTGGTATTTTTCTTTCCATTTTTTCTCCTGATGTTTTGAAACCCCAATCTTCGAGTACAACAAAACCCCACACTGGTAAAACTCCACTTATTTTATAAGTGTTTGTCAATCCCAACCTTTAAAAAAATTGCACAATAAGCTCAACCACCAACCTAAGTAATCAGAGACAATAATATACTGAAAAATATAATCAATCCTCAACGATTTTTAAGGGGTACCACTGACCTGTGACAACACTGCTAAATTACCACTTAACTGGATCTTTTGCTCAACTAGAAGTGGCTCATTTGTAATAATACAGACACTGACTTTGCCTTGGTTTATATCGACAGGCTGATTTGACTGCCTGCTGAGAGACAGCCCCCTCTGAGTGGGTGTGAAGGAGCTGAGCTGCTGAGTAAAATTGATAGGAGGAGTGGAAAGGAGGTTTTAAAGTCATTTAGAAACTCCAAATGTACTGAAAGTAACTTGTGCAAGAGGGGGATTGCCAGTGGCAAGCATTTTTTTTTCTCCTTTTTGACAGAAGTCTGCAGTACCAGGGATCCCTTCATACCAAATTACTGGGATGGATGCAGAGGGTGTGGCAGCTTGTGTCCAGACACAAAAACCATGAACAGTCTTACTTAGGTCTACAAAAAAAGAAAAACCAATTTTAGAGAGAACTTCCACTTCAATCTTATAAAAACTAGATTGTCATGGGGAAAATATGTGAAAACTTTTGCAGTTTTAAAAGTTATTCTAGTATTTGAATTTTTTCAGTTTATCTATTTTTTTTCTTGGTCTATTTTTACACTGTCATACAAAAAAACATCTTACCCTTATGAAGTGTTTTTTCCCCATTTTGTTTCCTAAATTTCAACATACAAATATCCAGCAACACAAAATAATGGTGTTCAGACCTGCAAAATAAGAAGCCCAGACTATCACCTCTAAAGTTACTGAAAAGATTTCAGTGAACAGAAGGCAAAATTAATAGGAACTTCAAGTGGGGTTGCCTATCTCATAAGCAATGATAGGATATTTAGATGCTGAAAACATAGTTAGACATTTTACTTCTCACTTGGAAGAGGATACTTCAACACGTTGGATCTGAAGAAATAAATGAATAACTGAGATCCCAATGCTTGCCTAAAGCCTTCTTCAGCATCCTTCCAGCCAGGTGCTGACCCACCAAGAAATTGCTTTGCTCAAATATATCAACTGGGTACACTGAAATCTAATCTGGTTATCTCATAAACTTTTATACCAGAGTGACACACAGCAAGGAGAAACTGTGGCGTGTTAAAGCAGCTTCACAACTACATGAGAAATCCATTCCCAAGTTATTCTGGTCAATAACATGGAAGTGAGGTGGATGAAGTCGGAAATAAGAGCTGTGCAACTGCTCATGTTGCCTTTTCCCAGTTGGGTGACACCACCTTCCCTCTGTGTGAAGCATCACCTCTGAGTCTGTAAACATGAAGAGATGCTCAGACATGGGGAAAAGGACCACGTTTATGGGGCAGCCACTTAGATTTGGGTTGCCCCTTCAATTCTACCAAGCAGAGTAGCCACTTGTGCTTGTACTTTCATGCTGAGCTCCAGAATGGGTAGGGCAGATGCTGCACACGGCTTTTTGATGCACAGATGTTTGGAGCAAGCTGTGGCTTCACCAGCAATATTCTGTGTCCCATGTGCATGGATAGACTGCTCCTGTCACCTCATCAGTCAGTGCAACAGTTGCTGGGAGATCTCTAAAAATGGAATTCAGTGTGTAATTATCTCTTTAGAGATGGGTAGGTTCTCCTGTGAGAGTGGGATATGGGAACACTCAGCACACTGCACGAGGCTGGAAGAGACCCATCAGCTAAGGCTTAACAGCTCCATTCCCAGGACTGAGGTGCACTGTCTTCTGGGTCCTCAGCCCAGGAACTCCACAGAAGACAGGGATTTCCTCTTCAGCAGACACATAAAATGTACTCCTCTGAAAGGAAAAGGGGGAAAGGGATGGAAAAGAAGAGCCACATGGCTGATTTGAAAGGAAAGCATGCTTGCATTGACACTGAAACATTAGAGACATTGTTCGAGTGCAGTTCATCCTTGCAAAAATATTATCCTCGTCTCGATGCCAAGGTTGGTGAAATTATGGGCTACTTGCCATGGAAGTGCTGGGTATTTAGGCTAGACCTGTCATGGGGCTTATTTACTCTCTGCGCCCAACGTTTCAGACACACTCAAGTGTAGTGTTCATGTCTTGGCAGGAACTTCTCATTCATGCATTTTCTCCTGGTCCCCTTTGAGGAGTCTTCCTCCTCCGACATTGCAGTGGTTAAAATTTCATTGCTTGCTGAGAAAACCAACACTGATTAATTTCATCCTACTTGCATGGAAGAGGTAAAGTATGCAGGTCTCCAGCCAGGGACAAGGAAATCCCTGCTGCTTACATGCCACATTGAATAAGCAGCCCATGGTTGAGGCCATTGGACTTCAACGGTCTTCATTCCACCCGCAGGAAAGAAGCAATTATCCATAGCAGCATGGGGAGCAAACAGGAAGTAATGCAACACATTCACTTTTGATTACAGAATATCTTTTTTTATAAGATATAATCCACAAGGAAGAATTCAGCTACAGCGTTGTGTCGGCGCACCCCAAATAATTAAAGGAACGTGATTGAGGTTGCAAAGCATAGCCTCAAAACCTAGGAAAAACCTAAATTAAAGCTGCTGGTGCAGCCTGAATGCCACTGCTCACTGTGTGTGCATTCTGGTACAGGCTTTAATTACATCACTGCAAACTGCTTTTCCCACAGGGCCTTCGCCTCGTTCAGCGCACAGGACGGACAGTGCTTAATAATGAGCAGCTATTCAGTGCTGGGTCCTCTCCTCTGGTTCAGTGTGTGGCCCTGGACTGTATTTACTGCACACCAGTCAGGCCTGCTCTGGACACACAGTGATTCATTTCCCCATGGATCTTTCTGTGACATTCTCCAACACAGCCTTTAAATACCTCAGGTGTATTCATGGATCTGTTTGCACCCCACCTCTGGGAGACAGAGACTCCAATTTTGCAGATGGGGAACTGAAACATATGAAGATTAAGGTAAAAAGATTAAGGTAAAAAGACTCCAATTTTGCAGATGGGGAACTGAAACATATGAAGATTAAGGTAAAAAGTGTGCACTGATCGGTGCTACTTGATTTTCTGTGTATTTAAATGCTGCTCCCTCTGTCCAAAGCCAACCTTCTATTTGCTTCAGTTGGAAACATTTGTAACCAAGACCCAAAAATCTCAAGGCAACTACTCAGAAAATGGAAAAAGCACAATTAGAGGCCAACTGTGAAAAACTAATTTTAAGTGACTTGCCTGTCATCATATAAGATCTATCCCTGTCCAGTTCCTTAGTATGCTATTCAATTGCTTTGGCTATGAGACCATTTCCTTTGATGCTGCAAATCCCCATTTAAATTTATCACACACCTTTTACCTCATGCAGTAAATGAGTCAGCCATTCTATGCTCCTTTATTAGACAACCCAGTTCCAGCCCCAGACTAACTCAGGCTTTTGAACTGACTGCATTAGGGCTCCTGGGGAAGAAAATTAATTATTTGATATATATATTGAAAGATGAATTTAAGCTGCACAGGCAGCCTTAATTCAAAATTTATTTTAGGTGCTCATTGTTTTAACACATATTTTTGCATGCTTAATTTCCTAAGCTTTTAAGGAACTGAAGAAAAACTGAAGAAAAAAACCTGCTGTGGACCAGTGAAGAAAATCTTGCTCATTTGGAAGAGTTTACACAAAAGGCTGGGAACTTTCAACTTGGCAACTTGAAGAATGTTCTTTTAACACAGCTTTTCTTGAGCTCTTTCCTAAGTTTTCTTTGAAACAGAAACTCCATCATGTTGCCACTCATAGCGATACCCATAGCAGCAGAGCTGACACTGGGGTGTCAGTGTATCTGCTTGTGCTGCTGGGAGCTGGGAAAGAAGCTGTAAATTGTGTGGGCTGATCGTTCTGGGCTCTGTGGACTCTGTGGACCATGATTCCCCTATTTTTTCTTTCACCTTCCCTTCCTAACTTTTATCTCCAGTAGTACTGTCCCTCCATTCTACTTCCTCTAAGATGATTTCCTCCACTTCTACACTCAATCTCAATCTCTTTAGGCAGTGGGTCCCAATTTCTTCCCCACATCTGATCCCAGCACTTGTCCTACACTGATAGTGTGCAGCAATACAGGTGGGATATGGATTTACTGCACACCAGCAACTCTGCAACAGCTCTCCAAGGGTCCCCCTTTGGGAGACATCTGCAAGACTTTGAGTCTCAGTCTGAAGTGGCTGCTTTCTTTCACTGGAGGGAAAAGCATGGACAGATCCTCAAGATGGGATCCTTCCCTGAAATCCCTAAATGGCCTCTTCCATTTTTGACTGAGAGGATGAACAGCATCACTGAGTTGCAACAAAATACTGTTAAACTTTGTCAGCTCCCTCAGCAATGTGCAATGCAACTAACATCCTCTGAAACTGCAACAGATTTCATACTTAGCCTGGATATTTAAGGAATAGCTAGAATGGAGTTAATCCACCAGTGCTCATTCCCTCACCAGACTGATGATACTTCTTTGTCTTTCTGATCAATCTTGGCTTCCACCTTCAGACTGCTAGTTTTAAGAAAAAAAAAATAAAAAGAAGAAAAAAGAAAAAAGAAAAAATGTAGCACAGAAAATATCCAGCATGGAAAATTTCAGTCAACATAACTCTGGCAAGATCTTAATCTTATAACGTCCAATATTAGACAAATTCAATAATGGATGGTGCTACCCAGCCCACCAGTAACAGCAACCCTTACTCAGAAGGTTTGGCTTTGGGAGAAGTGTTGTTATTATTTATCATGTGTTACAGGGCCAGTTCTGTCCTGCCTGCTGGTGTTTGGGGACCTACACTTGGGAGCCTCACTGGATGCTGACTGCAAAACTCTCAGAGGATGCTATCTTTGAGGGTCATATGGGAACCTAAACACAAGCAGCTTCTTTTTCCAGAGTTTTAGCCTAAATAGATAAACATAAAACAGCAGAAGATGAGGAAAAATAAGAGTGACTGTATAAGACTCATGCAACGTTTTGTATAATTTTATGATTTGTAATAATTAAGCATCTCTCTGGGTTTATTGGGGATTAATATTACCTTACTTGCCTTGAATTCCATTCAGTTCTTACATTATACATATTCCACATGAGCACTCTCTTCTCCCAATACTTCTGGCACAAATCTGAGCCTCTTTGGTAAGGACTCATGAGGTTATGAATGTCTGGACAGCCTGAGTAATGAAAGGCCATTTGGGGCCGAACCATTGACCACAGCTTTAACTTGCCAGGAAGCATAAAACATAAAATGTAAATTAGGTACTAATAACCCATTTTTCTTCTAAATCCTTGGTACAGATGCACAGCATGAAGTACAGATTATGTTTTGAGAGAGATTTTGGAATAATTTGCAGTCAAAAATATTGCATGGGACCTTGTGTTGTGGCCTCAGAAGAGACTGAATTGTGAGTTGTTGCTGCTGCCCTTGAACCCACTTCAGTCGATGGAAAGTTTCATTGGCACCTGGATTTGTTGCTTTGGGTAGCTGCCTAGCTACCAGCAAAACCCAGCACATAATACTGTCATCAGGGAAAGTGGAATGTGCAGTCCAGCAAGCAAGACATGCATGGAAAAGTACATTTCCCCCAGCATGTTTTGCAATCTCCTTGCTATTCCCTCCCCATCTTCCTTTCCACTGATCTCATCTGTGGAGATGAAGTCAAGAAGAAAACTTAGGAAGCAGCACTTGCAGGGCAAGATCATTTTACTGCCTGTGCATGACCAGCATCATCCTTAACACAGCTTTGACCCTCTGGATGGGGCCAACCCCATGTGAAAAAACAGATGTACAGCTCCAGTGCTCCTCAGTCAAGGGATGTGAAGGCAGCTTGAGGTTGGCTGGGCATGTTTAGTTCCCATGTGAGTTTGCCATTGTTGTGGTCTTGGATTCTGCCAGCAACAGTGTGCATGAAACTGTTGGGAGATGGAGCTGCACGTTATGCAAGTCACAGCACAACATTTCTGTCGTGCTGCTTTCAGAACACATTCAAAGACATGTCCTTCATGTGTGAATTCCAGCCTCCAGCTGCTTCATGGAAGAAGGCTGGAGCTATCAGTCCCCCCTCAGAAACCATTTCTTTTATTCTGTTCATTGCAACCCAGCTATGAGGAAATGACCAGCTTTTATCTTTTTCATCTCAGCCCAGGAGTATCTAAAAATATAACCTGTGGAACTCGCTTCTTGAATTAATTATGCTTCAGGTAAAAATAAAATAAATGTACTAGGCCTTAATGAGATCTGCAACTGGTTCTCCCTCTCAAGGCACACATCCTTTTCAGGCAAAACCTGGATTCTTGTTATGTTTCAATAGGTCAGTACACCTGATATGGCTGAGTCAAACCACTGCTCTACAGCTCAACAATTTCCACCATTCTTTGCACCTAGAAAATGAGAAAATTCAATCAATACTTTTAAAAATTAAATAAATTCCTGGGTTTTGGCATGCGAAGAGGGGAAACCTGTGGCTATGCCTCTGATGCAAGACTTAAAGAGAAGACAGGAGTAGATCTCTACTGTATCTCAGCAGAATTGCCTTGCTGGAATAGACACCTTCTCCCAAAGAAGCAATGCAGGGGAAAGCAAACTCGTATTTCCTCATTCACTCTTCCTGGTAATAATTTGTAGCATTATTACTAATAAAGATTATTTTATTGTGCTAATGGCTAATCATGGCACAGAAGCAGGAACATATGGAGGGGAGCATGGTGCTAGGCACTGAATAAACACAGAAAAACAGGGCAGTCCTACCCTGATGAGTGGAAAGGTTTAGATAATACAAATAAATATTCATTGCTTTTGGATGCCTGTGAGAGACACCTTCCAAGTCTTCTCAGGTTCGACTGCTGCTACTGATGTAGAGAAAGAGAATCATGACTTAAACAGGGAAAGGAGGAGAGTCCTAAAAACACATGTTCTGACAAAACAGAAACAGACTAAACAAGCCTCTTGAAGAAATATGCATTTGAGAAACTACCCTGATTTAAAAGATCTGGCTTTTTATCCTTCCCTCACTGCCTGGACCTGTGGTACAGCAGCACGCTGGAGATACATCATGTGATAACTCAGGGACACTGACACGGTAGGAAAAGCAACAATACTGCAAGAGCAAGAAAATAAACCTTGAGATTACAAAGAAAAAAACAAGAAAAAGAATCCACAAGGTCTGGTCGAGTGCACACTATCATTATTGATGTGAATCATGACTTTGTGATTCTCAGAGGAGGGTTGATGTGCCTCTCCATAAATCAGGTTTTAAGGGTATATACATTACTAGCAAAGGACAAGCACCACAGTTTGCTTTCACATAATGATCCAGCAATGGCATTTAATTGAGCAGATTATAAACACCCAGGCTGGAATTTAGCCAGGACACTACATTTAACATCCTACTCTAAATAAGAAATTCCATATAGGCTGCAGCGTCCAAGCAGAGCAGAGACAAGCTAAAGTAAAAGATCTCCTCTGATAATCCCTCTCACAACAAACTACACAGACCAGAATTTATAGCCCTGGGCAACATCAAGAGTTGAGTCGACCCTGGCTGCAGCTGCCAAATGTGGTGGAGCACTTGGAGAACATTTGCTGTGGATGACAGCAAGCATCTTTTGTCTTGGAGTGTCCCAGCTAAGTCTCCTGGGGAAAAAACCAAACAACCATCTGCAAGAGGTCTCTCTTCCACCCTGTCCTGTTGGCCTGCTTCCCCTGACTGATCACTGTGCTCTCAAATGAACTCACTCATAAATGTGACGACAGCCTCCCCATTTTTTGGATGTCGGACTTTAAGCGAAAGGAAATCAGGGTGTTTGGAAAGTTGTCACCTTATCCTCTGCCAAGGACCAGGAGAATTTTCTTTCTTCATTTTTCAGGAGTGGCCAAACCACTTTTGAATCACACAGTCAACATGGTGAGCATGGCTGACTTGCCTTACTTTCCCCAGAACCAATCTATGCTGTTCAACGACAACGGCTTGTGCAAATACTGGCAGGAAGTCAGCAAAAATATGACAGAAGGAAGATGTAAAATTTCCAGCACAATTAAGAAAACTGGTTTTGGTTACTCTCATCAATTGAGACTAATTAGATCAGTAAGAGTGGCCAGACCTGGCTCTAGTGTGGAAAAATCTGCTTGTGTCTCTCACAAATGATATTTCCACTGAACAGACCCAGGACAACGCTCCCTTTGCCTTAGGTGTCTGTGTTGACCAGCCTGATTTCATCCATCCTGTCACCTGGTGCTGCCCTTGGCACAGCCTCACTGAAAGCACTGTAGCACATTATTCAGATAATTCCCCTCTTCATCCATCATTGTGAAAAGTCTTACAAATGTTGCAAGATAGTCCAGGAATTCATACAAAGTCCCTTGATTTCAGTGGGAACTGTTGTACTGTGGAGATCTCCAAATCAGATAATTCATATAATTGAAATGGTCTGTTTCTCTTTTTTCCCCAATTCAGCATTCTTGTGAGACAACATTTTAATTTGTTATCTTCCTAAGTTTTTTATCAGATCTTCCTGTATTCTTCACTCCAGCCTTCACATAATTCTCTGATTAAATAAATGAAAACACCTGGTACAGACCATGTCTTTCAGCATGTACTCAGAGGAACCCAATGACTGTGAAAAGCTCAGTAAGCAAGGCCAGAACTTTAAAATTTCCATGTGGGTATTCACATTTCAGTTGGAATATATTTGGGTTCGACAAAAAAAAAAAGAAAAAAAATAGGGAAGGTAAGAAATCACTGATTAACAAGCTCTGTTACTGCCCACAGTTAAGGCAGAGACCACCTTTTACTTGTGTCTGGGATCACATCACATCTCACAGCTCTACATCAGTCCAGCTATATGGCATTGACTTCATTTCTGGATCCAACAAGCCTCACTGTCCATGAGCAGTTGGTTGTTCAGTCCTGGGTAAGAGCAGAAATTTCAAAGAACTACAGTTCTTTACAGTTCTTATTATTAATAATAAGAATAAATGCCTGAGACAATGCCTTAAAACAACCTTTCTCTAAAATTAATAGGAGCATAAATTTCACTTGCTGCAAATTAGAGACCAGGAGGTCCAAGCACGATCCATTTTCTAAGCATTCTATTTTAAAGTAGCATAGATCAACACCATGAAATGACAGTGCATGTACACTTTGAAATAACAAATGCCTGCTAGGCTGTGCCAGCTGCAAAGGGCAACAGCATGAAGCACCCTGGCACATTCCTCTTCAGGCTGGGGGAAGCCTCTCAGAAATATTAGTTGCTCCTGCTACTTCTTCACAAGCCTGTGCTGCCACTCTTTTCACTGCCACTCACTGCTCCCATGCCCACTGCATTAACCACGTGCAATCACACCTGTAATTCATGGGCTGCTTGGCAAGGGCCTTGGGCAAACAGCTTCTGTTAACTCAGTCAAAAGATCACAAGAACTTCCACCAGCCCAAAACCAGAATGCCTGTTGTGGTGCTGGTTTTGCTCTTCTCCATTCGATCTTGCCTTTTCATGATGGCTTTTTTATGGTGGCAATAATGTTCTCCTACTCATCTCATGCTGCCTGAGACATTAGCTTTTGTATTCACTTTTGTATTTTGTATTCACTTTTGTATTCATTAGCTTTTGTATTCACTTCTCCTTGCCTTGAATTAGAGCACGATGTTTTATTTGTTTTACCATGGCCATAGCCCTGTTGTTCTCAGATGTTTAACCCTGATCTGTTTGATTCCAGAGCTGAATACGACCCAGAGTCCACATTCCTTGTGCTGACTGATAACCTCCTCCAGCCCACAGCAGTTCTCTCAGATAGGTCAGCTATATTTATTACAGCACACTGACCACATGGCCTTCCCCTTCCTCACCAACAGAAGCTGCAGAGCAATGCCAAGCCCCGATTCTCTGACCCCAAGGACTTCCATGGGAGATCCACACCATCCCTAGCTTTATTTCACATGCACAGCTCTGACAGGACATCACATCTGGATATCACTGGATGCTCTCTTGGGCAGCTGAGTGACAGGCCAATCCAATAGGATGCAGAGACATTAACTGGAGCTTTCAAGCCTCAGATGAGGAATAAAACTGATTTACTAAAACACAATGAAAAAGTCAGCACTTATGAGAAGCCAGACTGAAGGAGGCTGTTCTGTCACTCAGGTTCAGGGCTGGGTTGGATTTACCAAGTGCTTTTCTCCTTATGAAGAAACTGTGGGCTTGACATTTGACTATGGACCTCTCTGCAGTGACTCTGCCTCTGCTGGCTTCCCACATGCCATCTCCCCTTTCAGATGGCTGAGAGCAGCTTTGCAATGGATTTTTTCTGCTGGGTGCCCTGCTCAGCCCTGCACTGCACAGGGTTCCCATGGCTGTCATTAGCTGGGAGCTGAGCTCCAGCTTGAGTGGAAAATCCCACACCCTAACAGCCTAAATACCAGACATCTGCTGTCCCTGTGCCCTGGGCCATGTCACTGCAGTGGCTTGGAGAGCTCGAGGTCGGCTCAGTGGTGTGGGCTGGGGCTCTGCAAACGCTCCTGGTGCAAGGGTTGTCTCCTCTGGAATGTGCTTCCCCATTTTAGCTCTCATAGCCTGGATTTCATGACCCCTCCCCAGGTCATCCTGTAGGGTCCATCTGCTTTCCCAGGCCCTGAAGGGGAGGAGAAATTTGGGGAATTGTAAGGCTACTGTAGAAAAGGCTTAAGAAGAGTTTGTGCCTAGAGACATTGGCTTGGTGGGTAGAAATTGCAGTGATATTGAGTAAATCTGCCCAGAAAGCAGAATGGGGAACTGTTACTGAGCTGAAGAAGCAGATACTTATTGACTTTCTGGGACAGGAAAAAAAGGATTTTACAACCTGATAAGTAAAACTGTCCTGATTAAGGCTTAAAGTCTATAAAAAAAAAAAGAGGACTAGGAGGCAACATAGAACTTACGGTCCTAAGAAGATGGAGGGATGGGGAAGTCCATTATGGGATTGTTCCAAGAGCCTACTTCAAATATTCAGTGCTGATCCCTCTGTCTTCTAGCTCCTTAAAAGAAATCACCTCTTACATCACGCCATTCAAAATGAATTATGCTTTCAATTTTCTTTGTTTCCTGCTATATTCATATTGAACTATTACATTGTATGCAGGAAAGAACCCAGCAAAAGCAACTCGTTGCATGCTAGGAATGGTTTTCTTCAGATGGCTTTAATGCTGAAGACAAAGGTCAGCAATTTACCCCAAACAAAGCACTGGAATTTAATCTTTCCTCTGCTTGGGAGCAGCATGATTCCACAGCCTTCACTGTGTTCTTCAAATACATTCCTACTGGAAAGCAGGGCTTTAAAAAACCTTTTATAAAGCTGTTTTTTTTTTTTTCCTGAGAGACTTGAAGCCATGAATGCTGTATTAGGGAGCTGCCAAGTTATCTGCAGAGGACCTCTACCACTTTACCTCTTCCAGAGATTCTTGTTTAATTAACGCATTCCACAAGCTGTAGGACTCCTCACAGCTGAGGAGTTCTTCTGATCCGTGCTGGAGGATGAGGGCACAGACAGTTCACATCAAATCCTGCAGCCCCCTGATCAGCTTTTTGCATGCCAGCTGCATAGCCTGGAAATGCATCCCAGAGCAACGCATGAAACCAGCAAACTGCACTCTGGAATTGGGAAGGAAGGGGAAGACAGCTGGAAATGTGCATTATTTAAAATGCTGTAGGATGAGAAACAGATGCTGCCATGGCATTTGTGGAGTTGAAAGTCACCCAACTCATGCTGCCAGTTGGCAAGCTAGCCTGGTATCAAACCCACAGCTATGCAAAACCCACCACCACAGCTGGCACCCAGGCTGGCAGAGCCGGCCAAGGGCCAGTGATCACCACCACTGGAATGTTCCCTCTCCTGCCATTGTGCCTCCACCCTGCACCAGAGCACAGACAGGGAAGTCAGACTGCACCTGCCTGGGAGATACACACAATATTTCCCTTTCAGGGGCTGTCTATGCATCACGAGGACCTAAATTTGCTTAAATGAAGGGTAAAAAAGGCAGGAAGAAAAGCAAAGGGGTGAGTTTGCTCTCTGATTTGTCTTGATGACACACATCTCACAGGCAGAGCCTCCAGCTGAACTCCCAGTGCCTTCTCTCTCTGAGGCAGTCAAAGGAAAGGCTTTCTGATCCCTTCCCAATGCATGCTGTAAGTGGGTGAGTTGGCAGCAAGATGAGATTCCCTTCCTTATTGCTGCCTACCAAAAAGGGAAACCCTGGAAAACTGCCAGATCTGAGGACTTGTTAGGGAAATACGAGTTTGTTGATGGGAGGCAAAAAACAGATGAGGCAGAATTCCACATAATTCTGCCAGCTAAAGCATTGTTTTGACTTGCATCAGTAGAAGGAAGTTATCAGCTAATTTACACAAAGAATAAAGGCTTTTGGGGAGATGTGATTTGGCATCATCAGCCTCCAGCAACGAGTGAGACAGAAGGCTAAAATCATAGAATCACAGAATAGTTTGGGTTGGAAGGATCTTTGAAGGTCATCTAGTCCAATCCCCTGCAATGAACATGGGGGTTTTAGAAAAAATTGTAATCTGTCCTTGGGGATGGAGAAGGACAAGTTTCCTCATATGATATGAACAAGGAGAAAATAAAGGAATGTCCTACCTATGCTAAGAGTTACAGTGAGCACCAATGGAGCACTCTGTAGATTTCAGAGTCTGTAGGTGCTTTACTAGGACCTGGTTGTGGGTGATGGTTACTTTCCACTTAGCTCAACGGTGCTGCTGGGAACAAAATCCTATCCCTTTTTTTTTTTTTTTGAAGGGGGATGGCAGGTCTCCATCAGAGCTCCTTCAGGATTTGGAGCAGAGGCCAGGGAGTGGCAGAAAACTTGCGAAAACCACACAGGCTACAGGGTGGATCCGTGTCTTCCCTGTCTCTGTGCTGGCCCTGCTGTAATCCCAGTCTGTGCTGGTGCACAGAGCCCTTTGCAGAGCACAGTGGGAGGAACCACAACCTTGTGTGACCTTTGCGTTGGCAGCTCCTCTGCCCAGTTTGAAACTTCATGTTGCCTCCTTTCACTCCTTAAGATCTCACCTAAAGAAGCTGATTTTTAACTCATAAGAAAGGTCTCTGCGCCCTGAGGAGACTTTGATGTAGATTCTAAAAAACACATTAGTCCCAGTCACAGGACTTGGGGCTGTCCATGGCAAAGAACAGGGAGCAAAGGCTGTAATTCTGCCTCGCAGCTCTGACCACTGATTCATAGTCACACTGGCATGGACAATACTGACACAGACAATATTTTTAGAAGTTGGTTGGGGCTTTTTTTTCTATAGAAGATAATGAAGTTAGAGTGCCCCATGGACACCCACAGCCTCCTGGGCAGGGATGAAAGCAGTCTTAGAAGGAAAGAGTTTCTACCTCGGAGGAAGAAAGCCTCCATGGAGCAAGGACAGTCTCCAGGTCCACTCCTAGCACTGGGGCTGCTTAACAGCTGCTCTTTTCATGCTGGCTCTTCTCCCACAAGCAGAACAAGCCTTGGGAATACTCCCACTGATGATACAAAGGGGATGTAACTTTATTTACCTACAGCTTTTCCCCCCAGCTCACCCACTCTCCATTCTCCATCCTCCTCAGGCACAGAACTGGGCACACAGAGGCATCCAGGAGCCTGCAGTGCTGTTGTTCCCCCTACAATGACAGGTTTGTTCTCTCCCATGTGGGGCCCACCCTGTCACCAGCACAGAGGTCTTTTCCAAAGATTTTCCACCTATTCATGGTCAGGCTTAGCAGGTTCAGCTGAAGAGATCTGGAAAGGAAATCTGAAAAGGATCTTGCTTGAAGGGGCAGGGCTGCCAGTTGGCTTTGGCTGCTGGAGAGCTGATCAGCATAAACACGGCAAACTTTGCTACATTAAATCAAATACTCCCTGTTATGCAGTAAGTTCCCCACTATGCATTTCTCTCTTTTGCATTATAGAGTCAGTATTGTACCTTTGAGGGTGTCCCTTCTTCCTTTTTAGACCTCTCCTGAAGCTCAGTGTGCTGAAGCCACTGTTCATGAAACAAACTATACCCACACCAAAAGGTCAAATGCAACGAACCTGGTGCTCAAGTGCTGAATGTTGTTTGTTTGGACTGATCAGAATAGTTCTGAAATGACTTACACCAAATTCTTCCTGTGCTCAAAACCATGTTTCTCCATAAGCCATGTTTACAAATGCCAAAAATATTTTGAACCAGGAGTTATGAAAGCCTGAAAGCACTTACTTATAGAGAGCTGTTTCAACATTGCAAATACTTGTTATGTAGTTGAGCCAGGTCCTGCTGCTCATGAGAACAGCCTTCACCAATCTGTCAACACTGACCTAACTTGTCCAAGAGAGAGCTCAGAAAATCAGTGTGACGTGGAGAGACCTTCAAAGTGCCACTGTACAAATATAAAGCTGGTGCAGGGCTGGAGGATGGTGAAATCTGGCAGGTACAAAGAAGTTTGTAACCATATCCAAAGATTATATTTTTGTGGGTCATTTAATACCACAGAGACTCTCCATCTTTTGAAATTAATAATTCTTCTGGAAAGGTAAAACCCTTCACATTTTTCTTAATATACTAAACTGAATTGTAACTTAAATGTCTTGGTCCATAGCATATTTTTAAGGATTATAAGAGTTCAGAATATTTTTGAACCATTTTTCACTGGCTTTACTAATGCCAGGACAACAGGGGGTTCTTCAACAAAATCAAGTATCAGTCTACCATCCTACCCAAACTTGGGAGTTTTTTTCATAGTTTGCATTATAGTATCCTGCTCTATAATTTCATTTCCTTTCCCTAAATTGGACTTTCACTCATCTTTTCCATTAGCTAAGGGACAGCAGTTGAGGGCAAGAGAGTATTTTATTTTACTTGTCTTAGAATTCCCTGGAATCAGTCTAGCATGGTAAAAATGTGATTAATAAGTAAATAACAGTACTGGCACAACCAGAGGCTCTGTTCAGAAATGGCCTCATGGCTCCTGCTTTGATCCTGCTGAGTGGAGGTTCTATTTTAATAGCAATATGTAGCAGAATTCATGGCCATGCCCTGATTTCTGACCTACAGAGCACAGAGAAATATTTCAAATTATCACCTCCAAGTGTTTTCAAAGCAGCACAGAGTGATTACCTGAAAAATAAATGGAATCTCTCAACGACTTCAGGGACTCAGCCAAACCACTGAAAAATCAGGCTTGTAACATTCCACATGTGAATTCCCTCATGCTGTCTTGAAATCAGAATTAAAAGATAGGTGTGGGACTATCTTAAAAACATTCAACCTCTCTTTTCCTTGACAGCTGGAAGCCGTGAGTGCATGGACAACAACGGGCCATATTTCCACTAAGGGACTTTCCTGGTGCATGGCTGTTCCCAGAAAACCCTAGAACAAAGCCCAGCCACAATCCTAGAGGCCTCTGTAGTAACCAGCAGAAGCCAAGTCAAAGTAACACTTCCTCTACCAGCTACTCCAAATGAGTTCTTTTCCTCAAGAAGCATTAACTTTGGCTAATCCCATCCCTCCCTGAAAGCATGAGTGTAACCCCAAAGGTGAGGATGTCAGGCTGTTCACTTCACAGCATCCCTATAAAGCAGGTCTGGTAGATCTTTTCTCTCCCTTTTCCCTCCCTGCAGTTCCCTCCTTCCATTATAAGAGGGCTCCTGCACACTTTAATTTTAGGGAGACTTTCTCTCTGACTCCAGCAGAGCTGAGCAGAGCCAGCCAAGCTTTGTCCTGCCACCACCTTCCCATCACTACCAGGAGCAAAGCCACAAGAGAGTCCTGCAGGGATAAGAGCAAGGTTTTACCATAAATGCAGCTCTAACTCTCATTCCCTATACCCAGGAAATGTTGAATTGGTTTTAAAATAAATTTCCTTAACAACCAAGTACTACTATTTAACGGGACCCGTGAGCACTTCTATAGCATTTTACAAATCACTGCATAAGTATTAATTAGACTTAATGACTCATATTACCTAATGAGATAATGAAAAACCCTGCAGCTCACAATATCTACTTCTATTTTCAGCAAGAGATGAAATAGATCTTGTAAAAGGATATTCTCTTCTAATTCCCTTCCTGCATATCTCTGTAATAACGTTGCAAAGTAATTCAAAGTGTGCAAGTCGTGGCATTTTTTTCCTTCTCACTTTGCAAAGGCTAATACAGTCTTTGCCACAAAACACAAATGCAGAAGTTCAGTGATGGTATTTGTTCCTTAGGAGGTTTTCTATGGAAAGATGACTGGTGGGGGCTCACTTTTTGGTAAGGAGATGTGGATTTGCTGCCCGTTCTTTATGGAGAATAGCAACGTCTTTCTTGCTTTCTTTCTGGGTTGCCCCTGCCAAGGTAATACTCAATGGATTAAGTCTTGTGAAATAAATTCTGTAAATAGAACGTGGACTGAGATCATTTCAACTCATTTCCCCTGCGTCCCCTTCCCGTCCTGGAAGCTGTCAAGCACCAGCAGCCTGCAAGCAGCCTGTTCTCCCAGTGTTAGTCTTGAGTCTCACTAGATGCATAAAACAGCTTGTTTTTCACATATTTTCTGTGATGGCATTAAAAAAAAAATTACAAGGGGGGGGAAAAAAACCCCAACCCTTCTCAATTCCACCCATAGCTATAAACTGGATACAGCTAATCTTGCAAGGGCACCAAACATTGCTCTGTTTGTCCACATTTGAGCACTAGAAACCTATGTTTATGATGGAATTACACTTGAATCTGAAGGATTTTAAAGAAAGGAACTGAACCAACTGTGGGTTTGTAAACAAACACTATGGTTTTGACGTCAGCCATATCATTTCATGTGCTGGAACTGTTTCTATCATGTGGCCAGTTCCTGCCCCTGAAGAGTACCTAATTTAATTTAGATGTATTCACGATATGGGACAGCACGTCAAGTCCAAGAAACTACAGGGCAGCTCTGCAGGAAGGTCTGTGCTGGAAAGATTGCGTAAGCTGTACTTTGAAGGAGCAACAGAGACCTTTTGGCTCAAGGGAGAGAGGGGAAAGTCATGTCTACTGCAGAAAAAGGAGAAAAGAAAGTGAGGGGAAGGGAGGTGTATGGAGTGGGCACTGTCAAGGGGAAGGACTTTCTTTCTCCTTTAGAAATGAATCAGTTTGAGGTATTTTTCTGCATTAATGTAATCCAAAAAACTCTGCATAACCTTTTCCAGAGCAATGCATCCTATCCAGAGCTTTCAGGAGTCCTTCCAACTTTGTTTTTGGCCCTTCCTGGGTTCTTCTCTTTGGCCTTTCTGTACTGGCCCTGCAGACAACCTCCATGGAGCATAACTTATCCAGGAGATCTTCTGTCAGGCACCACTCCAGCATCCATGGGATCTCCCACAAGAAGCCCTCAGGTCCTGGTGACCCCAGGGGTGATGCAGAGCCCCACTCCCTCCCCTGAGCACCTGGGCTGAGAACAAACACCCCAGTGAGGAGCTGGCACGTGGGTGATGGGAGAACAGCAGCAAGATATCCCTTTGCTGCTGCTGATAGTGACTGAAATATGACTTATGCTGCAGGTATCTAAGGGCACCAGTGGGGAAAACTGCTTTTCACACACGGCATGATTCTGATTGCTAAACCCCCCCCAGCCTGGCATCAGCTGAATTTAAAGGGACACCCTGTGTGGTTAAAAAATTATTTTTGAGCCTACATGTTTACTAGCTTGGGCCTTAAATGATATGAATTCCTCTAGAAATATATTTCAGTTAAGAGTATAACAACAATACAGTATGTTGTCTTATTTATTAATTTAAATATTTTTACTAGACAGCATTTTCTACTCCAGTAGTTCTAATTCCTCAGGTTTCCAGAAAAGCCAGTTCCTCCCAGAAGTGGTGTAGAGCTCTGTGCTGGGTACTCAGCTCTGGCTGTACACACACACTCCCCACCAGCATCCTCCCAACACAGCTACCCTGATTCCTACACATTTGGAAAGAAAACAGGAGATGGTTCCCCTTGCAGTTATTTCATGCCATGGAATCCTGACTGCTTGTTGAAAAACTATTTCCAATAAAAATGTAAGGGTTTTTTCCAAGGAAAGCTAATGCTTTCTATCAAAAAAATATTTCTCAAAAATTAAACTCTAGTTTTAGCCAAAAACACAAGACCAGCCTTAGGTGTAGGATTCAGACCAATACTACAAGACAATCACAGAAGTTATGACCAGCTGAGCTTGGTTATTTACAGTGGAAGGCAAGCTGCAATTCCTTCCTTTGATCTGTTTGTTGGCTTCAGGATTACATTTCCCAACCATGCTTTTTAATCACTGTAAACATCAGAGGTGAAGAATTTGGTGGAGAGAAAATTGGCTGCTTCTTTGTGTTTTTGATCAGACCGGGCTTTGATGCTTTCTCTTTCCCCGTTCCAGTGCCTGAGCTTTCTATGTGACACCACCACGTGGCCTCAGGCTCTGGGATCTGCACATGGAGTGCATTTCCTTGCCTACATCTCCATGTCCTGAGGGATACAGCCCTTCCCAGTGAAGAGGGGCAGGTTGCCACACAGTTGCCCCACAATGAACACTGACAGGCCATGTTGTCACTCAGTCCCTCAGGGACAGCTTCCCTCCTGAGCAAGCCTGGAAACTCACACTTTGCTTTTGCAACACCCCTCACCCATGAGTTTCTCTCTGCAGGAAAACCTCTGGAGTCAAGAAACCCAAGGATGGCTGGTGGGAATTCATGAAAGATGTGCCAGCACCGTGCAGCAGAGAGGGAGGTCCAAGCCACCTCTGAATGAGACACCAGGGGTACAGCAGGAGGCTTTCTGCCACAGGATGGAGCTCAGTGCAGGCTGCAAAGCATTTCTAGGAAGCTCCACAAATACTCAAAGCATCTGAATCTCATTGCAGAGCCTGCACTGCCAATTGTGCCTCCAGGCAGAAAAACTGCAAAGTGACTGGAAAAAAAAAATCGTGTAGGTGAAGGTCTTGATCATGTCTGAAAAAGCACAATACCCAAGAGAGTGATGGGGGGAGGAAAGAGCCAGCTTTTGTAAAAAGTGAGCATGAGAATGAACTCTGTGGCTTCAATCTTGTCCCACTTACTCTGTTCACCAGCTCTACAAAGTGTTTCTCACACTGGAGTGTATTTTTAACAACACAGAAAAGAATGTGCCAAAATTGGAAGCTCAAGCTACTTTTAAATGGGAGGCAAATGCCATGTAAGAGGTTAAACGGCAGAGGATTTTTTTTTTTTTTTAAACCAAGAATGGCCAAATTAGTATTAATGGGGCTGATCTTTCTGACTGTGAAATCTCACTGAATAAAAATATTTAACAAGAGAAATCCTCAGCGTTCTCGTCTACCTGAGCATCATGCACAACCAGAAACTGCTTTACCAAAGGAGTTAAAAGTTTTCTGCAATAATGCAGCAAATCACTCTATGCAGCAAACACAGACACATTCTGTGGCAGTTTCCCCACAAGGTTCAATCTATGGGGTAAAAAAGTCTTGATTTATTATATAGCATTTGGACAGTTGTGAATGAAAATTTGCCAAAGATCAGAATAATCAACTCTTTCACCCAGGCAGTTTTTTTATGCAAGAAAAAAGCACAGAATGGGTCTGAGCAAAATAAATAAAAATTCCACACTTTTAACCAACAGAACCTTTTGCGTCATTCAGAAATATTTACAGACATCCAGAATCTTTTATCATCAAAAAGACACTCTGGCCTTTCAAACTGCAACTTTTTTCTTATATTTTTGTTTACTGATGGCCTTTAAACCGGTGGATATCTCTAACTTGTGGCATCTCTTCATGTCATGTCAAATGCAGGAATTTTAAAGCTGTTTGTTGGTATTTTTTTTCTCTTCCCTTGAAACACCTCTCTTTTGCTAAGCTGTCATCTGTGAGTTTTAAAGATAGCAGAACCCCTTCTACAGCAGCATCCATCACATGAGTCATGGTAGCTATGCCTCAAAAATCAGTTTTTATCGATTGACTGGGCCTCTGGTGCCAATATGGAAATCTTCCAACCTGGAAAGGGCCGGCTGCTTTAATACAATTAAATACAGCCAGGAAGAGGGCTGCAAATGGAAACGTGCATTAGCCATTCATAGCATACAAGCCTCTCTCAGAGCCCAGTAAAGTGCAGCATCCCTGCTTCCCTTGCTTATTTGATTAGCACACAATGAGGGCCACTGAATTTCCCTGCAAAAGGTGTTGCGTACTTTGGACAAAAAAGAAAGGAGAAAAGAAGCTGCTTTTAAGTCCAGTCCAAAAAAATAGCTCCTTGGCTAAATGGCACTTTTAATAAAGACGTTTCCAGTGTTTGTTTATTTATCAAAAAGCAGTGTTTCTCTCGGGTGTTTTGATTTTTATTTCTGTGCACAAGAAGGAAGGGAAAAAAAGGACTTTACTAAGCAAGTCTTTCAGTGAGACACCAGATGATGGATAGTCAAACACAGAGTCTCCTGTAAACACAGAGGTAACCAAAAGGTATGAACTGACTCATAATTGTGTCAACACAGGTCGCAGACCCTTGGTTTATTTCAGCCTTCCTGTTTTTCACAGATTTCTTTTCACACTACACTATTTTTTTTAAGACACAGACTCTTTTCAGTACATCCTAGCGGGGTGCAAAAGCACACACGTTTTTACACCCAAATGTGGGCATCTACACACACATGTAGGCTGTACTGCCACAATTTCAACAGCAGCATTTTCCATCTGTTGCTTACGGCTACGTTAAACTAAGCTGTGCAGTCCATGACTGCTCTAAATCAAAAAGTCCATCCCACTCCTGCCTCCAGCCTTTCCCTGGAGGCTCTTGGGAAGCATCCAGAAGAGAGGAACACAACAAAACCTCAACAGCCTAGTGCTCCAGCTCATCCAACCCTCCAAGACTCGCTGTGATTTTTTTTTTAACCTAAGTGGCAAGACTCTGTCTGATGGAAAATGCTGGCTGGAGGACAGGCAGCAAAAAGGACTGTGATGAGCAGAACCTGCCTGTATTTGCCTTGATCTCTAAACAAATTGAATTAGGCTGTAGGCTTTTCCTTGCGTAAAGTTTAGAACCATGGTTTGGGGTGGAAGGTTGGAAAGACCATCTAGACCCAATCCCCCTAAAAGACCTTCCACTAAAAGCCCCATCCAGCCTGGCCTTGGAGGAAAAAGCCTTTCTGGGCTCTCTATTTCTGAACTAGAAAGTTAAGAAATTGTTAGGGTAGGGGCTGATGTGCAGACACCCCAAGACACTGAATCCCCTGCAAGTCCCAGAGCAGCTGAAGGGCCAGGAGAGATGTTTCAGTACATTCCCTGTACCTGTGCAGACACTAGTCTGAAATCCTGAGATCCTTTTAAAGGACTTGCAGAAAATAACAAATGAAGAAGGGTTAAAGCCAGGGGGATTGTTCTTCCTCAGCAGAAGCAGGAAAAGAAGTCATTTAAGGCCAGACTGCAGTGACCAGTACTTGTTCCTGGGCATCCAGGGAGCACAGAGCCCTGGGCAAGGGATCTGCAATGGATCCAGCCTGAGCATACAGATGAAAAGGACTTAATGCTATAGACCCACCCACCCAAGGTGTGTCAGACACCCTGTATGAGCCAGAAGAAGTTCAGACAACTGTTTATCTGGGATGTTTAACTTCAGAGAGTCACTGAAAATGGCAGAGCCAGCAAGGACAGATAACACTATTCAGGCTGAGCAGTGCCTTATTCCTTGTGTAATCACATCCAGCTCAACTCAACAAAAATCAGAGTTACAGAAGCAGGATTTTGACCTTATTTCCCATTGTGGAAAAGGTAGTTGCTAAAATTGCCAGTTTACAGGTAATCACTGTAGTGACTGAAACCAAATCCGCCCAGAGATCCCACAGCGGCTCTTGCCTGGTTACATCACCAAATCATTCACCAAAAAATGCAAAATAAATTACATTAGGGTCAAGCTGACACACACAAAAACGCCAGAAATAGCATTTCAGAAACAGAAATAATTGGCAGACTTAATTTTTAAAAGACTACTCATTTTAGGAGAGTACACCTTTGTAAGGAGAGAACATTTTATCTGGAGCCATTTTCCCCTTTGGAAACCAAGGCTGGCAGAACAATGGGGAGAATTCCCTTTGCAAATTACAATATATCAAGTCAGATTTGCTTCCAGCAGGTTCTGTGCCTTCAGAAATTGGTCAGGCTTTGTATATTTGTCAGCTGGGGAAAACCTACACTCTATTCTCCTGCCTCCCCTCTTTTCTTTACCTCCTTTTAGCTACAACAGAAGGCGAAGGAAGAAAATTTTACTGACGGATACCATGAAAAGAGTTTTCAAAACATTCCACATATTTTCTCTGCATAAACATGCTGTGGATTTCTAATGTAAATAGTGCCAGGGCACTGTCACTCAGACCCCAGGAGTTCACCCAAGTTAGACAAATTATGCTGCCCGTTATCTCAGTTGTTACAGATTCTTGCCTTTCATTCATTTCTTGCCAGTGGCTGGATTTTATGTGTAGGGGAGAAAAGAAGCCTCAAATGCTGAAGTTAACCTCTTGTGGTGAGACCAGTAATCCTGGGCTTTCCAGGGGAGAATGCAGAAGGAGATAGCTACTAGCCTTGTCTGCCAAGGCAGCAGTCAAAAGAATGCTGAAATTTGGCATGTATGAGCAGGAGAAATGCAGTGCTATGAAAATGGACACTGCAAGCTCCCTGCCAAATCTGCAGCATTTGGCCCACATGAATAAAACAAATTAAGTTAAAAGAAATTTTTTACATGTCCTGTAAAAAACCTCCATAAAGCTGAGTTGTGGCTGTGAATAGGGGATGGTGCTGCTGAGCAAACCTGCCTGGCAGAAGCCTGGCTGCTGCTTCAAACATCATATCCACACTATAATTAATACTAACTTCAACTACAGTCGGCAAGGCTCATTTCCTCCCAGATAAGGAGATACTTACTAGAAGGGAATGCAGGATGTGATGAGGGGATTCCTTTCTGAATGGGAATGCAGGATGTGATGAGGGGATTCCTTTCTGAATGTGTTTTTACAGCCACACTGGTACGGACAGAGTGAAAGCCCCTGTCCCAGTGCCAGGTATTGTCCAGCTGTGAAACCCCTTTGGGTCCTGGAACCTGTGTATGGAAAACAAAGGGCCTGGATGCTGCCAGCCCCATGCCCTGCCCTGCAAGTGCAGCATTCCAGTCTCTCCTGCCTGGTCCACAACCCCTTTTAGGAACAGAAAATGCTGAGTTTGCATGGCAGCACCATGGGAGGAACGTGCATTGCATGCCCACCTGGAAACTGATTCCCTGTAATGATGAGTACCTTTAATGCCATTCTAATGAGCCAGCTCTGATAGAATGTTTTGTTTATGCTGTACTTCCAAAGAAGGGAAAAGCTCTTACCTATTGTTCTTCGGAGATCTTCACACTGACTTATGTGAGGGAATTTCAGAATTTCCTTCCACTTTTTGCTTTTGCCTTTGCGTTTCCCTCCACCCCCTGCAGAGAGAGAAATACCAGGATTAGATTGCTTTGGGGACATAGTTCCACCTAGAGTTTACCTGCCCAGTCACAATTCTTATGGATACCATTAATAATTAAAGCTGAGACACTGTGGGTTGATGTACAAGCAGATCCCTAGAAGTGTTCAAGGAAAGGCTGAATGGGGCTCTGAGCAATCTGGTCTAGCAAAAGATATCCCTGCCCATGGCAGGGGGGTGCAACTAGATGATCTTTAAGGTCCCTTCTAAGCCAAACCATTCTATGATTCTATGACACAGATCAAATCTCAACCTGTTTGAATTTAAAACAGACCAAGGAGGTGGCATCTGGCAGAAGAGCAGCTCACTAACAGTTCAGAGTCCAGGTTTGTTGCCCACCAGGTCCAGCTGAGATGACAGTGCTACCTCCAGCATCACCTCTGCCCCAACCAAGAGCCACTTCACACAAGTCAAACAATCTTTACAGTTCACACCTTTTCAACACAGATACCCCCCTTCTAGTTTCAGGACAATCCCACAAAAGTGCTGAAAACTGAAGATCCAAATTCAATTCCCCCATCCCCTCCCACCCTCACATTACAGATCCTGCCAACATGGCACTACTGCTGCTGTTACACACTCTGGTCACTGCTGAAGGAGAAAATTAATAGCTTCATGAGGAAAAAATCACTTATTGGTTCTTCTTTCTGTTCTGCTTGGAGAGGCTGTGCAGCCAAAGAGGAGGAGTATCCCTCTGGACATGAGAGCCCAGATGCAGACTGGGATTCTCCCAGTCCCTGCATTTACTGCAATTCAGTCCCTGCACACAAAACCTGATTCACTTGAGTCTATTTTACATGCACTGGCATGCTGAGTGACTAATTCAGAGCTGAGTTAATTCTGTAGAGGGGTTGGTAGAGTCACAATTGCAGATGAGAGTGTCTTGGGTCCTGCATGACATTACAGGCTAAATTAGGAGAGCATTGACTCAAGAAGTAGCAGACCACCAGAGAGAAAACAGGAGCCTTGGAAAAAAATTACAAGTATTGCTCTCTGTGAGGCATTTCTGATCACACAGTATCACCTTTGGCACAGGAGAGCTCCTTTTGAATCTCACCTTTTATTCCTTTGCTTTTGATGGCCAATGGTTTTGCCATCATAGAGTCTGACTAGAATTATTTTAAACTTATTATTGACAGGAGCTGATTGTATTTCTACAGTATGCAATGTAGAGCTGAGATATCTGCACTGGCCATGCAGGAACCAGCTTGTTTGGACTTTCAGGAGCACATCCCTGCTATCCTTTCCAGGAATCAGACTGCAGCAGAGCACAGAGAGCTGTGACTGCCTGCCCAGCACACAGTATTCTGCAACACAGACATACCCCTTGGGTCTGTAATGAATTCTGCTTCAACTCCCCCTCTCCAGTGCATCCCAACCACTGCTGCTGAAGTCATTTCCTTCCCCATCCCTCTGCCCACAGCATCAGAGAGCTTGTCTTGCTCTCTTGGTCTTGCATGCTGAGGGCCTTAGGTGAACTACAAAGTGCTGTTAAGCATTTTGTGGGCTGGGGTGAGCACTGTGATCATCTGTTCACCAACTTCTGGAGCACATCTGCTCCAGATGGCTCTGCTCTGGCTGCCAGCGGCCACAAGGGGTTGGATATCGCAGCCCTAAGGGTCTTCATTGGTTTTCATGTCCGCAAAAGCCCACTCCTGCAATCCTGCACAGCAGCTCCTGCATGCCAGGCTGTCACCTCCATTTGCTCCTCTTTTCCTTCTCTTCCAGGGGCATTTCCCTTTGTGCTCCTGCTCTTATGCCTCATCACACTGTACTTACACTTCTCTCCTTGCACCCTCCCTTCATATACTCCTCTGGGAAAATGATCCTTCACCAGGAATTCCTGCTTCCTTCTCTCTTCCAATCGTTCTCTATGGCTGCATGGCTGCATTTTCTTCTCCATCCCATTCTTACCTGAACCTTTCCTCTCTTTGTGTTTTTCCTCACACTCATTTGTCTTAGAATCACAGAATCCTACAATATACTGAGTTGGAAAGGACCCATCAAGATCATTGAGACCAGCTCCTGGCCCTGCACAGGACACCTCAAGAAACACACCTGTGCCTGAGAGTGCTGTCCAAATGTTTTTTGAACTCAGACAGGTTTGGTGCTGTGACCCCTTCCCTGGGGAGCCTGTTCCAGTGCTCAGCCACCCTCTGTGTGAAAAACCTTTTCCTGATACAAACCCAAACCTCATGTGCCACTCATTCCTGGCTGCTGCCACTGCAGCACCTCTGCCCTTACCAAGGGTCAGACAGAGATGCTACTTGTGGCAAGCAGGAGCTCTCTGCTCAAGGGATGTGCAGCTGCCTGGGCAGCAGTGCCTGCTCCAACAGTATTTCCAAACACTTCTGGACACAGGAGGCAGCGAGGGACAGCCAGATGAAACCATCTTTTAGGCTGGTACATCTTCACCCCCTGCAGGCACAGGCACTAGAGATTCCAGAGCACACCTGCTTCTCCAGCCACCTTTACAGAAGTCCTCCTAAAAAGGCTCCATCTTTAGCAGCATCAAGCAACACAGAATATTTCAGAATAGCCCTTTGCTTTAAAGGACAGCTCTGAGATTTGTGCAGAGGTGATATGATTCTGCTAAGCTGGGCCAGAACATCTTTAAAATGCATTCAATGTAAAATATGTATTGATGTATTTACATTGGATGATGTATTCCTGACATTAAATTTCCATCAAAATGAGGGAAGGGCTCTGCGGTCCCCCGTTAAAACCGTGATCAATACAGCCAGCATGTTCCCTTCTCTTTTGTGGCTATCCTCCAAAAATAAGCAGCCTTGCCTGATGAATCATTTGCTCTTAGCTGAGCGTGAAGCAGCGTTCCTGCTTTGCTGTGACGTCTTTATGTTAAAGATTCTGATCAAGTGCTTTAATCGACATGACCTTTCCGCTCCCAGCTTTTCTTGTGGAGCCAGCAGTGTTTGCTGGCTCCAAACGTTAATTCTGGGGGGGTTTGAAGGACATAATGCAGTGAGACAGCTGAGACACAGTAAATTGTCTAGCAGAGCTAAAAGCTAAAAGGGGAGATTTCTCTGAATAGCTCACGGTGCAGGTTGCAGAGGGAAGCTTTTCACACGTTGCCTTGATTGCTGCCTTTGCACCCTCTATTCCATACAGGAGGATTTGCATTCTTCAAGGCAGTTCTCAGGGCAGGACTTGACAGACGTGCCATGTTTTAAATGTAAGTTCCATCATGCAGTGTTGGAGGGTCTGACTGCTTTAAAATTTTGCTTTGCTGCTGACAACAAAAGGTGAGCTGCCAGCAACAGCAGGAAAGCTCATCCCCACGTCCTTGCCTGCACTCAACAACGCAGCATTTGCAAACTGAGGGTTGAAGCTAATTCTCTTACATGTCAACCAGTCCTGCAGGAAACAAAAGCATTTGCTCTACATCCTACCTACTGAAAAATACATGGCATTTTTCACATCATCTTGTGATGCTGCATGGCAAATCTAGCTCTGATCTCTGCCTGTGAGGACAGAGACATAACCAGAGGCACACATGTAAAACATCTACCAACAGGAGTTACCCTTAGCCTAAAGTGCCTACCTTTTTTTCTCCTCCATTATTCAGCATATACTTACTCTCCTAACACCAAGAGGAGACAGGAAAACTCCTGCATATTATTAAGCCAGTGAGATATTAAGTGGCTTGTCCAAAATGAAATGAGAAATCAGAGACAGAGGACAGAGCTGAAGATGAAGCTGAAGAAGCCAAGGCTTTGAGCCTCTTAATTCTGCTAAAGACAGCATCAAACCTGCTGCTCAGATGATTGAAGATTATTTACAACACAGAGTAAGACATATTGTTGGATGAATTTATTCCAGCATCATGCCCGTAGCATATTCCATTTGTGCATCATGCCGCCATGCAAGGTGGATTTTAAGGATGGATAATCTGGCTTCCTACTGCTGCTCTGTTCTTGCCCAAGTTGATAAGACAGCAGCACATCCCATGCTGCCAGGCCTGGCTAATCCAAATATTTCAAATATTTCATGCAACTGTATTAACTGCAATCTCGTTAATCCACAGATCACTGGAGGATGACTACAGCTTCTATCTTCCACTTCACAACAGTACCTCGGTTGTCACCCAAGGCCTTCCCAACAACATTAGAGAGCTCTGTAGCCTCAGAATGCAAGGCCTTGATTACACAGTGAAAGCAGTGAAACAAACTCCAAAAATATGAAAAGTCAGAAAAATCATGGTTAGTGTCCTATTTCCACTCACAAGGTGTTTACATTTCTTCTCCTCCTCCTCTTGCCACCCTTTCTCTCCTCTGTCCCATGGAAGTGTTTGAAGCTATGTGTTATATATGGAATTGCCGTATTAGAGTAAGGTCTGGCCAGTACAGGATGAACTGCAGGCAGCTTCAGAGGGAGATCTTGGAAAGCTGTTTCTGAAGTATTTGAAAAACATCACATTTGTTCCATATTCTGTTAATTAGATATGGCTAACAAAACATGAAGGTGTATGGTTTCCAATCAATTTCTTCTCCTTTTTTAGCATCTGTGCTACTTAGAATCAGGCTGTTCTTATGATCCTGGTAAACACCCTGCACTGTTGAATGCCCTCATGTCTCATGTGGGTGTGAATACCAAAGATTAACTGTGTATTTGTGAAGGAAAAGAATACTAATTTTAATCTTGTTTTCCTAGAGCGCCTTGTCCTAATGAGACAGCATTAATAAAACTTACCAGCCCATCATTTTCCCCTAGGAATTTTTCATGTCTAATACATTCAGCCTCTAAGGCAAACAGCTTCACCCTTATTAGACCTGTTGCATGTGGAAGTTCTCCCAGGTTCACTATTCTTCTTTCCTATTAGTTCCACCTACGCTCAGCTGTACTAGCAAATAAAACCGGCTTGTTTTTAAAGAATGAAAGACTGCTTGCTCTCTGCCCTTCATCCTGCCTCTCTCCTCTGGGAAAGCAGAAAAACACCCCAGGAACCCTGTTTTATTCTGAAAATATCTTAGATGACACTCCTGATTTAACCTGTGCTTAAAACAAGCACTTACAAGACCATCAGGAAGCTCTTCATGAATCCCCTCCCGCCAGCCCAAGGAAAATGCGATGAGTATGAGAGCTGGATTTCCAAGAGCAGGTGGGTGTCCACCATGGGGTGCAGTGCCTCTGCAAACCGGTCTCTAGAGGCTCTCTTTTATCAGATACAATAAAAAGTCCACTGCAAGCCCTCAGAAGAGAGTCACGTTACACAGCTCCTCTTATCGACGCTAATCTGTTTTTATCTCCCGCAGCCTTTTTTGATGAGCGCGGCTCGGGAGAGGCACAGACCATGATAAGGGTTTTGTGCCCATCTCCCCTGCTGCCACAGCACATTTGCTGCTACAAATACCTAAGCCTGACAACCACTGTGTAAAACACCTCACTGCTTTTTGGGAATGAAGAGCAGATGTGCTTCATGTGTAAGCCTCCAGAACCACACTGATGGGAATTTCACAAGCAAAAGCACAAGCAGAGTCAGGCTGGCTTTGCAATCTGAGGGCAAAATATTTTGTATACAACTGGCACCTAAAGTACTATTAACCTTGGCTTACAGAAGTCAGTGTTGATAAACACTGCAGGAATATCTTCCTATGATTTAAAGAAGAAGTTAGGTAATAATGCAAATACTGATAAGAGGCTGAAACATGACTTTAACAACACATTTTTTATGTTAATAATAATAATTTGCTTTAGTAACATCCACTGCCCTGAAGGGACAGAGAAAGCTAAGGGATTAGTCTTTGAAGACTGATCCTCAGGGCTTAACTATCATATGTCAAGGCCACTTTGTTACTACCCTAGGAATATAAAGGAGTCTTTGCACAAGCTACCTTCATGCCTGGTCAGAGCACATTGAAAGGACTTAACTAAACTTAAAAATCAAGCCTTTAATTTCTTCTCTAAGTCTTAAGTAGGCATCCCAGTTTGTGGCATTCTCCACACAACTCTGCCTACATCCTCCACTGCATATTTTTAATGCATCTTTGAGATTATTTGAACAAGTTTTCTTTGGGTTTTGTGGGTCAGTTCACATATACTGGGTTTACATTTCATTGCTATGCTAACAGAGAGCTGCTTGGTCACAAATTTCCCTGGATGCAGTTTAATTTCCCCCAACATAAACACCTATAGTTTGTCTATTACTGTGTGTCTCTCTCTTTTATACCTTGTATTTAACTGCATTGTGTTTATCTGCAGCTGATAAATGAGCAAAAAGAGATTGTTGGCTTTTATGCCATGAACAAAAGCCATCCAAAAGATACAAAGCCTATGGAAGATTTACAATCTATTGAAAAACAAACAAACAGTAAATCCTACAAAAATAAAGCCAGCTATAATCTAAAACAGTAAAATTGAGAAGAACCCAGAATTTCAATTTCCTATTCTTGACCTCAAAGTAAACAAGGCTACTGGCACAAACCCAGGCTTTTTTGTTGGGTTTAGAATGCACTACCATGTACTGGCTGATTCAACATATCTGTAGGACTGTCTGGGGACTATTGAGAGATTTTCTTCATCAATAGTGTGGATAACAGAAAAAAAATAATAACACCTGTGTATCAATGATTACTATGGGAGACCAAGCTTTTGGACAGAGTTGTTGAGATTCAAGGTTATCACCCTGCTGAAAATATTAAATCTCTCAGTGGACCTTTCCTCCAAACTGCAGCTGAGACCGTATTTCAAAGTTCTACAAAATTCTGATGTAAAGACATTAAACCATTTCACTGTGATAACATTTGAGTCATCTCAGTTCTCTAACGTCAAAACATTATCATAGAACATATCAAATAGAGTGCTAAGATATCACTGGAACAAAATGGGTATGGTAAATTGACATTCTCTACTTTGTTAAAATGATGTTTCTATATTGTCAATAAGAAGGTAGAAAAAGCAAATCATCTTTTCTTTTAAGCAGACACTTTCCTGCAAACCCTTTAATTTTTGACAAAACTTCATTCTCTGAAAGGAAGATTCTTTTGTCAGAAATGTTCTCAGCTGTCACATGCTCTGAAGTACACAAGAATTAAACAAGGAATGTGGTCTCCCCATAGCTGAATGTTTGAGTGACTCTAAATTCCCACATTTCTTACCAATTCCCTTGAGTTAATTTGCACAGCTGTGAGTTACACTGACTGTAAGAGACCTGCTTCCCATTCTTCCAAAGGAAGAATGCAAATCCCTGCTCCAGAAATCCCGCTTGAATAGGGCTTGATAACATCTTTCCAGGAAGGAACTCCTCTTTAAGCAATGGCTTTTAAACTTATGACCTGTTCTATATATTTATTACCCTGTTTAGCAACATGCATGCAAGCTACCAACTGATGCCTCCAAACCCAAACAAGCAAATGCAGCTTGGGGTGGTCCTGTGCATGGTCAGGATGATGATCTTTGTGGATGCCTTGTAATTCAGGATATTCTATGAGTCTGTGAACTCATCACCCACATACAGTCCATGTATTGCCCACAGGGACTGCCCAGGAGGATGTGGAGTGCTCCTGTGTTCCTCAAACAGCCCAAATGTTCTCAAGGCTGGCCCCTAAACCCAAAATACCTTACAGGAACTCCTGAATCCTAGTTAGACACTGAGATTAGTGACTGGAAACCTAAAAAGCTCTGTTGATTTGCTGATCCATAAAGTGCAGTTCTGATGTTTAGCAACACAACAGCACAATGTGCAACACGAGACAGGCAGGAGGATTGCAAGGAAACCTGGCCCTGGTACAGGCAAATACATGGGGCTCAGCTCTCCTGAAAAATATGATGCCAGTTCCAGAGGGAGAGCATGCAAATACCCAGCCCTGAGCAGGAAACCATGTGGGTTCTGTCTGTCCCTGTCAAAGAGCTATGTGGGCTTTTTCTCCTGCAAATAGTTCTGCAGTATCTAAAAAAATAACTTAGCCTCTGTGTTCCTGACATTTGAGTCTTATAAGGAGTATTTCTGAACTGTGGGGAGGAGATCCAGCTGGAGGGGAGGTGAGAATTCAAGTGTTCCTATCTGCAGTCTATAGCCAAGCTCTGAGAATTATGTTCTATTCTGGTTTTTTACCCTCACCTAAATAAACTTACCAACAAGACTAAAGAAAAGAATTTTCATAAGCATCATGAAAATTAATAGCTTGAGACTAAAACAATAGCTTGTTTTATTAGGCCTGGCTGATTTATTAGTTCCACCAAATTGGTAGAATTGGTAAAGCTTTGAGATGTTTTGACAAGAACCCAGAAATCCACATGTTAAAAATGGTAAAAATTAGGCTGGGAACCTCCTTAGTACATGTGTATGGGCTATACTGCCTGAATTTTTTTAGGGCAATTTCCCTTCTGTGACACCTTTTGCTTCCAGAGTCAGCCAGGAAGAAAAGTACAGCATCACAACATGTCTCACACTAGGTCATGTTCTATTTGGGATCAGGACCAGACACGTTTTTCTTCACCACAAAAGCAGATAACTACCATCTTCCTGCTCTCCGTGGTCAAGTAACACACTGATTCCTCAGACATATTCATAAAACACAAATTAAACCCCAGATATATGAGGAGCCTTCAAACACGCCATAGGGGCAATGTGGAGGGGGGTGAAACCCCCCTGAAATGCCTGGTTACAACAAGCATTTGCCAGCTGCAGTGACTGACTGGCAGAGGGGAAGAGGTGTGGGCACAAGCATTGATTTGGAGGAAGGAGATTCTTTGTGGATACCAGGGAAAACTGTAAGAGGGTGCACAGGACTGATGCAAAAGGACATGGCCAGCTTTAGGGGAGACTTCCCCCTCACTTAGCTACAAAGCCTGGCTTTGCCCCCATCATCTTGTCCAGCAACAGCTGCTTTCTGAGGATGGTGCTGCTAGATCAGCCCTGAAACCACAGAAAACATCCTCTTTAAAAACCATTGACAGCCCAAGATGTGATGGTAACAGTATTGTCTGCGTCAGCTTTCGGGATCATTATTGTGAAAGGTTACAGAAGGGATTTGGGTTAATGGAGGTAATCTGTGATTATGTGATGCAACAGATTGCTCTGCCAGTGACTCATTCCTTCTGCCACAATATACTGTGGGCTGCAGCTGCAAATAGTGAGCAGGATGGAGCTGGCTCCCAAGCTAAAACTGTCCCTGTTGTTTGGAGAAAACCCTACAGGAGGGGGTGCCAAGGCATTGCAGGTGTGTGACAGCCTGGCACAGCTTTCCTGAGGGGAGTGGGCTGCAGAAGTGTACTACAGTCACTCATTCATGGGTGTTACTATAGCTACCAGTTGAAGGACTCAACACAGAAAGCAGAACTAAAAA
>VXBC01000215.1:0-21597 GCA_013399945.1 Ploceus nigricollis
GCTAAAACTTAAGGCATCAAGATGGCTGAGGAAGAGCCGACAGGGATTAAATCAAGTGGTTCCAGGAGGATTGGGAGGAGCAAGATAAGAGCAGAGAAGTCGGAAATGCCTAACATTTCTCTGGGAAACAGAGGGATGCTGTGTGCTCTGCACTGGCCCTGCATGAGGCTCAATGCTGCCATGAAGAACCATCACACACAGTGTAATATCTTATGTCTCTTTCTCTTGACCTGACCCATGACTGTGAGCCTTAAAGATAATGAGATCTGAGATAAAGAGGCCTTTTGGTTCATATCTGTCTCTTCTCATCGCACAGAGTCCTGCTCAAAAGGTCACAACACAGATAACAGCTTCTGCAGGAAGACCTGAACTGCTCATTTGGGCTCCTCTTATTTCTCATCCCGCTGACATCTTCATCAATCCATAATGTCCTCTGCACATAATGCCCTCCTTAAATCAGCATATTCAAATAAGAATTGTTTTTTCTTTGTCTAAAGATGCTGTATTTTGATTTAATCAGATTTCAGTTCAAATTCATGTTCACTCTATTTTTGGTTTTGGATTTTCTTTTTACATGACCAGTGTCTGGGTCACCAGTCTGTTGCACAAAATCATGCTGTCAAACAGGAGAGGATGGAAAAATTAGTCCAGTAAAAATGTCCAGAATAATTTTTTGCAGTGAAAAATAATCAGGGAAAAAACATATCTTAAACCATCTAAATTTTAAGTGTTTTTCTATCAGCATTGAAGTGAATTCAATTAATTACAGGAATGATTTCACTTGACTGAGGTGTGTTGGGAAAGTTTTGGTTATGGAAGCACCTTGATCCACCTGAGGAAGACGAATGCCTGGAACAGAGGGGTGCTGAAAACAAACCAAACTGCCAAACCAAGCAATTCTTTGCCAGCCTTTCCAAGCTGGGAGCCCCGTGGAACTGTCACACACTTTGGCCCATCACCTGTGTGATGCCACCAGGGCCCAGTTCCCAGCCACAGAGCTGAGGGTGTTCCCATTGATTTTGTCACATGGCTGTGAGGTGACAGCTGAGGAATTGCAGGGATAAACTCCCTCAGCTCCGTGTGTCTCTCTCTTGCAAGTAGCCTTCTTAATCTTCTCCCTTTTTATCACCCCACTCAATTTCTCTCGAGAGCACAGGTGTCTGCCTTGTCCTTTAATGATGTGTCCAAATGGGGAAATCAATGGCATTAAATATTCATGGAATGGGATGTAAATAAGCAGCTATAAACTTACCTATGGAGCTTTTAAAGGGCTTTTCAGCCAAAGATGCACCATAGGAAGTGGGATTTTTTTATATGGAAGCTTATTCTTCCAATTTACAGAGCACTTTGGAAAACCTTATTGCTTTCCTCAGTATTTCAGGAATGTATTTAATTGCAGTTTGCTTGCAGAGAAGAAAAGCAAAGAACAAACCGGGGAAAAAAAATCACATTTAAGGAAGTTGAATTAAAATTCTCCTTTTATAGAATCTTATAGAATAGCTTAGGTTGGAAGGACCTTAAAGCTCCTTCAGTCCCACCCCTGCCATGGGCAGGGACAACTTCCACTGTCCCATGTTGCTCCAAGCCCTGTCCAGCCTGGCCTCAGACACTGCCAGGGATCCAGGGGCAGCCACAGCTTCTCTGGGCACCCTTTGCCAGGGCTTCCCCATCCTTACAGGAAGGAATTTCTTCCCAAAATCCCACCTAACCCTGCCCTCCTTCAGCTTAAAGCTGTTTCCCCTTGTCCTGTCACACTCGATTATATTTTGTTAGAACAGTTGGAACCAAACTTTAAAACAAAACTAGACTCAAAGATAACAAATTAATAGTCCAAGTAATTGGCAATATTATCATATTTTGCCAGGTCTTGCCTTGCTGCTGGCAAAAAAATTCCAAGCAGAGGCACCTGGTGATGAAAGGGACCCATGTCACATTCTATTTGTGGTTTATGTGGTTTTGCTATTTTAAACACACGCATTTAATTGCTTCAAACAGTGGGACTCTAACATTATTCTGGTGCCTACTGAACAGTTAAATTGATCAGAGCACTGAGAATTTGTATATGTTTTTAAATCAACCTCCTGGCAAATTTCCTTTGCCTTAATGCTTCCCCATTACCCTTAATTAAATCCTTTTCTTATCCATTGCCTCCCAAATTACATCACTAACCCCTCTCCTTCTCATGTTGGTAGTGCCTCCAAAATTTACAAAAATTAATGGCTCCTCAAGCTTTTAACCACTTTGGGCAAAATTCAGCACACATAATTTCATAGGGAACAGATGGAGCTGCACCAGGAATGAGTTTGGCTCTAACAGGAATTACTGAGCAACCTGAGGACTAAACTGATTCTGCATTCTGGTTTTGCAAATCTGATTTCTCCAGCAGTGCTGAGGAAGATAAAACAGCAAATCCCAAATGCTGAAGATGTTGTGGTGTCTGAGGCAGAGCCTGCCCTCAGCTCACACCCACAGCTCCCAGGAACAAGGATAGGAAGTCTGCCATGGACCTGGAATAGTCACAAACCTCTCTGTGTTGGGTGGTTGAAGCATCTATTTATCTAAATATATTTGAAGCTCTTCCCCTACAGATGTTTTTACTACCTGAGATGTGTGTTGGAATTGAATTGCTACTGCCTTATTTTAGTTTTATTCTTTTGTAATGACATTAAAAGCAACACTTACTCCACATAAACCCAGAAAAAAAATATGGTGAATCAGACCAGATTCACTTCTGGTTAATTGTGCTCTTTAAAATGTGGGAAGAATTTGAGTGTGAATGAAGCAAACTGCAAAAATTAGGCTTCCCCTAAAAAATTACATTTTCTCTCATTTTGTTTTCCTTTTTTTTTTTTTCCCCTCCATAGCATTTTGAAAAATATTGGCTTGGAAACATAAAACCAATCTTACTGAAAGCTTTACTTGGACACTGAAATACGTGTAGAACACAATAGTTGGGAAAGCAAAATGCCCAGGAAGCAACACGCCCAATTAATTTTGAAACATTTCAAGCAATCAATTAAAAACCTTTTAAGGCAACACCTTTGAATGCAGCAGAGCACTTCAAACAGCAAAATTGCCTGTAGATAGATTTTTCTGAAGCGGAAACCTGGAAATGTTCTTGCTAAACTACAAATTGCCTGAGGTTCTGGTAACCCAGAATGACACTGGGAATAGGAGGGACTCTGTGACACGGTCCAAGAGCAGGGCAGGAAGTGTGACAGCAGGATTTGGGGGCACTTGGGCACAACACCCTCCAGAAGGCTATCAGGAAAACCAGCCTCCTTGCTGGAATTAAATTACATGAAGAACATTGTAAAAGTGTTGTCTTCATCGGTTCTTAAATATAATGAAGTGTTTTGAGGGTCCAAAATGCTGTTGTTTTAGGAAATTCTATGTTTTCCACTTTGGAATTTGCTGTTATTTGAAAAATTATTCCTTGGGAGGATTCCAGCTTCACTGTGTCACACACAAAAACCCATCATTGAAGCAAATGGCTTGCTGGGATTGATTTATAGATACTATATAATATAACATAATGACACGTAACAAAATTTCATTACACAGCGAGGTTAATTTGAATTATGATTTGTTCTCCCTGCCAGGCAAAGGGAGATGCTGGTGTTCAGTAACTGCTGCAGTATGTTACCCCAGATTTCAATGGACTGCAGCATCCTGAAAAAGCAGCAATTGACTCTCCTGAAGAGAGAAAGCCTAAGTGATCTCCAAGGTTTTATGGGCATGGGTTGTTGAAAGGTAATTGCTGCAGTATAAGCTGGCAATCTGCTACTTCAGAGCAGTTAAAGAGGCAGCAGAGCATAGAGGGAATTGAAGCAGTTCCTGCATTGAAGGTACACCCCTGGATCCCTGGCAGTGTCCAAGGCCAGCTTGGATGGGGCTTGGAGAAACCTGGGATAGTGGAAGGTGTCCCTGCCCATGGCAGGGGTGGCACTGGATGGGCTTTAAGGTCCCTTCCAACCCAAACCATTCCAGGCTGGTGATTCTAAGAACAGTGGAGTGGAACAGGGATCACGTTTGGTATTTGGTGACTTATTTCACTGTGGGGAAAGAAAGTGGTTGCAAGATAAGAGCCCCAGTGCAGGAGGACAAAATCTCATGGGAGACCCTAGTGGCTTCCTGTGCACAAGACCCTGTGTCCCTCCAAGGACAAGAGTACCCTGCTGTCCTGTTGGGAGTTAAATCATGGAATCATGGAATACCAGCCTGGAAAGAATGTCAAGGGTCATCTGGTCCAGCTGCTCTTGGTCTGGACAGGACAGCCTAGCACTCCAGCCAGACAAAATTTAAAGTGTTCAGTGTTGGAGAATCCACTGCTTCCATGGGGAGATCATTCCAATGGCTGACTGTTCTCACTGTGAAACATTTCCCTTTGGAATCAAGTCAGAATATCCCCAGCAGGAACTTGTACCTATTTCATCTTTTCCATGGGGCCTCTTGTGAAAAGGGAGTCTCCCTCCAGCATTTTTATACTCTGATTGAATTATTTGTCAGCTTTTTCATTCCTGCAGTATCTGTGACTTAGCAGATTCTGGGGTAAAGTATTTTAATGAAAATACACAACCATGAGCAATTGGGATGGATCTGATTCCTAAAGAAATAGATTTTGAGTAGAACATAGAAAAAGGCATGAGATCTGATTTGGAAAAGTAATTAAATAGGCCTTTGGAGAAAGGAAGAAAAGAGGGAAGAGGAGGGGGAAGGGGAAGGGGAAAGGGAATAAAAAAAACCCAAAAGCCAGCAGGTCCTATTGAAATGGGAAGGTTTTTTTGGATTCCTCTAAATAAAATCAAAACAGTTATTTTCACTCTTTACAGGCAAATGATATTGCAGAAAGGAACACTTCAGCAGCAAAACTATCTGGAAATCAAAATGGATTCCAATTTTTTAAAAATCTACAGTTAATTCTGAATTGATCACTTGCTTGGGAGGTTTCCCAGCTCTGTGAAATCCCCTCAAAGGTAGATTGAGAGTCCTTGTGTTCCTATATTTCCATTATCCTTTGACAAACACATCTTTTACCAATGTCAGAAGATCTCTAAGAGGAGATGTCCAGCCTCATAGAGGAATCATTTCGCAGGTCTGATATGACAGGACAGCCCACATGTCTTTTGTCTTTTTGAATTATCCAACTCAAGACTTCAAAACCCCACAGAAACGGGTTCAGATAGGGTTAAAATGGCAAAAGCAGCAGGGATGAGGAGAGGAGGGTTTCCCAAGAGAGCAGGGAGGCTGGAACGGACATCCCCATGAATTTCTTTCTCCTTCTAGAACCTCTGCTGTTCCGGATTTGCAGGTCTTTCTTCACAGAAATTCCAGTTCAAATGTGAAAGCCAAGGAGGAATGACTTCAGTCAGGTGCCAAGAGAACAGCAAAACAAATTCTCAAAACCTGGGGAAGTGGGAAGTAAAAATGGCAGTGAGAGGTCGGGTGCAAAGATATCCTAGTTCTTGCTGGGACTGGATTAAAACCTGGGAATAACTAAGAGATGTGTAAAAGACTGAATCTCATTCACATGGAATGCTGAACCACTGGCAGCTGGGGAACAGTGAGAGGGTCTTTGCCACCTGCACAGATTATTTCAAGAAATTACAAATCAGTTTCTGTGCTGTTTAAAACTAGATGTAAGGAATATCTGCTTGCTGGAACTCAGACTCCCATGATCACAAAATTGGTGTTACCACCAGATGCAGATCCTGAGAACCTTTACAGGAAAGCAATAAAAGTGACAAGAAGAGCTGTGAGAGCTGAAAACAAAATTGAACTCTTATCTTCTTTGATATTCCATTTTCCCTGCAACAGTTTACAAAATAATCTCAACTTTACATTTCTTTGTCACTTGCATTTAAAGATATGGCACGGTGAGGTGAAACCCCTGCCTGCATTAAAGGAGACTTTTCTGAAAGCACTGCAAGACATCACAGGGGGAGGTGAAATCCAAGACAAAAAGTGAGGGCTGAAAAACAACCTCAGCCACTGGCAAGTTTTGTGGGGTTGGGTTTTTTCCTTCTTAAGAAAATACCAATCTTTCTAAATATGAAATATATGAGGACTTGGTGCCCTTACCAAATGAATGAATGTGAGAGAGAGAAATGGAAAGCAGGCCTAGGGGAAAGTATGATCCCTGGTTGTTAATGGATCCACAGAATGCAGTGCCAGGATAATCAGAGGGAGTCTGTTGGAGAAGAGGGATGTGTGGCACACCAATTACCGACAGCAGGGAAAATTGAAAGGAATTACATTCAGGGGACTGTGAAATGTGAAAGTCAAGGAAATAAATTAGATGTTGCATGACCTCTAGTGTAATATGTGGAGAACTAATACATTTAACCTAGTTGTAATCATATCATAGCCAGACTGCATTAGGAACTTTTCCATTTACATTTTCCTTTCTATGGCTCCACACTCAACTTTTGGAAATGGGGAATAGCACAGCAACACAGAGAGGTGGTTCTGGAAAGGGAAAAAACCAGCCAAGCTCAGAAATTACTAATGGTGCACTACTCCAATCTGATAACTTTAAATATCAGGGTCACCAGAAGTTTCCTCAAAGAAATAAAAGAAGACAATATATCAGCTGCAAACTCTGGTCTGTCATAATAGGCTAAAATACCTACAGAATAAAAATGATCTCTGTGGAAGTTGCTTTGCTAGGATCAGTACAGGGGGAGGAGTAGCTTAAATTGCTTGAAGATGTGATTGGGGAACCTGAAGTGTAATGACTTTTCTTTCAGGAAAGCATGGATTTGAGCTGTCATCTGTCTTTAAGAAGGCTGTAAAAATGGTAAAAAAGTCTCACTAGAGGAAGAAAAAGACTTTGGGAATCGTCTGTTGATGTGATCATACAGGAGTTCTGAAAGTCTCAAAGTCTGCCTAGTTCCTGATTTGAGTATTTCAGGGCAGTTTATGTCCATAACTTTTTGTCCTAAGCATTGCAGCTCAGAAAACTCTGTCCTTCTCTTTGCAAAAGCCTTTTCTCATGTCCTGTCTTCAGTAAAAACAACTGCCATTCTTTCTTTATTTTCTCCTCATGATTTCTGCAAATCATTGTGCCTGTGCCCCACTTGATCCCTGTTCCTAAAATGATTAATGTGCCGATAAAATTACTTTTAGTAGATATGAAATTTCTTGTTTCCATCATGAGTTCAGTTTGAGCAGAACTGGGATTAATCATCTTGTCAGAAAAAAACCCAAACAACAAAATACCCCATCCTACAAAGACGAATCTGTCAAGGTACCTGTTGGAGGTCATTTATACATTTTGGGGAAGGAGAAGATTTAATAGAAGAAATCCTGTCCTTTGGTGCTGTTACAATGCACAAAATGTGTCTTTAGTGCCCAGGGATCTCCATTAAAAACAGAAACAGGATTTTCTCCCCCTGGACACCTAGAAGGTGGGTGGGACAAGCCAAATGTCTCAGAACTTACTTGTGTGTCACTATGTAGCTCACTTACAGATTTGCTGCAATCACTAAAGGTTTTGCTCTGTTACTGGTAGTTGTTAATTGTTATGGATATGTCTGGCTCAAAAAAGAAATCTTGAGGCTGTGTTCCTTTCAGAAGGGCTGGCACAAGTAACTGCTATGAACCTTAGTCCTGATTAAATAAAGCTCCAGCACTGCTAAACTAGACCCCACTTAAAGGCTTCCTTGGCCCCAAATGATTTCTGAGCTGCCTGGGTACAGTGGCCTCTTGTATTTAACTAAACTTTGCCATATCCTTCTTAAAACAGGTGGAAAACCCAGTGTTTCCTGTCTTCACAATTACAAAGAACCCCAGAATCCCAGAAGTGCTTGGGTTAGAAGGGATTTTGGGGATCATCCAGTGCCACCCCTGCCATGGGCAGGGACCCCTCCCACTAGCCCAGGCTGCTCCAAGCCCTGTCCAGCCTGGCCTTGGACAATGCCAGGGATCCAGGGGCAGCCACAGCTTCTCTGGGCACCCTGTGCCAGGGCCTCCCACCCTCACAGGGAACAATTCCTTCCCAATATCCCAGCTAACCCTGCAGTGGGAAGCCATTCCCTGTGTCCTGTCCCTCCATCTCTTGTAAATATTCTCTCTCCGTGTTCCCTGTCAGCTCCTTCAGGTGCTGGAAGTCCACACTTAGGTCACCCAGAACCTTCTCTTCTCCAGGCAGTTCTTGCATCAGAGCAATATCTGATTGGAATATTAGGAACAACAGGAAATATAGCCTTACTAAGCACTTCCTACATACTTTTGAAATAAATTCTGTCTAAAATGTACCACAAGCTACACACAGTATTCAAAGGATTTCCCATTACTTTTGTCTGAAAGTCTTCTTCTATTTGGATGAGTCCTGAATACCAAATTAATCCATCTTTGCCAGCTGTGTCTCCACAGATAAGACAGTCATTTTGGTCTTTAATTTGGAACTTATGCAGGTTGCCCATTTCTGTCCCTTTCCCTGGATCATGCTGCTTTTTTCCAAACTACAAATCAACTTTCACAATTGAAAACCAGACCAGTTTGCTCAGAAAATCGATCTGTTCTATGATCTCTCAAAGTGCAGTTTTCACACCAAACCATTCTCCTCTCACACATCTCCAGGTTCTCATGTCCTGGGTTTGACAATGGGGTGTGCCAGTGTTCTTCCCAAATCAAAGAACCCCAGAGTCTCAGGATGGGTCAGGCTGGAAGGGCCACAGTGGCTCATGTGGTGCCACCTCCCTGCTCCAGCAGGGCCATCCAGAGCCCAGGGCACAGGAGAGTGTCCAGAGGGCTCTGGAACATCCCCAGGGAGGAGACCCCAGAGCCTGTCTGGGCTCTGCTCAGGGCTGGCACTGCCCAGGGCAGGAGTTCTGCCTCCTGGGCAGGGAATTGCTGGGCTCAGGCCCTGCCCGGGGCTCTGGGGCCATCGCTGGGCCTGGAGCAGAGCCTGGNCCTCTAAGAGGGGAACGGGGCACAAACTTTTCATGAAGATTTGCTATCAGAGACTGAAAGAGCTGCAGAGAGAGAAAAACATCTCTTATCTCTGTTCTCCCTGTGGAATGTGAAATGGAGATTGTTTATCTTCAGTGACCAATCAAGTCCAGCTGTGTCTGGACTCTGAGAAGGTCACAAGACTAAGTTTAGTTAGTCTAAGATAGGTAAGTCAGAAGTAAGTATGTAGTATAGCCTCTCTTCAATTATTATTAATGTATTTTAGTATAGATTTAATAAAGTATATTCAGCACCTCAAAAGCCTTCTGATATCCTTGGACATCCTTCACATCTCATCTCGTCTCATCTCCCGGGGTGCACCTGCTTATACAATAGCAGGGTCACTCCCTGACCTGCTGGGAATGCTGTCCCTGATGCATCTCGGGATGCCACTGTCCCCAGCACACATTGTCCCCAAGCTGAGGGACAGCTCATTGTCCTCCAGTATCCCCAGGCCCCCATGGTGCAGATTGCCATCCCTTGCTGACGAAAAGGACATGGGACAGCCACATTATTCCCTTGCCCCAGACATGCCATCAGCTGTGCTCTGTCCTGCCCAGCACTCTGGGTCCTTCTCAACATCCCGGGCAGAAGCACAGGAGTCATGAATTGTAAAAACATGGGAAAATCCGTATGACATGCTAAGACTTTCTCACTGAAATGATAGAAAATGGTATAACACCCATTCTCAGATTTAATTATTTTTATATTTTTATGTTCCTGCCATATACTGAGGGAACTTTGTTTCCTCTATGTACCATTTTTTAAAAACTTATCTTGGTTTGCTGGTAAAACACAATTTAACAACAGAAAAATTGGGAAATTAATGTGTCTGTGCTTTTGTGTGACTGCCAACTCCATTTGGAGAAATTGGCCCCGCTCTAATCTTGAATAGTGATGTACAAACTTCACCCACTCAACTGCTAAATCCTTTTCTTCAGCTTTCAATAGACCTATGGATTCAAAAATAAGATTTTCCTTAGGAAGATGATAACAATGTCTCCAATAAGGCAGAGGCGGTGTCACAGGAAGGTAAATCCACCAGAGAAAATGTGACAAATGGGCATAAAAAGAATGAACAGAAAGAGGGCAAGTAAAAGAACAAAATTCCATTGGAAAAAGGCTGAAATGTAAAATATGGCCAGGATATGGAGAAAGCTAAGGTACAATTTGTGACAAGCAGAGTGGGATGGAGGGCAGCCTCAGCAGCTTTAGGGATGACACGGGGCTGGGTGGTGGGGTCACACCACCAGTGGAGGGGAGGGATGGGGCATCCAGAGGGACCTGGACAGGCTGGGGAGGTGGGACTGTCTGGACCTTCTGAAGTGCAACAGGGCCAAGTGCTGGTCCTGCACCTGGGCTGTGGCAATGAGCACATGAGCACAGCCTGGGACGAGAGGGCATTGAGAAGGAGAAGGACTTGGAGGTTGTCATGGATGGAAAGCTGGACATGAGCCAGAACCATGCACTTGGGGCCAAAAAGTCAACAGTGCCCTGGGCTGAGCCCCCAGCATGGGCAGCAGGAAAGGGATTTGGATTCTGCCCCTGTGCCCCTGTGCTCAGGTGAGACCCCACCTGCAGAGCTGCCCCAGCACAGGAGGGACCTGGAGCTGCTGGAGAGAGTCCAGGGGCATGGAGCAGCTCTGCTGGGAGGAAAAGATGGGAGAGTTGGGATTGTTTAGTTTTGGGGAAAGAGGAGGCTCCAGGGGAGACCTTAAAGCAGCCAACCAGTGCCTAAAGGGGCCACAGGAGAGCTGGAGAGGGACTATTTACAAGGGATGNTTGGGATTGTTTAGTTTTGGGGAAAGAGGAGGCTCCAGGGAGACCTTAAAGCAGCCAACCAGTGCCTAAAGGGGCCACAGGAGAGCTGGAGAGGGACTATTTACAAGGGATGGAGGGACAGGACACAGGGAATGGCTTCCCACTGCCAGAGGGCAGGGTTAGATGGGATATTGGGAAGGAATCCCTCCCTGTGAGGGTGGTGAGGCCCTGGCACAGGGTGCCCAGAGAGGCTGTGGCTGCTCCTGGATCCCTGGGAGTGTCCAAGGCTGGGTTGGATGGGGCTTGGAGCAGCCTGGGCTAGTGGAAGGTGTCACTGGATGGCCATTAAGGTCCCTTCCAACCCAAACCATTATATAATTCTATGAATCTGTTAATCTGTGACACCAGGCTTCTGTGGAAAGAGTAGCATAAAACTTGAATTTTAAGATACAGCTGCTGACTTTTCTCTTCTGCAGAAGCCAAGACTTGAGGCATTCTGTGACATCCAGGTCATTCCTGGATACAATACTATCTTCACAAGTAAACTTGCTTATTAAAATATTTACATTGTTATTGTCCACATTATCATTCTAGAAAAGCAGTTTCTAATTAGTGCTGTGCAGTTTGGGGAATCTGCTTTTTAATATGTTTAAACAGAATAACCAGTAACTGGGGTTTTTTTCAACGCCTGCAAAAGGAAGGGTATGTTTAGAAGTTGTCTCCATGATCCTCAAAATGTTTTTTGTAAACATCCCATGCTGCATGAGGAGTGTTGTAGGGACTGTAGAAGGAGGGACTGGAAGAGCAATAGCTTTGTGAGGGAATGATAATTAATCTAACCAGGCACTTGGTGTCCTGAGGTGAAACAAACTCCCCTAATTAATCAGTGTGACATCCAGAGGTCACCGCCAGCTCTCCAGACATCTTTGCATCTCTGGATATGAAGGTGAGGAGACACATGATGAAATTGGATCTCGTGGCTTCCTCCTCGTTGCTGACCTTTGCTGGAACTTCCTCTTAGGAGGCTGCTAGCTGCTGTTCCAGGGATTTGGGGCTGGAGAACACACAGGTGCTCTCTGTGTTGGCTGTAAACTCTATTTCCTGCCAGAGGCAGGCACTGCTCTCAGCAGATCAGCACCTTATCAGCACAGCCTTCAGGGAGGAATGGAGCTCAGAGTCTGAGCAATAACAGGGAAGCAGCCCAGAGGAGGTGTCAAAGCCTGAGACATGTTTGCATGGACATTTGGAACTCTTATCCCCTTCCTGCACAAACCCAAACAATGCACAAAAACCTTCCTCTCTCTCCTACAACTCCTCTGCTGGGTCCTCCATGCCAGCCTCCCCATCCTGTCAGCAGTTGGGAGCCAACCAGTGGGACAGCCATTCACCAGTGTCAGCCAGCTGGCCTGCCCTGACTCCTTCCCCACCCTTCTAATGCTCTTCACCCTTCCTGGAGCCCTAAAAACCCAAATACTCAGCTTCTAAAAATACTCTGGTAGTTTATGAAAAACACTGGTCTTGTAAACCAAAGAGTGAGGACTACAAGTCTTCTGGAATTCCACAGAACATCTCAGGAAAAAGGACTTAAAGCTCCATCTCCAACTCCCCACGCTGGTATTTTTACACTGATAACCCCCCCACAGCTCCAGAACAACAAGTGGAGTTTGTAACAGCCTCAAACCCCAACCAAGAAATTCCTTGTAACACAAATGGGGGAAAAAAAAAAAAGAAAGAAAAAAGGAAAAGGGAATAATGGCTGGGACATGCCTAATTTCCTCCACATTAAGCTGCAGGGTGTTAAACAGCTTTATTTCCAAAGGCATATAAAAGGTAAGGAAAGGACTGGACCCAGGGAGCAGGAAAGAGCGAAAACATTCTGCAGAGAGCCCCGAGGGTTTAGGATCTTCAATTAGGTGAGGATGGCATTCTGAGTTTAAAGAAAGGATGTGGAAAACCCTCAAGTGAAAGAGCTCCCAGGCAGACACTTTTTCCTGGAGAACTCCCTTCCCACAGATGTTGGGGTATGTGAAACAGCTCTAAGGGAGCTAATGGAATATTTGGGAAGCTACTTCTTCCATCAGTGTATGGGCATCCTAGAGATCCTTATTTAGCTCTTCTTCTCCCTCCAGGAGGCTGAATATTGGTGAGCAGTAATTATAGGGATTTTTTTTAATCATATGAGTGACAATAACCATAACAAATTCACAAAAAGTTTCTTTGTTTATTATTGTGCTGCCATAGCTACAGCCAATGTGGTGTAATAACAGATTTCTGTGACTTCCATATGGCCATTTTAATCTTTGATTTGATATTCTGTGGTAACCACAAAAAGAAACTTCTGGAAGAGATTTTATTTTACTCCCTCAGTACTGCCCCTGATGAAATGCAGTAGGACTGCATACAGCTAAAATGTCAGCATGAACTTGGACTGCTTTATTAAACATTTGACTTTCTGAAGTTCTATTACGCAATCAATTTTCTATAAACCAGATAGAGATGTTTTCCAGTCTGTATAAAAGAGTTATGATCTTTACAGTCCTCTTTAGTTACGATTGTCTTCTGAATATTCCAGGACTTCTCATTTGCTGTTTTACCCAGCTTGTTTGGCTTGTGGGAGGGCTTTCACTAATGAGAAGGGTCTGGAGAGGCCATATAAGGAACAGCTGAGGACACTTGGCTTGTTCAGCTGGAGAAGAGGGGTCTGAGCTCAGACCTCACCTTGGGCTGCGGCTCCTCCTGAGGAGCTGCTCCGATCTCTGTTCTGTGCGACCAGCAACAGGACACAGGTGAGGTTTAGGTTGGATATCAGGAAAAAGTTCTTTCCCCAGGAGGGTGCTCCGGCCCTGCCCAGGCTCCCCAGGGAATGGGCACAGCCCCAAAGCTGCCAGAGCTCCAGGAGCGTTTGGACAACGCTCCCAGGGGTGCACAGGGTGGGATTGTTGGGGTGTCTGGGCAGGGCCAGGGGCTGGACTGGATGATCCCTGTGGGTCCCTTCCAGCTCAGGATATTCTATGTTTCTGATTCTGTAAAACACACAAACTGAAAGCCAGGAAATTCCACTTGAACAGAGAAGTTCCCCACTCTGAAGATGATCAAATCCTGGAACTGGTTGGCCAGAGGGATTATGGAGTCTCCATCCTTAGAAATACCCAACCAGCCAACTTGCTATCTCTGGCTCTGAGCAGGACAATCACACAGGGTGACCTTCAGAGGTAGCTGAGCAACTGTGGTTGGAAAACATTTTGTTAGAGATGTCAGATCTCAAAGTATGTCAGTTCTGGATGTTTCTTCCATGAAATCCCATGGTCCACATACATCCCACATAACTTCAGGCAATTCAGTTAAAAACCTGGATGTTCCTACAGTTCTGACTGAAGAAGAAGCACTTGAAGAAGAAATCTGAAATCTCCTTTAGCACTTCAAAGCAAGGGCAGGTACATCAAAATCAGCAACATTATGTAACAATTTTGGAAGAGCAGTTGCTTTTTAAAGAATGCCTAGAGCAGTTACACAAGAGACTGAGTTTTTGATCTCCTATTCCCAGTTTGAAGCAAGGCAGATCAATCTCCTCTCTTTACATTTCCACCTCTGGAAATCCTTTCCTGTAAAGGGTGTAGAGCTGTGTCTTTAATGGGTACAGGAGTGCCATCAAGGCATCATCACAGGCAATACTGATCCCTTCCAAAAACTTCTCTGCATTTCAAATTGTGTCACTTACTTGATAATCTTTATAAAAATATTCTGGTCATGTCAAAAACAGAATTCCTGGCTCGTTCAAGTCCATGTGCAAGTTTTGATATGCTTAAGTCATGTAAGGGTAATTGTTGGCTTATGCCAACTTGTCTTGACAAAAGCTTAAAATGCAGCTTTCTGAAATATTTTTTCATAAAGTCTTTAAGGAAAGTTTTAGGACTGACAGAGGAGATATATCTCAACTCTTTTAAGCCATTGGGTTACCACCAGGCTTTATATAAGACAGGTGTGAGTGATAAAATTAGGCAATTACTGAAAAATAATGAGTGATTCAAAGAGGACTTCTCTGGGTTATAGCCCCCAGCTGCTGGTGCACATTCTGGAAAATAACTATCTCAATTATCAACTTGGCACCAAGAGTGATGTTTGTGAGTCACAATTAAAGCCAGTTCTTTGAACTGGCCTTGCTGTGCTTTATGACCAGGAACCTGCAGGTGAACACCAAGCTTCACTTTTAAGACCTGCTCCATAATTTAAGCCAGAGGAACATCTAACATTCACTTTTGTGCATTTAGCAAAGACCTGGCTGCCTTGTTCCAGGAAAAATGCAGAAAAAGAGAGAAACTTTCAATTTAAAGGGGATATTTTTAGAGATGCCTCATTCTGTCATATTTTTCATGATACTTTATTACTGCATTAACAACTTAAAAAGTCTTTTGAGCTACTTCACTCTATTTGTCTAATTACCTGCCTTTCTTTTCTGGAACTAGTACTATAAAACACACTCCGAGCACTGGAATGAAGTCATTAATCAAATTGCAAATTTAACTGTCACAGGGAGCAACAAAAATTGGCAGGAGTAGATGGTGGGTGGTAGGAAAGTGTTTCTGGCAAAGCACGACTTGACTTGTGATGTTTTGCAAACAAAGCACTGCTTCCTGCAAATTATTCCTCATCTCAGGTGTCTGGGTAGGAACAGAGCTCTGCAAAAGTGGAGGTACAAAGTCTAAGAGCTTTTTGGACTTAGGACATGGTTAATTTTGGATGTACTGGGACCAAAATGTAAAAGCAGGTGATTCCTGAGCCACAGAGTCACCTTGACCTTCCCTGGGCATTGAGCAGATCATGTCCTGCCCCTCATGGAATGAGACAATGAAGCAGGGCTTTACTGAGATACATTAGCAGAGGGGTTTTTTTCTGTCCATCTATATATTTTTATACACTTTTTATTAATTTAAATATCTTTGTCGTGTTTGTCCTTTTGCTAAATTTGAGTAAAAATGGCCAGTAAGGTTAAGAGTTTTAGGGAAATGGCAAGCAAACACATGTAAGCGTAAGCATTCCATTTTTTTGGAAAATCAGGTTGAAAATGACAAATTTGTTCTCCTATTTTGTACAGAATCTACCACCACAAATATTACTCATTTTTGGTGTCTTCTCAGTTCTGAGACATTCTCATTCTTCCACCCTTGTTGTCTGCAACATCTCCTTCTACATCTAAACCCTGTGAACTGGAAGTCTGCATATAGCATGTCTGGTGACAACCTACCAGTAAGAAGAAAGAAATATTTTTTTTTTAATAATACCAAGGAAATTAATCCTTAATATTCAGTGACTTTCCAGTCCACTTTTGACTATCTTAGCTATCCACTCAGATAAAACATGCCCTGCAATTTAAAAGGAAATCTATTCCAAGGGAGTTTCATTAATACACACCCTTCTCAGTTAATACAGTGCTTTGAAAGCAATATATTGAGCAATATCTGACTGATTCGGTGCTGGAGTGTTAATCCTTTGGGAATGGCATGTTAATAGTCTTGTTTGGATTGAACATCATTCATCCAGAGCATGACATTCACAATTCATTGCAGATATCTGATATCAGCAATTAATGGGGATGAATTGCTTAAAGCAAGCCCTGGGTGTATCATAGATCATTTTCCATCTCCGCAGGCAATGGAAGCAGTATGATACCAAGTCTGACTCCTCTAATACTTAACCTAGTTTAGGTTTAACTGAATTTAGCCAAATTTGCAGAAGATAATGGTCTAGAAGAAATCTGGATTCACTCTACTACAACTCAGAAAGCAGGCTAGTGGAAGTTCCAAGTTTTGCTTTTTGTTTTGATCAACAAAACAAAAATTGGTAAAGAGAGATATTTCCCAAAACAAGCCCTGGGTCTCCAACTAGTCTGAACCACTGAGAAGCTGGGCTGCCTGAAGGAGGGAGAGAGGGGAAGAATGCATGAAAAAGAAAGAGACCTTTCAACTTGGAAAGAATCCCTCCAAAACATCCACATTTATTGTCCAAAAGATTGACTAGCAGGCTGTTCCTTAGTAGAGTCGTAACATTTTTATGCACCAGCGTTATGAAAGATTCAAGTTACATATCCTGTCATCTTTGCTTGGTGGCTTTGATGCTGGCATGCTTTAAAGTCAAATCAAAAGCATCAGAGGGGCAGTCAAAGGCCTGTTGTCTGTGTAAAGTCCTGTTTCCCAGCTGAAACAGCTCTGGGAGAGGCCTGGCGTGATCCTCGCTTTGAAGGGAGGGAAGCAGGAGTTCAGTTCTGAAGGGATCTCGAGTGCTGCTGTCCCCAGCACAGCAGGGTCCTTCTGGTGTTCAGGGGCTGACCTCAACCACATCGTTTGAGCGAGCTGGGAAGTGGTGCCAGGTAATTCAAGGATGGTGGGATGATAGGGAAAGCACAGATCAAAGGGGGATTCACACAGGGACTGGTGGTGAGAAAAAGGTGGAAAGAGACCTGCAAAAGGGGATGGCTAAAGAGGTAGGATGAAGTAGCTCCTGGTCTTGTTTATGTCACAGAGCAGTAGGACTTCATTATGTTTTAGAGCTGGGAGCCAGACTTCAGTTTTGCATAAGAAGGATGTGGATATTTTGGACCAGTTCCACAGGAGACCACACAGATCCTCTGAGGACTGGAGCCTCTCTGCTCTGGAGCCAGGCTGGGAGAGGTGGGACTGTTCACCTGGAGAAGAGAAAGTTGTGGGGAGAGCTCAGAGCTCTTTCCAGTGCCTAAAGAGGTTTTATAAAGAACAGTGAAAGGGATTATACGTGTGCAGACAGTGATAGGGCAAGGGGGAATTGTTTTAAACTAGAAGAGGAGAGATTTTATGTGGGACATAAGGAAGGAGTTGTTCCCTGTGAGAGTGGAGAGGCCACAGCACAGGGTGTGCCCAGAGAAGCTGTGGCTGCCCCTGGATCCCTGGAAGTGTCCAGAGCCAGGTGGGATGGTGTTTGGAGCATCCTGGGCTAGTGGAAGGTGTCCTTGCCCATGACAGGGGGTGGCACTGGATGGGCTTTAAGGTGCCTCCAACCCAAACCATTCTGGGATTCTGTGAACTCCTGTGATAGAAAGAAATCCTGAGGATCTTGTGGTTGTTGGTGTCCCCATTGCATCCTGCAGATGTTTGTGGATTTTGTCCTTAGGAGTGTGTTAGTGCTTCTGGCTTTGTGCTCACTGCACAGAAGGAGAGGAAAGTAAGGCTGGAAAGGAGGGCTGAAAGAAAATTGAGATCTGCACATGCAGAGAGTAAGAATGAGACCAGAAAGGACAGAGCTCCAGCTCACTGGACTTGTTAAAGGATACATGAGGTGGGCGAGGTGGGCAAGATGTTCCCACCATATCCAGTCTGGCACAAATTCTGCCAAAACACTGCAACTTCAAATCCATGTGGGGATATCACTGGTTTCAGGTCATTTGAAAAAGTTTCATAGAATTATAGAAATATAGAATGGTTTGGAAGGGTGCCCCTACCCATTCCACCCCCTGCCATGGGTAGGGACACCTCCGCTATCCCAGGTTGTTCCAAGCCCTTTCCAACATGGCCTTGAGCACCTCAGAGCATTTTGACAGTGGAATATTGCGTTTGCTGTTCCATTGTTGCAGGTTTAGGTCAACATCAGGCACCCAGAAACTGGATTTACTGTCTTGAGGAACGATGTGCCATGGATACTCTGAAGAGAGCACAGAAATGTGAATTGGCAGCTAAACTGTAGATAGGTCTCTTTACAGAAAGTGTCCAAAATATTGGATTAAAGCAATAGCTAAAACCATTCCCAACATAAACCTTTACATTTTTATAACAGAAATGCTAATAACGAGTTTATAACACATCACTGGGTAAGTTACACGTGCAAAAGCATATTTTAATCTACCCAATGTCCCGAAATGTTCCACTTCTATGGTAAATAAGTTGAATTACAAAGCAGTTGTCTTGGTTTTCAATTGAGAAAAAAGATAATGATTCCGAGCAAAGCAGAACAACTTTCCTTTTATTACAGGCCCTGTAATATCACGTTGCTCTCATTTTGTTCTGAGGAAATCGCACCACTTCGATCAGATCTATCTATTCATTGTAAATATCACATTAATAATGTCATTAATGTATTCTTTAGTTGAAGGGGTGTGCTCATATTTAGGCCTGGGCTGAACTCAAACTGCCACTTCCCACAAAAGAAGTAAAGATCATGGATCATTCCATGGAAAATAATTTACCTTACTTCCCCCCAGCACCCCTTGCACGTTGGCTAAAACAAGAAAATATTTGGTGTGATTTGCAGACTCAAAAGTTCACTGATATATTTTTGTTCTCATTGAAGAAATCTGACAATCTTTATTTTTGCTTTATTTTCTGCCTGAAAGGACCATATTTGCTGGCTCTCCAGGCAGACTGGGCCAGTGTATAACAATGGGACTCTTGAGCTGGTCTGCTCAGTGTAATTTTGCTGCTGCCCAGGAGCAAGGAGGAGAACTGCAATTCCAAGATGGATTTGTGCTAAATCCAGTCATGTAGATTAATTATTACAACTTGCTCCAGGATGTGTCTTAAACCTCACTCAAGTCTATCATATTATAGTTGGAAATAAAAAGTGGGATTTAGGATCAAGGCCATAATTCCTTTTTTTAATTATTATTTTTAACCAAAGCCAGTTTGTCACATGTTGAATTTCATACCTATAAAGAATATTTGGGATAGAAAACCCTAGGCTCTGTAAACAGAGGAAACAAAATGGCTCCCAACGCAGATAATAGATGAACATTTATTAGAATTAAACACTTATATGTGGCTAATTAACTTATTAACCTTTACATTAATGATTATATTTCACACTGTGCACTACACTGCTGTGGTTCATGGGTTTCTTAATTAAATCTAAGTCCACTGGTCTTTCAAAGATTTCTCATTAATTCCACTAATATCATCCTGGGCTGGTGGAAGGTGTCCCTGCCCATGGCAGGGTTGGAAGGAAATGAGCTGTAAGATCCCTTCCAGCCCACACCAGTTGGGATTCTGTAACTGTAAGTTCCACAAACTGGTGGGAAATATTCCACAAAGATGGAATATTTGTGGAGATCCTCATGGTTACTCCTGTCTCTGGCAGAGCAAGGCTCGCCTTTAGTCATTCCTTCAGAAACGTGTGATCCTGCTGCATTTATTTAAAAAAAAAATCCATTTAAAGCATTTAGGAAGCAAAACGCCTGGGAAGAGCTTGTGACAGTGACTGAGGTTTCCACTGGCTCCAGGTGCTCACCTGTCCATGGCTCCATGTTCTCCCATCTCAGAATGCCTTTCCTGGGTCCTGTGCAGAGCTCTGCAGTGACCAACTCCAATTAAAATTCCTGCCTGAACACCTCACTTCTGTGTGGTTTTCTGCCTTCCCTTTCCCAGTTTACTTCTAGATGGGGACCAGTATTCACATTTTGTGGGAATGGTGGGATTTGCTCCAAGTTTGGACTTTAAGATCTTGGAGGCCTTTTCCAGCCATTTGTGTGAATATTTGGGAATCTCACTCTGAATATCGTTTGTTTGACAAAAGCAAACACAAACCAACAAAAAAAAATGAAGTGCAATTATTTGAGCTGCGAAATGTCCAATACTCTGTGTATGATAATTGTGTAATATTTTGGCCTCGTGTAATTAAATATTGCTGTTAGTATATTAAATAACTGCTCTGACTGAAATACTGTAAACACCAGAGAACTCAATTATCAACTCTACAGCATTGGTGTAATCCTGATCAGCTTCTTCTGGGGACAAACCACCCCAAGCAAGGTCTGCAGCACATCAAAGTCCAAATTTTCCCCATGGAATATAAACGAGGTTGGTAATCCTAATGCATCACCCTGTTCCTCAGGTGTGAAAATTGTCAGACAGAGTCTGGAAGAGACAAAATCTCTTAAATCATCTTTTCCAGGAATCATAAAAAAGAAAGAAAAAGTTAATTACTGACGCTCAAGATGTATGAGAGGTTTTTAAATGTAAGTATTCAATGACAGAAACAATTCCAGAAGTTATTGCAAAAATGGTGACAGGAGATTTATGTCTCCTCAGGTTTTGCTCTTCTCCTCCTGGCTTCCCTCCAGTTCACCAGGTACAGCTTGCTGCCAGGCTATTAGGCTGTTTCATTAAAATAGCTTTTGTATCTCTTTTTATAATCCATTTTTTTCAGTGTAAAGGATGAACTGCAACATTTTGAGATTTTCTATTTGTTGATCTTATTGAAAATATGAGTCAGTGCTCCATAAAACATCACAAACTTCCTGTTTCTGCCATTAATACTCCTCCCATTTCCCGCAGCCATCCAGTGCTGCTTATTCTACCAGTTTATGAAGCTTCAAAGTGCACTGCAAACAGGCTCTGAATGAGAGAGAGAGAGGAGCATCAAAAATTTTACCTTGCTTTTCATCACACATAGCTGAAAAGAAAAGCTTTTTAGTATTCCTCTATTTTGTGATTCTAACGCAGAATTGCAAGTAAAGAGATGTATTTTTCAGGTAGAGAGGACTGCAATAAGATGGAAATAAAACAGACTCTGGCCCTCAGAGGGCGACAACCTCCAAAAAATCCGAACAGAGAAGGATATGCCCCAGACCCAAGCTGCCACCACCTGGAACTTGGGCTGCCTTGACAGTCCCAAAGGCATCCTGCAAACTCCCATGAAGAGCCTTGGCTGGTGAGCTTTGTTTCACAGGGAAAAGGACCGGTGTTTGTGTTCAGGGGCCTGTGGCCCTGAATGGGCGGCTGCATACAAAAAAATCTGAACGGAGCACGATGCATCCCAGATGTGAAGTGAAACCACGTGGAACTTTGGCTGCCTTGACAGTCCTAAGGGCATCTACAAACTCACATGAAAAACCTTGGCCGGTGAGCTTTGTTTCACAAGGAA